>CM035441.1:98966334-99251334 GCA_020310875.1 Ceratopteris richardii | reverse complement strand
GCCCTACTTGGCTCAGGGATTTGCTACAGAAGCCGATGGGATCTCGATTCCAGAAGTGGACGTGGATTTCTCGAATGAAGTGGTGGAAGGAAAGGTATGTACCGGAGGCTACCCTCAACTCACTCAGATTTCACGTTTGGGCAAAATGGGAAACGGCGAATCATTCTGCTGCGTTGGGCCCCTATTTGGAAGTTAATTTGACGGAATCACGGGGATACCTTCATAGAAGTGCTTGTAGTTATTTGCTTAGTCCTACTGCTGAGCGCATGCCGATGCTTGCTAGAATAGGGGGGCTGTACTTGGCAGATAGGATGGAAGGGAGAGGTAAGAGTAGATGTCTCCTTTGCACTGAGGTGGAGAGATATGGTTGCCTATCCCATGTGATGGTGGAATGCAGTGTGGTGGAAGCTCTTAGGAGGAAGTGGTTGGCTCCTCTTATCAACGGTTTAATTCAGTGTTTGGATTTTGGCCCCGTGTTCCCTTCGGTTATGACCCTTATCCTCCTTGGAGGGAGGCTCGGTGAGTTCGCTTGACCCACTAGGTTAGGCCTAGTCCGCACTCTAGGGGGGGAGTAGCTAAGTTCGTCTTGGTTGCTTCCTTCTTGCGTGAAGCTATACCCAAGTATATGAGAGTTCTCTTTGATAATTGACGGATCCTCTTCGGGGGAGAGGATGTCATTCTCCCATTTGATCCCTCTTGGGTCCTTGTTTTTTGATGCTTTGGCGGAGGGAGATGAAGATGCATGAGCTGAATGGGCATAGTTTCACCGGTTGCCAGTGAAGAGATGGAAGACTCGGGACTGGTGTGCGGACTCCTCTTGTGAGCCGACACTCCTTGTGGGTATGGTGTTCCTTTTTCGGGAACACGTCGGGTAGGCAGTTCAGCTCGTGAGGAATTCGTTCCAAGTCCGCATACTCTAGTGTCGTGACTGGAGCATTGGGTATCTCACCGCATTGATCCTTGGGGGTTAGTTGACCACAATCTTCGGGTTGTAAGGTCACGTATAAGTCTTCTTCGGAAGATGAAGCGGCGGATAGATTCTGCCTTCTGAGCGGGTAAGCCTCCTTGGGCCCCCATCCCAGACTCAGAAAATAAAAAAAAAATCCAAGTAACCTATGTTGCTAAAATGGTATATCTCAAGGTGTCAAAAGTTAACTTTTTCAAGTCCTAAAGCTGAATTTTCATACAGAAGTTAGCAAGAAGATTATCTTTGGTAAAATGTTACGTTAACTAGAATTTTTATGGCTGGTTATTTAAGAAAAGCATAGAAATACTTTTTAAATTATAATATAATAATCTTATTTAATTATCACATATAATGGATCTCACTAATCATATTTCTTGTATTTTTTTTGTCAAACCTTAAAAACTTCGAAAGCTTCAAAGCTAGACTCATCCCCAACTTTGGTAAAAAAGCAACTATTTGTTCTAGTTTGTCCTTTAAAGCTATGGATTGAAATGCTAAGCATCCAACCAATTCCCTATCTAGGAAAAAAATTGAGGATGTACTTTGAAAAATATTTTTTTTATTGCATGTTCACATCTTTAAAAACATAAACATTGTAAATATCATGCCTAGTTTAATGAAATTATTGTATTAGTTGCCTCAATGTTTCTTTAACCTCACATTTTCCGTGTTGTTCCTACATGGCAAGCATAACATTGGTATACAATAGGGGTACTACATTTGACTCCAATGTCCGTATTGTTGAAACAAACACATGTAATCTCCAAATGGCATCTGTGCATCTCTTTCTTTCCAAAAGAAATCTTGTAGATGCCTTCTATTATGCTAATGTCTACTCTATTTCTAATGTACGTGGTGATTGGAATTCAAAAACACAAATTTTAAGTGCGAAGCACTTAGTTCTGCATGAGCATAAATATTAGCCTTGCTGTAATTACATGATTTTCAACATATTAGCGACTGTTCTAATTAAATTGTTGTTATCTACTTGTGTCTTTTGAGTGCTTCCTCTTGCACAAGAATTCTTTTGATTGTATTCTATTCTTGTGATTTTGGTTCTTGTTATTTGATTTTTTAAGATTTCATGCAAAGAACTGCAATATAAACATAGAAAGGTGCAATACAATATTTTGCTTCAAACTTCCTTTGAATTCATCAGAAAGCTGAAAGTTTTGAGAAATTGGGAAATCTATGCATATTTTTCGCAAAAATTGCATCTGATTTCTTTTCAAAAGTAGGCCTAAAAGTTTAGGTTTTTTTTGCAATTTTATGTTGCATCCAAAAAATGGAGGAGTGAACACCAAAATGCCCAATTTTTTTGAGCGAAAGTTGCCCACAATAATTAAGATCTAACCAAAAAAGGATCTTGTTTTCGACAAACATAGAAGTTAAAGATGCACTTTTTGTTTTGTTTTTGTTTTTGTTTAAAATTTTCAGTTTTATATTTATTTGTGTATTTTTTTTTGAAAAATTTTAATATTTTTATATTATTTAAATCTAAATATTGATTAGGTTCATTATGGATTGGTTTTCTTTTTCTTTTTTGTATTTTTCATGTGTTACATTGATCTTCTTATTTATGTAGTCTCTTGCTTTTGTTGTTTTTTCCTTGAAGTGTTTGTGTTTGTGTTCTCTATCTTGGGTTCGTAAGTTTGGATAACTCTGAACTTATGAAGGTATATATAACATGCCACCTTGAAATTTGAATGCCATCTAAAACACTCATGATCTTTAATGACTCACATGCACCAAGATGTCAATTATGCTAAAAACTTTTTCTAGGAACTCTTCACACTTTAGAGGAGTTGGTATTGACTAGTGGCATAATTGAATGAAAAAGACATTTTGGCAAGAAATAGAAATGGGAAAGCTGATGTAAGTTACCTTAGAGTGACCAAAAGTCTATCCTGATTGGATCAACCTAGAGGTCTTGTATGTTGTTGTGTCGAGATAAATTGCTAACTTAGAGAGGCCAAGATTTAGACCAACTACTACTTGGGGAAAGAAGAACTTTAACTAAATAAAAGAAAGAGCAAATACAAGTTTGTTACAGAGAATTACAAAAAAGGCTGATAATCTTGTCGTCCCGTTTGTGGAGGTTCCACTTCCTTTTTAGCTTATCACCTTGGATTACAAAGGTCAAGTATTCTTTGGGTGTACTAAGAAAATTGTTTGCACACCTTTCCTTCTTGACGCTCACATTTTAGGGCTGAAAAGAATAGGTTCTTCATGTCTTCCTTCAACTTGTGGCATCTCTTAGACCATGGTAGGTCTCGCACAACTTGTGGCGTTGGATGCCATGGTGGAGGATTTATTAGTGGACTGATTGGTTCATCTCGATCGTGGGTACCAAAAGTTTTGAAACTTGGATTCCCATTGAATGCAGGACCAAAGGATGCCCTAGTTTTTGTTCAATTGGAGGTTGAACTTGGAAGTCCACTTTTTTGTTCATTTGGGAGATTTTCTGAATGTTATTGTTGTTGGTGCATCTAACATATCTTGGGTGGGGGGCACTTTTCTTTCCTTGGTACATGCAGTCAACTAAAGAAACTAATGAGGCCTCAATGCTTTGTGTATTGTCCCTCAGTCGCTCGTAATCATTCATCTTTGTCCCACTTTAGTGGATACCCACGATTTGAGAGATAAGAAGGGCCTAGAGCATTGTAAACTAGAATGTTCTAGAAAAGAAGTATAGATCTGTGTATAAAGCCATCGGCACAAGATTTACCTTGTAAGGTGGTCTCTCGGACATTGTTGTTTCACGTAGTGGCTGTTTCCCACTCCATAGTCCGTTTATTTTGCCTTTGTTCATGGGGCTTTGTATCTCAGCTTGGTGAAGGGAACTTGGAAGACTTCTGATGAAGTACTGGTTTGTATTTTGGTAACATTTTGGAAATGATTTTATTAACTATGTAGCTGCTTGCAACTTGGTCATAAATGCTGATCTACCACCTCTTTGATTCTCTAATGCATCTAATGAAACCATTTTCAATCTTGTTGCTAATCAACATGTTCCCATCTGTCTACTTCATTATGGCTCACCTGAACATGTGCTTAGCAAGCATACACTTGTTTGCCTATTCATGTACCTGGCTACCTTCCTGTTTGCCTGCTTGCCTATCTGCTTGTGCATCTACATACACACATATATCGACACAGTTTATATGCGAATCGTGTGTCATTATGCATGTATGTACATGCAAATCTATCACTTTCCTACGTGCCAATATGCACCTACTTATACAATTGCATATGTAGGTAATGTGTCTACATTTACATACATGTATACGAGTTGCATGTATGCAGAGGCACAGGTACGTGGATGCATATCTATATGGAGTGCTTAGTGTTTCTGTTTCTGGATGCATAGTTTTTACTGTTTTATTCTTAATGTCATTTCAATTTTTCATAACTCAGAAATAAGGCTATACTTTGTGATCATCTTGCAGAGTGTGTTGGAAGGATACAATGGGACTGTCATGGCATATGGACAAACTGGTACAGGTAAAACTTTTACGCTCGGCAGATTGGGAGAAGAAGACATTGCTGATCGTGGAATAATGGTCCGTGCTATGGAGGACATTTTAGCTGGTATCTGTCCAGAGCAAGATTCTGTCACTGTTTCATATTTACAGGCATGAAATTGTGTTCCCTTTTTTTCTGTTTCACTTGAAATTCTGCCCGTGAACATGATATTCTAATCCATTGAATACGTTCCAATTTTTGCTCATTATATTGGCAAGTTGCAACTCGAAAAATGTAGTTAGCTGATACGAAAGCTCATGAGTTTCTTTGGTAGGGAGGCCAGTTTTGCAGACACAAAAGTTTTTTATTTGTAGTTTGTTTTTTGACATGACCCTGTGAATCTGTTCATGCTTTCTTAATTTTTGCAGTATGTAGGTGCTATCATCTTTGTTCAGAATCAGGAAGTTTTCACCAGCTACTTCTGTTATGCTTGGATTGGCTTTATTGGAACCCAACAGTCAGTGTCTTGAATGAGCTCATTGATGAGCAACTAGATTACAGTTCTGGTCTGAGAGCTACTTATCGGTCACTGTAGCTTGGCCTGGAGGCCAGGCCTAGTGTTTTTGCTAAAACTAAAGTAATGTAGCATTTTTTCAGATTGTGTTATCTGTCATAGCTTTTAGAAGGGTGTGATTTATGTTTCACCAGCAGCCAGCTACACCTGGATTCTAGATTAGGCCCTGATTCTGTTAGCCCAAGAAGCAAGATAGATACAAGAAACACTCACATACGGAGTACACACACCAAGCGAAGATAGACAAACACATGCAGGTAATGAATATAAAATTAAAATGACTTCGAATTACAAATGTAGTAATATACAAGATACACCAAACTTACAAAGTAACTCACGAACTACTAATCTACTCATAAGAGAGCCTTCAAGCATGGTAAGGTAGAGGCCGGGGCTGAGGGGAAAACATATGTAAAAGCTGAACCAAAACCTCCATAAAGATCTCCAAGCATAGATGATGTAGAACTCCAAGAAGCTAGGCGAAAGAGATCCTTACACATAGGCGGAAGTCCTCTATAAGGCTAGGCAATGAGATTGAGCTATATGTACCCCCCCCCCCCCCCCCCCCCCCCCCCCCCCCCGCGGTCCTTCCAAGAGGAAGTTTGGCCACCCATGTGGGCTGAGTCAAAAGAAAAAAAATAATGATAATAAAAAAAAATTCTTGCACTAAGCAATCATAGCAATTGTACACAAAGGAGTAGATCAACCTTGTCGAAAGCAAGCAGGACTAGATATGGAGGGGCACAAGTGAGAAATTGGTAAGTCTAATTTTTAAAAATCTGAAATCTTTTTGTCTATGTGCAGGAATTTCAAAAGTTGTATCTTTCTCTTGAGTAGAATTGACTAGTTTGACCACAGGTTAGCAGGTATGACTCTGCTGGAGAGAGCAGAATTCTTGATCCAAATTCTATGCTGTTTGAGCTACAACATGTGTATGAAGATTGAGTTTCACAAAGTCTTGCTTAAGCTTCAGCTCTACCTACATAAGGAATAGCTTCACCTCCAAAGAATCTACAAAAGGCTGCTGGACAACAAAAATACTTGCTCTGATACCAAATTGTTGGCCTAGGAAGCAAAATAGATACAAGAAACACTCACATACACACCAAGAGCAAGTGCGCACGCGCGTGCGCACATACACACACACACACACACACACACACACACACACACACAATGAATAAAAAATTAGAACGGCTCCAAATTACAAGAGTATAAAGTGCAACGATATGAAACTTAAAAACTAACTCATTACTCATCTACTCATAATTAGAGAGCCTTTAAGAATGGTTAGCTAGAGGCTAGGACTGAAGAGAATACATATGTAAAAGCTGAACCAAAACCTCCATAAAGATCTTTGAGCATTGACGATGTAGAACTCCAAGAAGCTAGGCGAAAGAGATCCTTAACACACAGGCAAAGGTCCTCTATAAGGCTAGTTGATGAGATTGAGCTATATGTACCTGTGATTGCTGCTGTGCACCCTTCTCACAAGATTGCTGCACAGTCCATGTGAGTAGGCAAGGATGCCTCCGTGCTAGATTGTATGCTACATTGAGCAATAGAAGCTAGGTGTTTGTAGAATTTTGTAGTGCCCAAATGAAGAGCAGAAAACAAACTCCAAAAGCTGGGCCATGTTGTGTTTAATGGATTTAGTCATGCTTTTCAATTTAGCCATGTGGGCTGAACTTTCCAAAGTATTTTTCAAAGTGATTTTTATTTAAACTTATCACAAGCTGCCAATTGAATTTTATTGTTGACTTATAAGTTGGACTGCTTTTCATCGACTGTGAAAGTTGACTATTGACTGCTGTTGACCTTTGACCATATGAGCGAAAATTAGGGATTCATAGTCGAGGGTCAAAATGATGTTGGACAAAGGTATGTAGGCTATGGATAGAAAGCTCTCAAAGAGTAGAAAGTGTTTATGAGGTTGCGTACTCTCACAGGCCCCTCTCTCTCTGTCTCTCTCTCTCTCACACACACACACACACACACACACACACACACACACCCCGCGCGCGCGCGCACACACACACACACACACACACACACACACACACACACACACACACACACATATGTAGTGTTCACCTCATTTGTGTTCATACTAACGAGTCACATATGGATGCCCCTAATATGGGTTTAGATGCGAACACACATACATTATGTGTTCTTTCACAGTGATATCAATATATCCATGCACATTTCAAATACACTTACATGATGTGCTTTGTTAATTTTTCAAAGCACATGCGTTCATGTTTTTAGCATTCTGACGAATTCTTGTTTGTGGTCTTTCTTTGCTTTTGTGTTTATTTATAAATTGTAGCTTTTTTGATTTCCTTTGATTTAAATGCCCATTTATCTATTTTTTAACTTTTTGGTTTACTAGTTTCCTACTAATAGATTAACATATCCTGTTTTTTCCCCTTTTCTCCCTCTGCAATTGTCTAAACCCTGTAATACTTTCACTTTGACAGTTGTACATGGAAACTGTACAAGATCTTCTAGATCCCAGTAAAGATAACATTCCAATTGTTGAGGACCCAAAAACAGGAGATGTGTCCCTGCCAGGAGCGACAGTTGTAGAAATTAGGGATCAGGCTGGCTTTGTTGATTTGCTACAAACAGGTGAATCAAATAGATTTGCAGCCAATACAAAACTCAATACAGAATCTTCACGAAGCCATGCCATTTTGATGGTTAGTGGGGACTTGCATTCCGTCCATTCAGTATGTTAATTGGTGTAGTAAACTAACTAGTTGATGTGCAGGTGAATATTAAGAAACATGTTAAGGTACCAGTAGAGGATTTAGATATTCCAAATGAAAATGGTTTGAGTATGCATAAGTCGAAGGGGTCTTATCCCCCCACAGTGAGGAAGAGCAAACTAATCATTGTTGATCTTGCTGGCTCCGAGAGAGTGGACAAATCCGGTGAGTCTGTGACTTCTATTTGTCTTGCCTAACTGTTTACCAAAACGTTGTTTATTTTTTCTCTAATAAATATTGTAACTTACACTTGTTTTGTGCCTCACCTTGAAGGTAGTGAGGGCCTTGCTTTAGAAGAAGCAAAATCAATAAATCTCTCTCTTACAGCTTTGGGTAAATGTATAAATGCGCTAGCTGATGGTAAATCTCACGTTCCAATCAGAGATTCAAAACTGACAAGGCTTCTCCGGGATTCTTTTGGAGGTTACATACCCTTTCCTATTTCCATGTTTAAATCAGAGTGTGATATTATGACCCCTTTTATCTTTAACTAATATTCAGTCTCTCTTTTCTCACCCTGCTGTTCATAAGTCATATAACTTTGGCAATATAATCGGAAGGTATCCAGTGCTCTAACCTCTCTTTGGAGTATGACGATGTTGATGATCTGGTAGTGTCAATTTTATCTTGGATTTTTTCACAGCACCTTTGTGGTCTATGCTAGCTTTTTCTTGTAATTCCATGTCAATAAAATTTTCCTGATATTAAAATATAAGCTTTGTGGGCTATGCTTTATGTTTATATTGTAATTCCATCTATCTATCTATCCATCCATCCATCCATCCATCCATCCATCCATCGATTTATCTATAAAATTTGAGTGTTTCAAAGATCAGTGAATTAAGTGATTTTCTGCATGTACTGTACTGTATAGGTCTACATCTGGGGACTTCCGCTGCTTGTATAGGTAGAAGGTTGCACTGTGTCTATATCTAGGTCCAATAATCTCCAATTTTTTTCAGCTTTCAGCACATGCTGCAATGTTTTAATGTAATCACCATGTTGTCTGTATTTGCGAGTCTTTGTTCACTATCTACACAAGAGGGGAAGTGTTCTTTGTTGGGATCACGTTACATGTCAAAATCTTTAGCCTTCTGCTGGCTCTCTTGTAAAGTGTTGTGTAAGCTGCAGCAGAAATTGATTAACTGCAGAAAAAAATGTTCCTTTGAAGTGCTCCCTTTCGTTTCATGTCTTTGATATTTCAATCTTTGGATGATACTGAAAATAGAGAGAAGATAGAGTCAGTGAGCATTGCTTTGGTACCCAATCAACCCTCCCAAGGGTCTTGCATTTTGTTGGGAAGATGTTTACTTTCATCCATATAAGTTATTTATATGCAGCAATGTATGCTGGTTAGAGAGAGAGAGAAGAAAGAAAGAAGAAAGAAAGAAAGTGTTTTTACGTCTATTAGGAGGCCAAACTCGGCCTATGAGACAAATCGATGTACATGGGTGTATCTTCTGTCTATCAGAGAAGATAAAAGTGCTGAAAAAGAAACTGGTAAAGCTGATACATATCTTCGTGAAATGCGTGTGGAGATACCCATGAAAGTGGGGGATGTATGGAGTGCGATATCTATGACAGTCTATATGCAAAGGGGTAGTACAACAAGCATGGGAATGCATCTGAAATGACTAACTAGCTCCATCCTGTGCTAGTGGGCGGGTGTAAGATGTGATACATAGGTGGAGGTGGAGTCAGGGCCATCGTGATAGCTGCAGCGGGATCAGCCATCATCTGGAATCGTCTCTCCTCCATGGCGCGATGGTGACGAGCCTGGATCTCTGCAATCTGATGTCGGTGATGTCGCGGGGCCCGATATCCTCTAGTACGGGGTCGTCTCCTAGCTCGGGCAGTCTGAGCCTGTTGAAGAGTCACCCCTCTCGGTGTTTGGGCTGAGGGGGGGAGGGCTGCAGCACGTCGTGGAATAAAGAACTCAGTGAGCTGACTCTGTCTCCCTCCTGTATGGGCTTCTACAGTAGGCTGGAGTAGGGAATCTCTATGACTCTGTATCTCTAGTAGGAATCGCCCGAGCTGTCGCTGGTCTCTAGAGTCCATGATCTCAAAGAGGGTGGGTTGCCCTGTAAATAGAGTCCCGTATCTACCTCTGATGCCATCATATGCGCTACATCTGCATACAAAGTGCTCCTCATCCTCCATCTACTCTGCAAACCCTGCATATCCGCTCCTCTCTGGGAATGTCTGCGGCTCTGCCCGTCTCAATCTCTAGTCTATGTGATGAGACTCTCAACTTGCCAATCGTTACCCTCGAGCTATGAGGCATGTAAGTATCCATGTAACATGGCCGCCGGATGAAACCGTCTGCTAGGATGTCTGAGAGAGAGAGAGAGAGAGAGAGAGAGAGAGAGAGAGAGAGAGAGAGAGAGAGAGAGAGAGAGAGAGAGAGAGAGAGAGAGAGAGAGAGAGAGAGAGAGAGAGAGAGAGAGAGAGAGAGAGAGAGAGAGAGAGAGAGAGAGAGAGAGAGAGAGAGAGAGAGAGAGAGAGAGAGAGAGAGAGAGAGAGAGAGAGAGAGAGAGAGAGAGTCACCAAGCATTAGCTATTTTTTGGATTCATAATGAGAGAGAGTGGTTTCGTTCGGTAGAGACTCGATTCGTCTATGTCTACCATGTCTTCACAAGGAGGGGAGGGGAGGGAGGGAGGGGGGTTTGGAGGGAGAGGCAGGGGGAGGGAGATGTATGTGTGCACACACACACGCACACGCATGCGCACACATACACACACACATACATATACATATACATATACATATACATATACATATACATATACATATACATATACATATACATATACATATACATATACATATACATATATATATATATATATATATATATATATATATATATATATATATATATATATATATATATATATATATATATATATATATATATATATATTTTTTTTTTTTTTTTTTTGGGTGTATATGTGCTTCTGTACATTCATATAGTATGCATGTGTACAATGCTACATTTTTTTGATAAGTTTTTTTATTTTTATGTTCTCTCTCTTTTCATTTACATTGAGATAAATACATATGATTGAAACATTTCAGGCACTGCGAGGACATCCTTGGTTATAACAATAGGACCTTCACCTAGACATCGTGGGGAAACAATGAGTACAATCATGTTTGGTCAAAGGGTAAGTGAAGTAGCTTTATGGTTTCTGACACTTCTAATTATTTTGTGTTTTCTTACAATGTTATCAACTTGATGGTATTTATATCCATTCATTATAATTTTTTGTTTGAACCATATAATTCTATTAAGATAGTTGCTTTGGAACAAACATCACTCATATGCTCTTGGTCTATGAGTAAAATTAAGAAAGCAAGGCATTCATCCCATGCAAAAGAAATGTTGCAAATAGCCCACTAAATGAAAAACACAGAATTTCAGCAGCATTCAAGAAAAACTTGACCTTTTAGATGCATTGTAAAAGATAATGGTAGGGGAAAGTTTTCTTTGAACGTGAGGAAGATCGATGTACTCTCAATTAGAAAGCTCTCTCTCTCTCTCTCTCTCTCTATCTCTCTATGATTTCAACTATTCTCACGAAGTCTGTGGACTTGAGAATATATGTCCACAATCTAATCAAAGGACAAAATTGTCTAAGAAGCATCTTTAGGGGATGGAGAATACATTCTTTTTCTTGCATAGGTTCATATTTGAAGTGGATAGGATGCTTATTACATGGACTGATGAACATAGTGCATACATACTAATCAGATAATCTCGTTATACCCTAGACATTTGATTATAAGGGCTTACAAGATATATGCTTAATCCTTAGAGGAAGTGGACATAGAGGACACCTCGAAGGAGATGTCTATCCATAACAGATTGTTACAGCTCACACATATTCAGCTCTTTTAGTTTTCGTAGAGAGGGAACATTTTTCTTTAGGGAGATGAGACCCAATCTAGTGGTCGTAAAGATGAGAACCATGGTGACAACTTAAGAGTACCTAGGTTTTGAGTTCCTATACATCATGATGCCCCTACCAAAAGGATCATATGAGTTAAGTGAAGCTCATAGACTTTAGGGTGTATACATGAGATATATTAGCTGAAAACCCCTTTTATTATTTTGTGAAGTTAAGCATAAAGAATGGAGATAGGTCCCCCTTACATCTTTGTATGATTGTACTTTTACATAGTAAAAAATTGGCCAATGCTCGCCCTAGGCACGATTGGACCCCTTGAGGAGATAGTTGTATTAGGCAACACAAACCACTTCCATCTTTTCATTTTGTATCTTTACATGGTATAAAATTGGATAATTCTCATTGTAGGCATCACTAGACCCCTTGAAAAGATCATTCTATTAGATAGCACACACCATTTCTACCTTTTCTTTTTGAGTTTAACAGTCTTATTTTTCCTTTTTATGATGATGAGGAACATACATTCATGTATGACTTTGTTTGATGGGTGGATTTTGATTCCATTCATATGTTAATATAGCTTTTCTTAGCTTTCTTTCTTTTATCCCCATTTCCAACACGCAAAATTAAGGGAAGGAAAACTCCCTAATCCTTTCCCCAATACCTCTTAATTCTCTTTTTCCATTTTCGCTCGTTATTGTCATTAAGATGGCTATGAAGTGGCATCAGGAAAAAGCAGTGCTTGTAATTGTTTTGATAGAGGAGATATGTATGTATGTATGTATGTATGTATGTATGTATGTATGTATGTATGTATGCATGTATGCATGTATGTATGTATGTATGCATGCATGCATGTAATATGTATGTATGCAATTATGTATGTATGTATGTGTGTGTAGGTGTATGCATGCATGTATGTATGTATGTATGTATGTATGTATGTATGCATGCATGCATGCATGCATGTATGTTTGCAAGCATGTATGTGTTTGTGCATGCGTATGCATGTATGTGTGCATGCATGTTGTATGTGTGTGTGTATGTATGTAGGTATGTATGTATGTAATTATGTATGTGTGTGTGTATGTATGTATGTATAATATATGTATATGTGTGCATGCATGCATGCATGTATGTATGTATGTATGTATGTATGTATGTATGTATGTATGTATGTATGTATGTATGTATGTATGTATGTATGTAATGTATGTATGTGTGTATCATTCAAGTATGTATGTATGTGTGTGTGTATGTATGTATGTATGTATGTGTGTATGTATGTGTATGTATGTATGTATGTATGTATGTCTGTCTGTCTGTCTGTCTGTCTGTCTGTCTGTATGTATGTGTGCACTGTGTATGTGTGTATGTCTGTATGCATGCATGCATGCATGCATGTTTGTATGTTTGTATGTAATATGTATGTATGCATGCATGCATGCATGCATGCATGCATGTATGTATGTATGTATGTATGTATGTATGTATGTATGTATGTATGTATGTATGTATGTATGTATGCATGCATGCATGCATGCATGCATGCATGTATGTATGTATGTATGTATGTATGTATGTATGTATGTATGTATCTGATTTAGGCTTCTTTGTATTGAATACGACTCAGCCTTGGTGTCTATAATCACATATTAAGGTTTTAATTATCATTTGTACCCTCTAACAGTTACATTCAAGTTATAGCTTTTTTATTGTTTTCTTGAATCAGGGTTGCCTTTCACTACTTTGTGTTTGCACCCCTTTATTCCCTTGATGGCTGCTGAATATAGTCATCTGGTGTGGATTCATTTTGAAATCCTTCTCATTCCCTTGTGGAAGGATTTATGTTTTACTCTAATGTCATGTTGGGTAACTCTTCCTCCAACAATGCTTTGCCTCCAATGGCTTCCCTCAAGATCATGTCCTCCTTACCTCTTCAATGCGTGAGATCCTTCATGATGGCTTGAACAAATATCTTGATGTTGTAGGGGAAATTAAGATCATTTAGCAACCTGAGAAAATTGCAAACAAAGAACGTTTGATTATAGAGGTGGGATCTTGTATATCCTCACCAAAATGCGCATAGTTGTGGAAATTCTGTCGCAATTGGACTCCTGCATCCAACTTGATGCAATGGAGCAATTTTATTTCTAGGGTCAAGGATTGTATGAAATTATTGCTCATATCTGCATAAAATGCTGTTAATAATACAGCGTTTCTCATGGGAGTGGCTCTGAGTAGCTGATCCATCTCTGTCAGATGTATATTCATCTCTCTTATGGGAGTGGCTCTGAGTAGCTGATCCATCTCTGTCAGATGTATATTCATCTCTCGTGCCAGGTAACCCTAGTCCTCTTGCCATGTGAGAATGGGCATGTGCCATTAATGCATGTTCTGTACGTCCAGGAGTGGGGGCAAAGATCTTGGTGATACTGAAAATTGGATGAGAGTGTCTCTCAGTCGAAGGTTTCTGCATCCATGTCCATATGCATGAGGTAAGCTAAGTGTCAAGATTTCAAAGACATAAGGGGTGACATCATATCTAGGAGACAGCCCTTTGTGTGGGGTTCCTGGTATGTCTGATGACATTGTACTCTAATAATGAGGTTGCTGCATGTCTGCTTGTTAGCTGCTGTCACTGCCCAGATCATGGAAAAACTAATTCTGAATGGTAATAGTAGAGGGCTTTCCTAGAAGTATCATTATACCTACTAACTGTACCATCAGGTTTCATCTTCAAGATTGAGCAAACTGTTGAAATTGACACTGATGTTTTATGATGCAGTGCAGGCAATGAAGATTGAAAACATGATGAAACGAAGGGAAGAATTTGATTACAAGAGCATGTGCCACAAGCTGGGGATGGAACTGGAGAGGTGTTTTGCAGAGAGTGAGAGGCAGAACAAGCTTTTACTAGATGTTGAGAGGAAGTTGGAGGAGAGGCTGGAAGAGACAAGAAGAGCTGAGAAGAATCTTGAATGTGCCCTGGAGGTATTTTGCTACCCTTTTCCCTTTCCGATGAGAGATGTCAATGATAGTCATTCTGAAACATGATTTTGCTAATCCCAGAAAATGGCTTCAGAGAGGGCAAGACATCAAAAAGAACATGTTGAAGTATTGCAGAATCTTGAAATTGAACGAACAGAGAGGCTAAGGATGGAAAATGAGCTTCAGGCAGCTAAGAGTGACATGAAAAATCATAAAGAGGTAGATTATTTGTGTATTCAGTTTGTGCTTTATTTCGTGTTTGTTCTCAATTCATCTAATTAATGCAGGTGCCCGAGCCCAGCAAAGATGTCAACGATGAGATTTTGGAATTGAAGCTACAGCTAGAGAATGAAAGACAATCAAGGCAACAGGCAGAGAGAGAGCTTCGTATTTTGAAATCTGGTGTTCCAAGTCAATATGGAAATTCAGAGGTGGTTAAAATTTATGTACAGCTTCAGCAGTACATGTTTTCACAGTGATTGTTATGTTTTGGCATTAATTTTCTGAGCTCGATGTTAATCAGAGTACAGAGATAATGATTCTCTCCAGGAGACTGGAAAATGAGATTCAACGAAGGACTAAACTCGAAGATGAAATCAAACGGCTGCAAAATCAGTTATCACAGGCCACCCTTGAGCTTGAAGTGGTGACCATTGCCTCGTCATGTCTAAATTGAGCTGTGGTCACTTGGGAATGGTTGTGTTAATATTTCTGTGTACTTTTACTTTAATGTGTTTTACAGGCTAAAAGCAGTGCCTCAGGATTCACTTCATTTGGATTGAATAGTCTTAAGACACCTATGATTGTGAATCATAACTTTGAAAGTGATTTGGGGCATAACCTCGATACTGGAAGGCCCCAAGATCATGGTGATCCTCATTTCTACACATCACATTGTACATCAGATTACGGACGATTAATTTAATTCTTGTGCTCTCTTTCTGGTTATTAGTGGGTTTGCAGAAACTGCTTTCTTTATTGGAGTCTCAAGATGTAGGTATCCAAGTGCAAGCAGTGAAAGTGGTGGCAAACTTGGCAGCTGAAGGTACATATTTCTGTAAATTAGCTTAAACATTTTTACTCTTGCTTGCATGAACAGGCTTGCTAACTTTTTATCCTTTTAGGCTTCTTTATACTTTCGATTGATAGTCAGCTCACCTTACTCGCCTCAATGCAGAAGCACATCAGGAGAAAATAGTTGAAGCTGGAGGTTTGCATCATATGTTATTGCTTCTTAGAGATTCTGAAGATGAGACGATTCGAAGGGTAGCTGCAGGTGCCATAGCTAATCTAGCTATGAATGGTATGTGCATTGTTGCATTTATCTGCAAATGAATACAAATTATCTTGATGATGAATGTCATAAGCAAATCTCATAAACTAGGAACGCACCTGGATGATACTCCAGTATCTTGATGACAAACAACATAAACATTTTCATAAAACTGAGAGCACTGCTATATTGACTTTAGCCTCTGGTAGATGTTAACAAACTCTCTCTCTCTCTCTCTCTCTCTCTCTCTCTCTCTCTCTCTCTCTCTCTCTCTCTCTCTCTCTCCCCCCCCCCCCTCTTCTCTCTCTAGATATATCTATATCCAGATATATCACGCACACGCATGCATCCCCCCCCCCCCCCCCCCCCCCCCCCCCCCCCCCCGCCCCGCCCCGCCCCGCCCGGACACACACACACATGCACATGCCCACGCACACACGTATATATATATATATATATATATATATATATATATATATATATATATATATATATATATATATATATATATATATATATATATATATATATATATATATATATATATATACTTTTTTTTAATTTGTTGCCCATACAAAGGACTTTTTTCCTCTTCAGTTTAAGTTTTAAGTTGTGTGTATTCTTTTTTATCTCTGTTCTTTTTCTTTTGCTTTAATCTCTTTCCTCAGAAGACCTCCTAAGGATCCCCAATTCCCAATGTGGATGCGTAAGGTAAGATTTGACTAATCGTTTCCTCCGGATAAACATTGAAGAAATCATATTTGTGTGGCAGAGAGAAATCAAGAACTTATCATGTCAGAGGGAGGGATTGCCTTGTTATCAAGGACTGCAGATAATGCAGAGGATCCACAAACTTTACGGATGGTTGCAGGGGCCATAGCAAATCTTTGTGGAAATGGTATTTGGTGAAAATTCTATCAAGTCATATAGCTTTTGTTGGAATAGGAATGGGCTTATTGGGTGTACACATTATGGTTTACAGATAAGCTTCAGTTGAAGTTGAGGGATGATGGTGGCATTAAGGCGTTATTAAAGATGGTAAACTCAAGGCATTCTGATGTGCTTGCCCAAGTTGCAAGGGGAATTGCAAACTTTGCAAAATGTGAATCAAGAGGAGTTGTACAAGGTGTCACTGCATTCAATGTCGCTCTTTATGCATAGATGCTGTTGCAATTGCACATTTCCTTGCTATTGGGGTTTTCTTCTTGTCCTTTTTGTTTGACTTTACGTATGAATGATCTGATGTGATGTTATAGGCTCAAGGATGGGTCGGTCACTTCTCATTGACGAAGGTGCTTTGCCGTGGATAGTGGGGAATGCAAATAATGAAGCATCTTCTATACGCCGTCACATAGAGTTGGCACTTTGCCATCTTGCACAGCAAGGTATGATTCAAGCTCATGAAGTCCTTTTGTTTATTCCTTGAAGGTTCAGAGCTACTTGCCATCAATATGAGTAATTTTTTTCACCTTTGCCTGCTCATGAGTTTCTGTAATTTGGTACCTCAGAAATATGAAGCATCGGGCTGCTCTCTGTACTTTGTGGATTTATTGTCTTACCAAAACTTGTATGTCATTCCCAGATGTGAATGCCAGGGACTTGGTTGCAGCTGGTGCTTTAAGGGAGCTTGTCCGTATATCAAGAGAATGCTCAAGAGAGGATATACGCATGTTAGCCCGCCGGCTGTTGGCAGGAAGCTCGATCTTCCAGTCTGAGTTGAGACGTCTTCACATTGTGCCATGATGTGGGATCATGTGACATCGTCAATGGGATGTTAGGTGATACCAGATTGTATTTATATCCTTTTATGCTGTGAATGGAATGCAAATGAGGGTTGTGGAGTGGGTTGTACTTATTTGTATTCAGGGTTGGAAGGTTGAAAGAGGAACCTCAGTCTTGAGAAATTGAGGCTTCTGATGTTACACACCGAGTTCCCGTGATGTAATGTCAGAAAAATTTTGATTGACTTTGAGGATCTAGAAATAACTTGCAGGAATGTTTTCTATGAGTTCACCTTTTGATAGTCTGTATAGATGATATCTTTTAAATGCCCTGCCATCATTTTTGGATATTGAGGAGAGTCAAGCAATGCTGAATAAATGGCTGCTCTTCGAATCATCAAGTGCAGTTCTGTGTAACCTTTTGGTCTGATAGGTCATTCTGGTCATCTCTCTCTCTCTCTCTCTCTCTCTCTCTCTCTCTCTCTCTCTCTCTCTCTCGCTCTCTCTCTCTCTCTCTCTCGCTCTCTCTCTCTCTCTCTCTGTAGTGGGTTGATGTGTGAAAACAATAGTGTGTGTTATTATTGCAAAAAGTATAGGGTTGAGCAGGCATCCCTGCCACAGACCATCCATCACTACAAAGTGAGGAGATCATGCACAAGAACAGTGCATGTGCCTTGATGTAGCAACAAAAGAGCCTCAATCATGCAATTCCGGAAGCCTATGTTTCTCATTATGGATCTATCATAGTAGATTGTATCAAAAACTTCAACAAAGTGTACTTGAAGTTTGTGTTATTAGGAGAAGTGTAAGTTGAAGCAAGCATGATGGTCATCATATTATTATAAATGGAATGCCCGTGCAAAAACTGTATCCAGCAAGATGAGTTCAAGACAAAAGGAGTTGTACATACGAATAGCCAAAGCCTTAGTGAACATCTTGTATCATGGCTGAGTTTGCCCTTCGCTTCCGGAAGTGATAGAAACTCAATTCGTTGGCTTTTTTAGAGAACTTGATTTAGAAAGACTCTTTATTAAAGTCTGCACCTACTCTAAGGCACTGATGATGTGAGTAGGGATGTCATAGCTATTTGTCCAAGCTATGCATGATAAAGTTTAATTATGATACTTCTTGTTTAGAATAGACATAGAAGTTGACGATGCACTTTTTGTTTTGTTTGTTTTTGTTTAATTTGCATCTCTCTCTCACACACACACACACACACACTTAGTATTATTTTTATTTATTTTTTAATAATTTTATTATTTTTATTATATATATTTTATTTTATTTTTATTTAATAATTTTTAAATTTATTATTATTATTATTATTATTATTATTATTATTATTATTTTTCATTTTTCATTTTTCATTTTTCATTTTTCATTAATTGATTATTTTTCTGTGTCTCATTTTGTATTGGTTTCCTTTCTTGTCTGTATTTTTCATGTCTTATATTGATCTTAAGTCTCATGCTTTTGTTTGTTGTTTTTTCCAATGTGTGTGTGTTTGTGTTCTCTATCTTGAGTTCGGCAGTTTGGATAACTCTGAACTTATGAAGGTATATATAATCGGCTGCCAACTGAAAAGTGTGTGGCCCTTGAACCTTAGGCAAGAAGATATTAATACCTTCTTTGAATGAAGGTGGCATATTTAAGCTGTATCTTTGCAATAGGTAGAGTTATATAGGCCTTTATGCTTATTTAAATAGAGCATTTGAGCTAGGTATTGTATTTTTACCAAGCCTTTGGAGAGCATAAAGTAGCTTGTTATTATCATAGGGCATTTCCAAACTTTTGAAGGATATATGTGATGGTTTAAACCAAAGATAGCATGACCTGTAACATGTTTGTTTGAGATTCGGAAAGAAGTTAAGAGGTGCCCAAGATTTTGGAGGAATGAGTGAAATGTAAATCAAGCAAAGTAGTGTTTCAAATCCATTCTTGACATGAATGCAATGAAATAGGCTGGCGGTTTTGCTATCGAAGCACATGTTGGAAAATAGTTTATGATGAGCATTCCATGTCTGTTTGTTCATCTTTGTTTAAGATTCTTTCCATTGTAGGTCATACAAATTGTGTAGGTGCAGTATCTCAAAGTTGCTCAACACTTGGTGTGTGCTCTTGGTGTTTGTGAGCTTGTCTGAAACATAGGTGCAGTATCTCAAAGTTGCACAACACTTGGTGTGTGCTCTTGGTGTTTGTGAGCTTGTCTGAAACATAAAGTGAAGGTAAAGATTAGTTAGCTTGGTTATAGACTTTTGCATTTGATGATTCTTGTTCATGACTACAGTGAATTGTGGCTATTGCGTCAATTTTGATAGGTAAATATTAGTCAAAACATGCAATATCCATCATATTGAAAGAAAAATCTAGAAGTCTACCGAAAGAACCATTGTATAGAATGGCAGATTTTAATAAGCGATGGCTAATAGAAAGACAACCCAAATACTAGAAAGAGCAAGCATCACTAACACAATCTACAAATTTGTCATAGTATCAGTTAGATTCTTTATATGATATAACTTATGCTCTTGCACACAACGAATATAAAAAATGTCTTGAGGTAATTGTGTCCATGGCATTTTCTACATAATGAATCTTCTTGAAATAGGTTGCATGGAAGTAGGATGCTTGTCTAGATTGAATATGATCCACCTGAAGGTACTTTTCAAGCATATTGTACTTTTTGACCAAAATCCATACAAGGGTTTTGGAAAATTTCTCTTTGATATCTTTTTGTATTCTAGATTAGTTGTGTGAATCTATGCTCATTCACTTGGCACCTACTTTGAGTCAATCGATTGCCTTGTGGAGTCGAAGAAGATGTAATGAATGGTTTTGAAGTACATGATACAGAGGACAACTTTGAAGGTCCAACAATAAAGTAAATTCTGATACAAATGAGTAGAAGTATGAGTAAGATGTGTTTTAGCTTTGTTTGGAATCAAATTTCATGTAGCAATCTATTGACATGAAGGTTTCCGATTAGGAGTAGGATAAGATGATTGATGATTACAACCAAATACTTAATGACATAGATCTTGAATAGAGCTTGCATGATAGGCGGATACCATTTGAACCTTGTCATCATGTAACGTAGGCATGATCTTAATAAATGCTAGCTCATGTACGGTTACCCCATTTGTTATAAACCAAGGTCTCACCTACATATTTGATAGCTACTTCCATTAAAGTTGGAAATGCCTTTGTACATTCCACAAGACACAAACCTTATTAGATGGAGAATTTTGTGGAACATGAAGAATCTTACGTAGAAGTTGACCAACTTCTACACCATGGTCCCAAATGTAGCAAGAAAGATGATACAAAACCAAAAGGCCCATGCTCGAAGTAAATCTTTACATATATACCTTACTTATTTCCAAGGAAAATTGTAGGAAAATCCTCAAAGAGAGGAATTGGGCAATGTCGAGCTACAATATCTCTATTTGCAGGTGTTTTAAACACAACTTCATATAGAGTTTCATCAAGAAAGTAAACTTGATCCACAATATCATGTTGAAAAACGTTCATTTAGATATTGGTCAATCTTGCAAATAGATCTAGGTTTTCTTAGAATGTACAACGTTACTCATTTCTTATAAAACATGAAGACTATCAATGACATTAAGAGGTTTAATGGTGACCTTAACTTCCCCAACAACATTTGTGTTGTGTTCTTGTAGCAGTCAATAGTCTTTATAGTCAATCCTTAGACTTGTGTCTAATAAGGGACTTAGGTTGGACAATGGAAACAAAATCGAATTCATTCGTAGGATTAACTCCAAGGTGTGTTACAAAACCAAATATTTAAGCAAAATGGTGCATCTCATGATCTTGGCATCCACTCGTGGAAAGAGAAAAATTATCCTTCTTTGGTAGATCCTTCATTGAGGGATTTGGAAAAATGTCAAAGCTTGAAAAATTTGCAATGGACAACCTTGGTGTAAGAGATGCAATAGATACGAGTGACAAGACAATCTTGCGTTTTATAGTGTTATGTAAATAGAGAATGTAGCTAAACATAATGCAGTGAAAAGGGTAGGAAACCAACAAAATAGATTGGTATCCAGCATGTTGTGCTTGTATCTAACATGAAAAAAAGAAGTCGCATGGGTATTGGAAAAATGAGTGAGTAGACCATGAAATAAGAAAACTCACATATGGATTAGAGTGAGCTTGTCGAGATCATGGAGTGAGCTCTCAAGCTTCTAACCAAGTACAAAAGTGGAGAGAATCCCTCTTTATATAGATTTGGAGGAGACTCTCATAGTATATCATATGCGAGAAAATCCCCCTTCAAGGAAGATGAATATCAAAGGAGTAGCTGATTTGGTAGGTTTGGTATGAATGAAATCTCCAAACTGAAGAATGTATGCTATACATATCTTTTATGCCCTATCGGGCCCATGTGATGCTTTTATACATGCATAACTTGGATGCCATACATCGCTCCTTCATCCATTGATGTATGCATCTCCTTTTTAGCCATATCATGCAGTCTCTCCATTGCTATCCACATTTGCAAGTCATAGCACTATAAGCTCTCTAGATTCACTTATGTTCTTCCTCTAGTATTGTAAGGGGAATGACAATGTCATTACGAGTTGTCCCAAACTAGTGGCAAAAGAGGCAAAGAAGAAAGAGGTTGGAATGGTTGTTGTAGAGGTCTCTACACCTAAAAATGAGTCTACTAATCTTTTTTAGAATGAAGAATGGGTGTTTACTTCTTATTTCAACCAAGGAAACATTGAAGTGAAAAAATTAGCCTAAAGGAAAATTTAAAGGATATTTAAAGTTTGTTTTCTATATTTAGTTAACCTTGTTAACATAGAAGTAGCCAACTTTTAGCCAAACCATAATTGTATATGATTCAGTTCCATAGTATGGTTTTGTGCATTTGCACTTCAGTCCCATTTACCATCTCCTATGGGTTGCTCTTGGATGTGTAAGGAGCATTTGCCCTGAGCTCGCCATCCACCTTAGGTGCTTCTCTTGGGAGTGTAAGGGGAGAGAGAGAGAGAGAGAGAGAGAGAGAGAGAGAGAGAGAGAGAGAGAGAGAGAGAGAGAGAGAGAGAGAGAGAGAGAGAGAGAGAGAGAGAGAGAGAGAGAGAGAGAGAGAGAGAGAGAGAGATTTCTCTCTTCATGACTATTTAAGGTAGGTCCTATGCATGGAAGAAGTGGTGCGTTGGAGGGCTACTTGTAAGTTTTTTACTTATGCAACTTGTATTTTCTTCAAGAAAGCATGTGAAACTATATTGCATCAAGCACTGTTCCTTAAGCCTGAGGGAGCCTACCTAACAAGTCGAGCGTTGAAATTATTTCATGCTTTGTATGAGTCCTCAAAGGTGCGGGTTGGTATGGAGGGACATCATGCAAACGAGACTGTCCAGATTCTCCGAGGCAATCATCAAGGGTGCTGGAGATCTCCTACTCTATTTAACATATACATTGAGGATATTTTCGATCATGGGAGAGACTCCTGGGGGCGTGAGGTACCCAATATTGGGCGACTTAAAGGCTTGTTGTTTGCAGATGACCTTTTGGTATCACGAGAGAACTCGTATAAGCTCGAGAAATATTTAGATATGATTAGGGATTGGGATCAATTGTGGTGGATAAGTGTATGATGACTGTGTTCTTTGGAAAAGATGGCAATCTTGTGATGCTAGAGACGTATGGTTTGCTGCTTAATGGAGAGCCTATTCTAGTTGGGGAGAAGTACACATACTTGGTGTGGAGGTTGACTCTGAATTCTATGTTGAATTGATCATTAAAGGTCAAGAAGATAAGGTAAGAAAAAGTCATTATGCCTGCCAAACTTTCTATGCAATCGTTCTTGCCCAAATTGGGCATGATTAGTGGTTCTTAAGAGTTTAGCGTTCTTCATATCACATTTGGTGTGGAATTGATGGGAGCCCATAGATAGAATTGTTGGGATCCGTTGGACGTTTAGTCACAAGCAAGATGAGGATGATCTGTGGTAAGGACATGTGTTCAATAGTTGTTTTTGCAACTATGATGCACAAGGACTTCTATATTCCTCCCCTTAGGGCTTCCTTTATGGGATGCGGGGGATGCATACCTTAGAACACTTTTGGGATCTTGTTTTCAAAGATGGACACAGATATCCCAAAGTCAGTTCTACAAGGAGAGGTGCCTGTGAGAGGCTAGGTTTGGGAAGATAAGATTTCATGTCTGGTCTAAATGGGAACATGCGAATGCTTCTATTTTTTTTTGGACCTTGTAACAATGGTAATTGGTTTTGTTGTGGGGATACTTGCATCGTAGTGTTTATAACGATTGTCTTAGTCCTACCACAGAGTGAATGCTTATGCTAGCTAGATTAGGGTTGTACATGGTGGATAAGATTGAAGGTAAAGGGAAGAGTAAGTGTCCCCTTTGTGCTAAGAGAGAAAGAATTGGGTCATTTCCACATTATTTGGTGGATTGTAGAGTGGTAACAACACTTAGGAGGAGGTGACTTGTCTTTGTTATCAGTTATGTGATCCACAAGTTATTGTTAGTTGACTTCTTTTTTCTCGTGGACATGACCCTTATCCTCCTTGGAGGGGAAGTTTGTTGAGCTCATTTAGCCCATTGGGTGAAACCTAGTTTGCACTGTAGGGAGGGGTAGCTACGTTTTTCTTAGTTTCTTCCTTCCTAGGTGAGGCTATATATAAGTATATAAAAATTTTGTTTAGGGATAAAGCCCTTTGATTGATCCCCTTTCGAGGGAATAGGAAGTCATTCTCCTTGGTATGCTGGTTGGGCTTTAAGGACAAGGGAAACGAAGATGTCGGAGGGATGTATGTTTAGAGCTTTAATGATTATTGTTCATGGATATAGTCTCACCTACTATTAGTGAGGAGATGGGAGACTATGAACTGGGTACAGAATCCTCCTTAGAGCGGACACTCCTTTGTGGGGTATGACATTCTCTTTTTTTTGGGAAGACCTCAGGTAGGCAGTTTAGGAGGTGTTGAGCTCTCGCTCAAATTCCTTCATACTCCTATGTCATGCTGAGAGAATTTGGTATCTTACTGCACTAGCTCTCAACGATCAGTAGACTACTAACCTTGCTTGAACAAGTACGATATGACAGATGTGCATCTAATTTACTGTCACACAAAGTCGGCACCAGCCATTTTGGCATAGTTTTTGCCTCCTCAATATCAGATCTCTCATCAAGAAGTGCATCATGTAAATCTGCATCAAGAATGGAATGATCTGCATCATCACATAAAACTTGTAAATGTTGAGAAGTTGCCTCATTAGGATCAACACTAGACTGTCCACCTGTAAAAAGAGGCAGCAAAGCATCATACATGTCTTTTGAGCTAACAAACATGTCTCCTTAGTACATGAATGTAATGGCTGAATAACATCTTCCACAAAAACAACATCATGTCTAACTATAATGTATTTAGACTTTGGATAATATAGACGATCGCCTTTGCTTTCAAAACTATATCCAACAAAAATATATTTCACTGCTTTATCATCCAATTTCCTATGTTGTTGTTCAAGCACTAATGCATATTCCAGACAACCAAAAACATGTAGATGAGCAATAGATGGCTTGCAACCATACCAAGCCTCATATGGAGTTATAGACTGCAATGCTTTGGTGGAACACCTGTTAAGTAAATATGCTGCACACATGACAACCTCAAACTAGAAACTATGTGGTAAAGCTTGACTCTTGACCATACACCTCACCATCTCCATGAGTGATCTATTCTTCGATTCAACATTTCCATTCTATTGAGGTGTATACAACACTATACACTGATGTTTTATCCTGTTCAACCAGAGATGCATTAAAGTCAGAAGATATATAATCCCCCTCTCTATCAGAACGGAGGGTGCCCATTTTACATGCTGACATATTTTCAACCAAAACCAAAAACTATTTGAAGCACAGAAACACTTCGGACTTTGCTTTCAATGGATATACCAATGCATGCCTGGAAAAATCATCAATGAAGGTCACAAAGTAAAGATAGTTTCCAAAAGAGGGTGTCTGCGTAGGACCACAGACATCACTATGAACAAGCTACAGTTTTTGACTAGCTCAAACTGAACCATCTTTTTGGAATGAGGAATGCTGCATTTTGCCCAAAATACAGCCTTGACAAACATGTTTACCCGACTTCTCAAGTTTGGGCAGAGAGGACACCATTTCATATTTCTGTAGGCATAACAAACTAGCAAAATTCAGATGACCAATGAGTGCATACCAAAGCTTTACATCTAACATAGCCTGAGAATCATGTACTCCACATGCTGAATCATTTCACAGATTTTTCATTGTCTATGAGCTTATACAACTCACGATAATAAATGCTGGAAACAATAGTGACATTGCCATTTGACAGACCATGAACTGTACATCTGTCATCAATAAATTTCACACCAAGCCAATCTTGGCTAAAGCTGAACTTGATAACAGATTCTTCTTGATCCTTGGCACAAACGAAGCATCCAACAATCTAAAAGAACTACCATCAACAAGAGTCAGAATGATCTTACCAACTCCCATAACAGGATAAGAGGAGTTGTTGGCACATGTGATAGTATTCCGTATAGGGTACGCTCGAGTGAAGTGAAGAAACTGCGCTGTGAGGTAATATGTTTGGTCACCCCACTATCAAAGTACCAAACATTTGAGTCTACTGTAGACATACACTATTCATGAGAAGATGGGTCAAAACTACAGATAGTGGCAAATGCCCATTCTTCATTCTGCACAAGATTGACAGACTTTGTTTTGGGTGTAGAGGCCTCTACAACAACCATTCCAACCTCTTTCTTCCTTGCCTCTTTAGTAGCCAGTTTTGGACAGCTCTTGATGACATGATCATTTCCCTTACAATATTTGCAAAATAATTTTTGCTTTTCTGTTTTCTTCTCGTCTTTGTCTTCCTTCTTTGATTGTGCACAATTAACGAATTTTGGCTTACTAGTAGAAGAGCTACATTTACCTTTGGCCTTCTGACTAGCCAGGAAAGCTTAATCAGCAACATGCATAATGGATGTGTTTTAACCTAGACTGATCTTCTGGCAACAGAACAAAAACTAACTCCTCAAATTTCACGGCATTTGGATTGCCTTTCATCACCAAACTAAGAGTAGAAGCAAAACTATGATATGAATTGAGAAGACAATTCAAAAACAGTCTGCACAAGTGAATTGTCAGGCAAGACTTCATCAATAGAAATCAACTGTTCTTTCAAATCTTCAAAACTGTCCATGGAATCACCTTCATTCATGTGCTCACTCTCCAATTGTTTTCGGAGGTAAGCAACACTAGCCTCATTCCTTGCCTAGTATAAAGTGGTAAGTGTATCCCAAGCATCCTTAGCTGTTCTACATGAGTGAATGTGAGGAATAATGGCACCTTTGATAGACAAGGCTATCAATGCATGGGACTCAGTATCTCTGCCATCCTAATGAATTTTCTCTATAGTAGGTGCAACATGAACTGCAACACGAACAGGAACATGAAGAATATTGTCATCTGCAATGCAGTCTACATCACCTTCAACAACTATGTTTGCAGGTGTAATAAGACATTTTTCAACACCATGCACAATATTCTAGAGTCCTTTTGCAACCAATACATGATGCATCATATAAGCCCATAATGGGTAATTGGTACCGTCCAACTTATCCTCAATAGCCAACATACAAAATACATCATTGCTTTCAGCTATGGCCATTGACTAAAATACCTTGTTGCAGAAAAATGACTCTATCTCAAAAAGTTGAACGTGACTACATTGTTGAGTTTTGCTAGACTTGTGGTAGATTTCCAGACACTTATATTGGCAAACCGAAACTTGTATATATCTTTGGCACAAAAAGACAAAATTGCCTACACAAGTACTATGATAGTGAGTTTGGAGGCCAAAACGAGCGGATATCGCAATTTCGGCACCATAAAGAGAAGTAGTTTTTATGTCCTAATCATCCTGAGTATGCCACCAAATTTTATGTGCTTCTAAGACTGAGACCAGAGGGATGTTGACGATGCCCTAGATGAAGCAGCAACCTGCTCTGATACCAATTGTTGGAGTTCGAGGTCTATATAAGCATGCAAACAACACAAGGAAGAAGAATAAGCTCAGAGCACAATACACAATATTGAATGTACTACCACTAGAATGTACGGAGATATGGGACCCATTAGGGCTATAGGCATATATACAAGCTGGGGAAAAAGAAACCTCCTAAAGAGGGAAAAAAGTGCCCCGGTGGTCCTAATCTGTTCACACACATCAATACTTAAATATATCAACAAAAATTTTGGGGAGGCCTCACTTATTGGGTCTTATTACTTCAAGAATTTGACATCAATCCTTTGAATGCAATGATGGATGATGTAATGACCTCCTTTCTCAGTAAGCGATGTCTCCATTAGTTCATCGCAATTTTTATCTCCATGGTCATGTGGATATTGGATTGTTCCTCATGCATGCACATGAAATGATTACCCAAAAGCTTATTATTTTGTGCATCAAAACCAATCCATAAGACCCCAACTGTACAATATGCATGGCCAAATACACCAACTAGAAACTGACTTGTCCCACCGCATGGATGCCTACAAGGACTTGCCACTTTTGCACGAGCAAGAAAGGCAAGAGGTATAATGTTTTAAAGATGAATATTAGAATTATAGTTACACCTGACCAGCACTTGCGTTACCGTATGTTTCTTGAATACACAGACCATCGATACGCATAAGACAATATGACGATCTTCATACAATACAATTAACTTAACCAATTAACAGATAGAAAACCAAAATATAATAGACAATTCATTGACACAATGATACTCAATAAGTTGGTCAAAGATCTATGCATGCTCGAAGCACCAGTAGCAATTTCACCAAGCTACAATGTGTGTTTGTCACCTCGAGCCATTATATTAGACAACTACTTTAAAAGGGTCACATCCCTATGTACAACATTTCAAACTATATAACATACAATGATATTAATTACATTATGTAGTTATAGCATCCGATAGCCCTAACATTGGCATGCTAGAGGAATTGAACTTGACTACAAGGTGGGTGTAGAGTTGGCATCATCATCCTCGGAAGGAGCAAGGCCATCTTGTATAATAGCCTTGAATAAATACTAAGATTCCAAAAAGGTAAATTGCAGGAGTTTTTGGGTTTTCTTCAACAAGGACCGGATTGCATTTTGATTGAGCAAAACGACGTCTAATGCCTAGCAGCCATATCATCATACACAACTTCCTTGGCTTGCACCTCAACTAACTATTGATCTAGTTCCTCATGGACATAAAAATCATGGTGAAGTGTGGTGCGTTTAACAGTCTTTGGCTTGACATTTATTGCTTTTCTAAGCTTACACACATAATTTGTATGCTTAGGGTTTTCAAACCCTAGAGGTTGAGACATGTAGACCATTTCCTACAAATCACCATAAGGATACACATTCTTTACATCCACTATAAATGGTCCATCTTTTAGATGTGGCCACTCCAATGACAACCATCATTGTGGTCATCTTTGCAACAATGTTGAAAGTTTCTTCATAGTATATCCCAAATGATTGGGCAAACCCCTTTGCCACAAGCCTTACCTTGTATCAAGAAATGGAACCATCAAGGTTTCTTCTAGCATTTTATACCCATTTGTCACCAATTACTTTCATTCATTCTTGTTGTGGTACTAAAATCCAAGTATTGTTGTATTCAAGTGCTTTGTACTCCACTTTCATAGTTTTTTGCAACTTATTTGTGTTTTTTGCCTCTTCATAGGTGGATGGTTCTTGATCTTTGATAACTCTAAACATGAATGCATAATTCTTAGCAATGAAACTATCATAAATTAACCTTGAGATAGGATGTTTTACCCTTGTTGACCTTGTTTCTTCTCCCTTAGCTTGAATGTATCTTCTCTACCTTGGTGTTTCGATTTTTTCCTTTGATGTAGCTCCACCTTCTAGCATTGAATCTTCAATATTTTCTACTTCATTTCCCTTATTCATCAAGCTCTATTGACCTTGCCTTCCATTTATGCTAATGAGTGATTGATGGGCTGAATCCACACGAACTTCTTTGGATGCTTGGTATTTCCAAGCTTTCTTGAGCCGTAGCTACATGCCTCTTGTCAGCTTTCAATGTCTTCATAGTGCACTACAACTTTGGAACCATACCATCCTCTTGTATAGTTCTTTGCCACCTATTTGTGGTTTTTGACTCTTCATAGGTGAATGGTCCTTGATCTTTGATAACTCTAAACATAAATGCATAATTCTTAGCAATGAAACTATCATATATAAATCTTGAGATAGGATGCTTTACCCTTTTTGACCTTGTTTCTTGTCCCTTATGTTGAATGTATCTTCTCTACCTTGGTGTTTTGATTTTTGCATTTGATGTAGCTCCACCTTCTAGCATTGAACCTTCAATATTTTCTACTTCATTTACTTCTTCATCAAGATCTATTAACCTTGCCTTTCATTTATGCTAATTGAGTGATTGATAGGCTAAATCCACACGAACCTCTTTGTATGCTTGGGCCATAAATTTCCAAGTTTTTGTGAACCCTAGCTACATGCCTCTTGTCTACTTTCAATGTCTTCATAGTACAATGCAACTTTGGAACCATAACATGGCTTTAGCTCATTAAAGAGTATATCATTGGATACCTTAAGTTCCTTTATGGTTGGATTTTAGCACCTGTATCCTATTCCAAAGAGTAACCAATGGGCATGCATCTTTCTGGCCTAACATCAAGCTTACCTTTCAACTCTTTTAGGACATTTGTATAGCACACACATCCGAAAATTTTGATGTGTGAAAGGTCTAGTTTCCTTTCACTCCATGCTTCTTCTGGTGTCATGTCATGTGTACAACAATAGACACATCATATGCCCAATAGATCAAAGCAACATTCATTTCATTAAGTATACTCTTAGAAATTCTTGTTTCTTTCCTATTCTTCTCTCTGCCACCCCATTTTGTTGGGCAGTATACCTCCAAATCACTTGTCTCTTGATCTGTTGGTCCTAATAGAGATTGATATGGTATTAAGTTTTTAGTCTAAGGTTTTAAATTATGCACAAAAGCGTTCGTGTAATTACCGAAGAATCTCATTATCATCTTGTTTTGGCTATGTGGGAGTTACAAAACCTAGATCTATCCAAGATGGGAATGATGGTTAACCAAGTAGCTTAAGGCCATTGCTGCAAATGGCAAAAAGGAGTGGAGCCATGGGGTAGCCCTGCCTGATAGAGTGTTTTAATCTGATTGCCTAAGAAAGTTGACTGTTGATATAAATTTGAGACATTTCCCATAAGCATTGAGATCATCTTGACGAATTCGGAACCATAAACAATATCATATATGGAAGGTAATCTGATTAACAACAACCTTTGCCAAGATCTTATAACCAATTTTCAACATAGTGATAGGTCACTAGTCTTCATTCTTGTTTTTCTTGTCAGTTTTGCAAATCATCTTAATCACCCATTCATTGAGAAAGTTAGGTGGAGCACCAAAGTGTATCTCGAATGGATCTATGAATTTCCTTAGCACCTACCTCTCTAGAATTTTCTCTTTTCTCTTCTTCTACTGCCACTTTGCACATCCATAAGTGAGTGTCTTCATGCACCCAAGAGGATCCTAATCCTACGGAATGCACTGATTCTGTATCATCTGTGGCTCTATGGATGGGATTCCATTGAATAGGGGGCACATCTCTATGAGAGTATCTTTGAGATTGACTTTGGTTGTAACACCTAAGTGTTGCAAATACAAAGAATTGGTTCCCAAATCTTGTACTACTTGCAACTGCCTCATAAATGGTCTTCCCAAAATCATTTCATAGGTCTGGTTCTTGCTAAAGTCACATATGGCAAAAGTATGCTCAAAATCTACACATGTAGTGAGAGTTATTCCTTCCAGCAGTCCTAAGGGCCTTTCTATGTGACCATCAGCCATCTGCAATTTCATTCTCGTTGGACTGAGTGATGACTTGCCCCAACGCTTCCATAGGGAAGTGGTAGCAATTGCAACTCCCGCACTTGAGTCCAAAATAGCCTTGGTTGTGTAACCTTGATGAGTGATTGGAAGATAGGTGTTTCCTTCTTCTCCTTCGCTCATGTCTCCTATCTTGTCCAAGGGTATTTCTGGCACTCTTCTATGAGATCCTACTTGGGAATGAGGTTTAGCTATTTCTGTCACTTGATTGGCTACATGTTTCCACAATTCTAGTTTAACCTTGAGTAACTCTTCTAAAGTGAGGTTGCACTGCACTTTAGTGTTCTTCACTACCTCCGTGTTCCTAGGTATGAATAATTCTTTGTTTCTTATCATGACTGTGGGTGCTCTCATACAAGTAGACTTTGCGTGAAATGGGGTAGTTCTTGCAATGAATTAGACTCGAAGTCAAATCTCTCACTAGATTGGGCATCCTCCTACTCTCCATAGATGGAAGGAACATCTAATGGGAATTGGTCGTGTAAGTCATCCACAAGTTCAATGGGAGGAGGATTTTCACTTTCTTTAGCCCATTTCTCTTCTTGAATCTCTCTTAGAAATTCTGGGAAATATCGACTCATAGAAGAAGATGTGTCTAGTTCTGTGGAATTAGGCACATAGGCTTCCTGGGGAGGAAGGCTTATCCTTTCACTTGCCTTGTCCTTTCCTTGGGAGATGGCTTCCTTTCCAAATTTTGTAATTAGGATCTCCAATCTTCCTAATAATCCATCAAAATGTAACTATGTCTTAGTTGAACTAGAGTAGTTGAAAAGGCGACTGGCTTCAAACATGGTTTGAGCCAGTTCTACCATCTTAGCATAAAGCTTTGTTCTCTCTATCTCTAGATCAGCTCTAGGGTAACATTTTTCATGATCTGTCACATTTGGCCCTTCTTGGATTCTGGCCTGATATGCTTAAGCATCATGTCTAGGTCCTCAGGAGTGGGATCTGCTAAGACTGATCCTACTCTGGGTAGTGGGTGGGTTACATGTGGTGGATTAGAAGGTGATAGGGATGGTGATGGTGGTGGTGCGTGAGAGTGCATTTGAGAGGCAATTTCGACTATCTTGGCTTTCGTTTCTCTTAACCTTTCCTCAAGCTCACTCATTTTCTTAGACCATTGCCTTTTCATTCTCTCTTGACTATTTTTCCAAGCTCTCGTCCTTTTCTTTGTTATACTCTCAGTCTCACTAACCTCTAAATTTTTTTCTTGATCTAAACCTTGGTTTTGTTGTAATGTCTGAGCTCTTGTGAGCACTTGCACTGGTGCAATGGAAGTTGCACTTCATGTAGATCTACTACTAACCCAATCACATTAATGAGAGTGATCTTGTCGCATTGTGTGGGTTCTTTGGGCAGTCTCATAAGCGGTGCTCTTTCCCACAATCGTGACAAAACCCTTGAATTATCACTGATTGGGGTTGCATTGAAGCAGGTAAAGGACAATCACGAATGAAGTGATCTCCCTAGCATCTGTAACCTGGCCCTCTAGGTGCTTGGGGTCTCATCTGCCTAGGTTGAGTCCTAGAATTAGATTTGCGTACATGACATTGGCTTATTCAGACTCTCCACTAGACTCACTAGGGTCTTCCTAATAGTAAATTTCATTTTTCTCAGGTGACTGCATATAGTAAGCCTGTGGGCTATCCATATGATTAGAGTCCAAATTATGATCATTTGGGTCACTTTCTGAAAGCAATGGTGTTACTAGAACTAAGGCTCTATTTAGATTTTCTTCAACAACTGCATACTTCACTGGGATCACATTGGATGGAGTTGGAGGTTACTGAGCTAACACAGGTTGAGGCCTTTGTTGGGCCTGGTAGGGTTGCTGATAGGGCTGTTGCGGCCTACCATACTGCTATGGGTACTGATTTTGATATCTCCCTTGTTGATGATATGGTTGTGAATAATTTTTTCTAATAGCTTGCTTGTTATTAATGTAGTCTATGGTGCCTCCTTTCTATGGTGTAGTATTGGCTATTCGGGTTCGCTTGGGGTTGAGCCATAATTGGACATGATAGCCATATGGTCTCCTCCGCAGGTGTAGCATATTTTCAGTTGGGCGAACCTAGGTATCTGTTTACTAGAGACTCCTAGTTTCTGAGCTACCTTCTCTACAAGTTCCTCAATAGATGTGGATTGTTTGGAGGTGAGGCTAGTAGAGCTATCTTTATAGATTTTTGAAAGCTCTAATTCCCCCCTAGATTATCCTCAATATCTATGCACATGCGTACACACTCTTCTATGGTTGTATGGTCCTTCAGATACACATAAGATCTCAATTCGGTACTTAATAATCCATCTAAGAATAAAGACATTTGTTTGGCTCGAGTGGGCAACTATGGAACAGGGCATCTCTCTAGATATTGCCTAAATCTTCATCCTGCAAGTCTCACTATTTCTTGAGGTGTTTGTTTGAAGTTATGGATCAGTGAGGAGGTGTGATGTCTAATGCCACTCTTAGAAAATTTTGTAATGAAGGCTTCTCGTAACTGGTCTATATTCCTGAATTGCCTCTCATGTAGTGGTTGAAACCAAGTCAAGACAGTATTCTTGAGTGTTAGACCAAAAGCATTGTATTGCATGAACATGTCATCAACTTGTTCAACCTTCAATACTTGCCTAAACATGATCATAAGGGTCTCCTGTACCATCGAAATAATTCTTCATGGATTTGACCAGTTGTGTAGGCCTTAAGGTCCTCATGTGTTCTCTATGCCTTGGTAAGGGAATTCATCTGCATTTCTTTGCTTCCTTGGGTCTCTAGGTCTCTCATTTTCCATTCTATCCATATCATTTCTTATTCGTTCTCTTCCTATTAGGTTAGCAAAGCTTACCTCGGGTCTATCTCTACTCCTGTCCCTTTGAGTTCCATGAGCTTGAGATGTTCCAGCTCCTTGATGACCATAAGAGACATTGGATCTTGGTTGGGGAAAAATAAATTCACCCTTCCAAGTGTAGGCATGCCTACCATACTCTGAGACCACAAATACTCTCTCTGAAGTATTGTCTAAATAGGTCACTTTGCCTGGGCTATCAGGATCTTTAAATTCATAGAAGGTGAGTGCTCCCACTTCATTAGGCTGGTCAAGTTTATACCTCTAAAAAGCCTCATCCGTCTCTGAGTTTAGGAGTACATCTATGCTCTTGTTGTCCTGGGGAATCCACTCTGGAGTGATTATTCTAGTCACGACGGATTTGCCTCGAGGGGTTTTGGGATCCCTTCTTAAGTTCCCTTACTCTATGTCACCTACTTCAGCTTCCGAGATCACGTTGCCAAACTCGTCTGTCCTATCTAGGTGGGTGGTGACCACATACCCTGTTCCTTCTTTATCTATGTATGCACCATTTTAAAACTTGACTACTGGATGTTCTAGTCCAAAGGGTTGTTTTGGGTTTTTAATCTAGATTTCAGATCTTCTCAGGCCGTCCTCATAGATGCGAGCACCGAGATGGTTGGTCCTGATATATTCCAGTTGAGTCTTGTAAGGTCCTTTTGGATTTTCTAGGTATGTCACTCCTGAGCTACCTACGGGTCTCTCCATGTTATACAACATCTTAGAATCACTCGTTTCTGAACTTAGAGCATATGGGTAATCACTCAATTGCTGGGCCCAAGACCTAGCTGTATGATTGACACTAGCTCAACAGATCTAAGGCTTTGTCTATCTCATCCTAAATATCTTCCTGACCTAAGGGTCATAAGCCTTGGATGATATCCCAATTTTTCCCAGTACAACCTCGTTGTAGAGTTCTTTTGTATTAGTTCCTTGTTCTTTTTAATTTTCTTAGGATGTCACTTCTTTTCCATCAAATTTTCATCACAAGGTAGCCTATTTATGCTTGCACTTGAGTAATATGGGTTTCTTGAACTTGACCATGCTTAACGTTTCCCTAATTAACCAAAACCTCTATATGTACTTAGCCTAAGCTAGGAGTTGACAAGGGGGTTTGAGAATGATCCAACCTTAAATTGCTTATCCCTTGCTCTTGAGTGCTCAAGAATGCCATTCTCAAGCTTTCAGTATGCTCGTGCTCTAGACACCCTTTAGTGCTCTCGATGAACTTGTAAAAGTCCCAAAGTTAGCTCAAGATTTCAATTTAATTGACTTAACAAACAATGTCCATTCATGTAATACAAATACCCAATTTTGATTTGCTTTTATGAAAATTCCCTTAGATATCCCTCAACTTCTCATCCCTATGGAAGGTCAACTTCAAAATACCCTATCTATAACTCCACCCCTATGGAAGGCCATAAGGGATTGGCCTCATCCCAAAACAATAAAGTAGATACAAAATTTTTTTGGGATGGCATAATATTATCAAAAGTTTATTCCTAGATATGCCAAGATAGTAGTTCCTTTGACTAATTAATTGACTCTTTAGATGAAATTTTGAGCAAGTTGAAAGCATCAACTAGCTTAAATAAGCTATTTTTTGGGGCTTGTTCGACACATTGTAGATCCAAACAAACTATTCATGGTTAAAACTAATTCTAGTGCACATTTGGTTGGATTTGTGTTAATATAAGATGGTCAACCAATATTACTTGATAGTAAGAAACTTAACTTAGATCAACATAACTATTTTGCCCATGAACATGGAATGTTTGATGTCATTAATGCATTAAAGAAATGGTGTCATTATTTTTATGATGCCAAAACGTAATGAATGAGGAGCACTAGGATCACTAGTTAGAGAGACCAATCTCCTCCCAAACTTATGCCTCTATATATAGCTCCTCAAATCAACAATGGCCACCTGATTAATCAAAGTCCACATGTGCAATCTTCACCACTAATTTAACACCTTCCACTAGAATCCACTAGTGGTAAGTGTATTCACAGCTCAAGGTAAGTCTCTTTGGACTCAAGTTAACTGATGCTAACTTGAGTTAGAAGTCTCTAGTGCTCTTTGGGAAAAACTCTCTCCCCATGCTCGCCATGGGGGTTGAACTCAAGACCTCCTCTTTCTCAACCTTGAGACTTAACCGCTAGGCTATGTGGATTACTTGTTTTAGAGAACACATGGATCTATGCTTAATTTTAATATGAAGATCTTTGGCCTTACACAATAATGACCAAATGATGTCTAATTTTAGATGTGTCTAAAGCAATCAAATGCTCATGTCATAGGCTTACTTTATAACATTCTTTCCCCCTTGGAATGATTTCTGTCCTAAAAAATAAAGCTATACATAAAACTATATGCATACCCCCAAGCCTCATGTTTTAACCTTGAAGAACATGTTTTCATCTCTATAATGATATTCACCTTGTATTCCAAATGAATAGAGGGGAATCTACTATCCCATGCCCACCCAAATGATTCATAAAACCATTTACCATTGCACTTGAATAATTAATCCTAATGCAAAGTAGGGAATGAATAGTAAGGGTGGATAAAAAAACATCCCTAGCCAGTTCACTATCTTTCCCATGAACTAATATGTGAAATGGGTGGATTCAAGATACTACTTTATTTTTGGGCATCACTCGTGCATGGATCTAGTAACTAGGTGGGATTCTTATCCCTGTCAAGGCTGTGAGAATTTCTATTTCATTTGAATTCGATTTGGAACTATAAATTTGGTAATGAAAGTGGTTTTAGGGGCGTCCACCTTAGCCATTCAAACTTGATTGAAACATAGATGAATTGAGTTTTTGGTAATACACATAGATCTGTAACTATTTATTCTTTTTTGGAACTATCACAATTGGTGAATGTTGGAGTTTGAGGTTGTGGAAGCATGCGAATAGCACAAGCAAGAAGAAGAAGCTTGGAGCACAACACACGATACTGAATGTATTATCAATAGAATGTACAAAGATAAGTGACCCATTAGGCTTATAGGTGTATATACAAGCCATGGAAAAAAACCTCCTAAAGAGGGAAAAAAGTGCCCCAGCGGACCTAGTGTGTTCACACACACCACTACCTAAATATATCAACAAATCCCCCCTAGGAGTGATGTGGTGAACAAGGAGCTAGCACTCATGTATAAGGAAGTGCCAAGCTATGTGGAATCAATCCACAAACGGAAGTAAGCCCAAAGCTTTGTGGAAAGCTTCAGACTTCTCCTTAGGCAGAGCCTTTGTGAAAAGGTTTGCAATGTTCTCCTGTGTGGGCACATATGCCACACAGATCTCTCCATCAGAGAACCTCTCCTTGACATAATGATAGTGCATCTCAATGTGCTTAGTGCGAGCACGGAACACAGGGTTCCTCAAAACTGCTAATGCGCTCTCGCTATCAGTGAAGATGGTGGTGGCAAAACACTGACCAACACCCAAATCATCCAAAAGGCATTGTGTTCGAGATTCAAGAGAAGGTCTGCAGATGAGATGAACAACCAAATCTAGAGTCAATGGATGTAAGTATGATCTAATTGAAATGAATAAATGTGACACTTTTGCAGGTAAAATGAGTAAGCGATGAATAAGAGAGATGGATGATCTCAATTTGTTTATGCTCGGTGATCTCTATCCACAAAGAAATTCTTTATTGGATATTGATGTGTGATACGTTTCGGTTGCAGTCATCCTCATTAATGGCAAGTAATCATTGATTGACTTCTTGATTGATGATTTGATCCTGAAAATAAATGTTTATTTGGGTAATTCACAAAGCATAAATGTGTGTATATATATGTGCATATGCATGGATATATGTTCATGCATGTGCATTCAAAATATATATGTTAATATGTTTATGTCCATTTGAGTGCATATGAATGTGAGCTATGTATATGTATGTGCTTATGAATATTGAATGTGCATAAGTACATGTGCTTGAATGTGTGATTATGCATGTGCGGTGATGTGTATGCATGTTCGACAAAATTACACATATGAATAGGACTATGGTTGTCAGTGAATGTGCATAAACACATAGTGTGAGTCTAATGTGCGCATAAGTGTATATCTATCGTGTTGTGAGTGTATATGTTTCTACATAAATATGCATATCTATATTCACGTATTCATATACATGTGCATTAAGACAAGAATACATGCCTTTCAACAAAGCAAAAAGTGACTATTCTGCGTCGGATTTTTTGGACGCTCTGGAATTTATGGGAAGAGGACCTAAGGCGATTAGAAGGAGGCGCTTGGCGGTGGCAGAATAGAAAAAAGGAAGGTGGCATGTGGCAGTAGGGATCGCATGCAGGCTCTCTTGATCACTTCTGTTTTGGGGGAGAAGAGCTAGTGTTGGAAGGAGATGCATCATTGAACGCTGATGGGCAAAAACAAATAAAAAAGGAAATGCATCTGTTTTGATCAGTAGTGGAGACAAAACATTCGAGAGTAGAGCAGACTATTGGGCGGCTGTACCAATACCTGGTCGTGGAAGTCTCGAAGTTTGCTGGGAATGCTGTGCAGGACAAGAAGGAAAGGAGAATTATTTCAGAACATACTCAGTTAGTTGTTTGCAACAATGAAGAATGGGGTAATCACATGTGGCAATATGCCCTTTGTTCGTTGATCTTCAACATGATGTACATGTATGTGAAAACTGAATGGATTGGCCATTGGACTATGACAAAGATTCACGAAACTCATGAAAGTTAAGGCTGTGCGCCCATTTCAAGCAGCTGCGTCCTGTGCGTGTACTCCATAAGTTTTTTTTTCCAACTTCTATCATCAACGATGGAATTGACATTTCGAGAAAGCTCACACAGGCATACAAGTGTTACTTTTAAGGCATGAAGAACTGATTACATAGATGACTATTGTGGCGAAGGAAGCACGGATTTAAAGTTCTGTTGGGCCAAAGTTCAGGTCATCACAGAGGTGGATTGGATCATATGCATTGAGGAATCTACACTGAAGTGGGTATTCGTGGGCTAAATAGTGAGGTTCTTCAAGCGCTGGCGGGAATTAGTCACGTTTTAGTTCAATTCCCAGCTCCTGTCTGTGTGCGGAGACCCTTGTAAAATGGGGAAATGAAGAAGCTCTACAAAGCGCCAATGGAGATAACCATGCAAATGTCGTTTCAGGTACAACTCCGCTCATTGTTCTGTGACAAAAAGCTTGACGTTCTTCTGGTTGATTTCCTAGAATTAGCCTTGACTTGCAAAATTTAGCACGCGAACGGTATCGTTTTCCTTCCTCTAAAAGCCTCTCCACATTGGTTTCATTTCTCTGCATGATTTAAGCAGTAGTGAAAAGTTCTGAATGAGTTTGCAGAGAGTCATTTTGCTTTGATTCTAACAAATTGTTCTGCACCTGTGACAATGTTTGTGAACTTGTTTGGCTAAATCCATAGGGATGAATCTTTCTCTACAGACAAGTGGATGCTCTTGTACTTTTCAAAAACCTGTTAGAAGTCCAAGCCCGCATAGCCTAGCGGTTGATGCTTTGAGTCTCAAGGAGGAAGTCTTGAGATCAAATCCTGGCTGGACATAACCATGAGTTCCCAAAGATGGGTGTCCATGAAGTTCCCCAAGATGGGTGCCTCTACCTTACGAGGTCGGGTATGTGTGTCTTTCCAATTCATTGTACTCTCAAAAAAAAAAAAAAAAAAAAAAAACCTGTTAGAAACCTTAAGTTGAATGATCAGATGTTCTGAACTCTATATGCAACAGATAAGGATAAGGCTTTTTCTAGCCTGAATCGCTTTAGTCAACTTATTTCTTATGACCAATTCTGTAGTTTATGACTTTTGTTTGCTTGAACACATTTCTGTTGGGTTTCCTCCCTCGATGTTGACTCAAGTTACTAGATGACACATGATAAATGTTGTTTCTACCTTAATGGAACTATAAGAATAAGTTTATGCTGCACAATACAATGATGCATAAACAACGGTCTATGCTTCAAAATTTTCAGTCGATCAAATGATAAATACAACAAAAAGTTTAGTCGATTAAATGATAAGTACAACAAAAATTTCTTACGTCAATAATATCAATAGCCAATTTCCCTCCTTTCGAAGAAACCTACGGAACTAAGAAAATGATGTTAACTCAAGCCTACTATTAATGATGCTTAGGTTATCTTTCATGACTTGATTCAAATGTTAGTTCATAAGAACTCATATGCTTCGTGATGTGAAATCTTATTGTTTCGGAATCTAACCTTAAAGAATTCCCATGCTACTACAATACTTCACGAACCTAATGGCTACTGTAAGCTTTACTAATATGTTATGAGTAAAAACCTAGAAAATTTTAGTACTAACAACCGTGCTAATTAGAGAAATAAAAAGGTTTATGCTACCTTATTGAAAAAAGATATCGGTGAAGTCCCTCCTTTCCATTAAGAATGTTAACTTTAGGAGCAAAAGAAAAGGAAACTGTACCTTAAGGTAGCCTCCCTCTCCCTCTTTTCCACGAACCCAACGATATACTTGGTGAATGCGACATGAAAGGAGGAGGATAGAGGTTTAGTTTGTGCCTAGGAATAGTTAGAGCTTGAAGAAACCTAAGTTTATGGGCGATACTACAATGGATGTTATAATCCAACTTTTGCAGTTCCAGCAGGATGAAAAAAGACGAAGTGCCATCTAGGTATTCCACGAACGAGTTATTAAAAGGAGCAGGTATTTCAACGACAAAAATGTTACTTGCTTCTGTAAAGAGTACGAATTAGAGGCACAATATCTTGGTACGGAGCTTACGCCATTAAGTGACCAAGAACTTATAGATAATTTTGTATATGTTTCAAAATTGCATCTGCGTGACCGACTAGTTATGGATGCACCCCGACTAGTTGTAGAAGGGCAAACAAAATGGTCTCAATATAAGACAATAATCACGAGAATGTTTGCACTTGATGACAATGATAAAGTGGCTAGGTCAACATTTCTAAAATGGATACACAAACCTAAAGACCAATCCATTTTAGATATAAAAAGAGAATTTGAGCAGCAGTTCGGAGACTTATCTGAATATGATAGGAGGGATATAGCTCAAGAGAAAGTATCCTTGTTTCTCTGGGTGATAGATAAGAAAGCCCGAGAAGAACATTTCCCACAATTACAACATGTAAGAACTGAGATTGGTCTTACTGAAGACTGGAATAATGTGGAAAAAGCTGTTAGAGGGTACATTGAAAAACAAAGAACTTTTTCTAAATTTATGTAGAGTTGGTATGAAGATATGCAGGAAGAACAAATACATACTGTTCAACAACCTATACAGAATCCTCAGGCGAACCCACCAGTGCCAAAGGATATTGTGTCCACTAGTACAATGGAAGACATGTTTAAGAAATTCAATGATCTTACAATCCAAAGTGCAAAACAAATGATTGAATCTCAAGCTTCACAAGCACTAACAACTAAAACTCAAAAAGCTCCTAAAATTAAGAGGTGCATTTGGTGTGACTCTCCTGAGCATATTAGGTACTCGTGTGAGAGTTTTAAAGAAGCTCTAGCTAAAAACCTAGTCTTTATAAAGAAGAAGATGATCTATGATGGGAAGACTACGAAAAGGTTAATATAAAATTTGGAACAAGAAAAATGAAAGTATTTTTTCTCGGTACTTCGAGCAATTTTGCTTCAATATCTAATATGACAACGTATGAATGTCAAGTGATAGATAAAAATGGAGAGATAGAATCCTAGATAGAGTAATGAAGTCTCTTGACCGAGAAAAGATGCATCAAGAGGTTCTGTAATCAGTAGGGAATGAAATTTAGGGAGTAACTAGGTAGAAAGATCCAGTACATATGCTTTTTGTAGTTATATATTTATGCTCGTCGATGGAGCACGAGGCAATAGTAGAAGAGAAAAGAAGAAGAGTTACTGAGGGTGAGAAAGAGAAGAGAAGGACAAGACAGCAGGTAGAGATGGAGCAAAATCAACAACCACAGATAAACCAAAATCAAACATCCGAAGCAAATCAACTAACCCAGACAAATCCACCAATACTAGCGCCAACTTAGCCAAGTCAAGTTCCAAATCAAAATCAGCAGCTTGTTTCTATCGAGCCACAAACTTTGAGTCCTACCACTGATCTCTTCAAGATCAGGAAATGAAATCCACAAAGAAAGGCCAAGGAAGAGTTAAGAATCCTTCTTACATGCTTAAATCACATATTGAGCGAGCAACGGATCTAAAACAAGTCCTTGAAAAGCGCGTTCTCGATAGTATGATTGAATTCACACTAGGAAAATTGTTAGGGATATCAAAGAGAGAATTCTTAGAGGTGATTATTAACCTTCTAAGACACAAACAACAATCAATAACTGATAGCCAAGAAGTTGAAAGAATGGAAGAAGATCTACCTACTCATACATTGTAGGCACAAGTTCAAGAAGAAAGAAATGTGATTGACTAAATTGAATATATTGCACACCCTTGTGTACATGAAGAAATATTTTTGGATAGGAATACTTTTGAAACTATTCCATCAAGCCACTATTCAAAGGACCACTAGGCCCGAGCTACGACGGAGACATTGGTAAAATTGAAAAGGGTTAACTCTCCTCTGGTTGCCCGAATTGACCATGGATCGGAGATCAATCTTATGCCCAAAGATCTCTATCAAAAAGAAAAATGGTCAATAGATATGTAGTCGAGTTGGAGAATGAGGGCTGCTAATATGATGTCAGGTGAGTTATTTGATGCATGACCATAGGTATTAGTTACAATTGGGGATGTTAGTGATTATCAGAACTTCTTCTTTCAAGATCATTCCAGCTACTTGTTGCTTTTAGGGCAGCCGTATATTATTACCTTGAGGATGGAAACAAGAGTCTTGGAGGATGGATCGGCCTATGTGCGAATCCGAAGCAAGGATGGAAAGAAGCCAATCTAGTTTATGACGGTTTGTGTAGATCATATCACGAATAGAACTTTTCTTGGGACCAAGCCTATTCCTGAAGAGTCTGAAGATCAAAGTTTTTCAATGAAGCTTTCATAAATTGGGACTATGGAAGCTTGAAAAGTGAAAAGATCCCGAATGTAAATATGTTCATATCAAGTTTCATAGCACTTTCTTCAACAAGTTTATTTCAGTTTCGTGTTTTTTCTGAGTTAAAAAAGTGGAAAAAATAATACATAGCAGATCTTTAGAGAAACTTTTATGGATGTAGAGTGCTCGACTTCGATGAGAAAATTTTCGGAGTCTTTGATGATATATCTTTTGTAGACACATTGTTTAATCTGTAAGAATTGATTGAAGGTAGAAGGAGTGTTTATGTGATTCAAACACACTCTATTTCCATGTACAAGGAAATAGCAAAGTTTGAGCAAGATGAATAAGGAAAAGAAGCAGGTAAAATAGAAAATGATCGATAAAAGATTAAACCAGTTGCAGTTCCGCTTCTTGAAGATAGTAACAAACTTATGGATGGTGCAAAAACTCAGCCACCTCTCAGAGATAAAAGAAAAATAGGTAACGAATTCACTAAAGAAACACTTGAGCAAATCCAATTAGGAAAAGATGGTTTTCTCAGTGAAAAAGAGAAGAATGTATTGTCTCGGATGATATTTAGGAATAGAAAGGCTTTTTCTTTCAATGCCCAGGCAATTGGGTATATAGATGCGTCTGTAATGACACCTATGATAATCTTCACGATACCACACGTACTTGGAATCTTCGACCGATTTCGGTACCAAAAGCTCACATTTCAAAGCTAATTGACCTATTGAATGAAAAATTAGAATGGGGATTCTTGAGCCATCAAGTGCTCCCTATTCTAACCGTTGGTTCATAATGCCAAAGAAAAATGGATCATTGAGATTTATTCAGGATCTACAGCCAGTAAATAAGGTGATGATCAGAAATATGGGAATTGGCCCCATCGTAGTGAGTATGTAGAAGCCTTTGTAGGAAGATCTATTTATTCGATGGGGGATTTGCACTCTGGGTATGACCAATTCTAGCTAGCCCCTAAGAGTCGCGACTTGACGACCATGAGGACACCACTTGGACTCGTGCGCATTTGTACTTTGACACAAGGCACCACAAAATCGGTGGCACATATGATGAATGGTATGCATAAGGTGCTTAGGGATTTTATTCCGCAATTGATCATGCCATTCATTGACGACATCCCTATTAAAGGTTGCAAGGAAAAAGATAAAGATGAGACTCTTGACGAGGATGGATGTCAGAAATTTATTAAGAATCACATAAATGATTGCGAATCCATTCTCAGTCGGGTGGAAGAGGTTCATTTGACATTGTCTGTAGAGAAATTAGTACTTAGAGTGCAAGAAGTATTGATTGTAGGAAGTTTGTGTGGTCCTAAAGGAAGAAAGCCATGTCCGAAGAAAGTAGATGCCATTCAACATATGAAAGAGGTCTGCTCCTCGATCACTGAGGTGAGGATATTTCTTGGGGTGTGTGTTTTCTATGTTGTATGGATTCCTCACTTTGGCCATGTAGCTGATCCACTCTATCAATTATTGAGAAAGGGACAAAGATTTCAATGGAAGGAAATTCATACATATGCTGTGAGAAAACTGAAGAAAGCACTTGGTGAGACTCCATTACTTAGAAAGGCTGATTATACTAATGATAGGTCCATTTTCATTACAATAGATGCAAGCCCAACAAGAATAGGTTGGGCAATCGATCAGGAGGATGAGCATGGAAAAAGACTTGCTATCCGATTTGGAGCCAAGTGGTGTAGCTGAGTGGTGAGTAGCACCTCCTTTAATGTCAATCTGGGAATACATGAGGATGGTATGAAGACCTCAAGCAAGTGATGTGCACAAGTGGTGATGTAGAAGCACACAAGCATGCACATACATACACACACATACACACACACATGCATATATGTAAGAATAAAGAATGGAACAATGGAAGCTTTGATTAAGATCATAAGACAATTAACAAAGTTCTTCTTAGTTCAAACTACAATTTGTTCTCCATAAAAATGAGCTCCCTAGCTCCTTTTATAGTTTTTTTTTGACTAGCTTCTGACCATGTCCAGACCTAGTGTCTAGCCTACTTAAAAATTAGGTTCCTAGGTGAGCTCTAAAAATTATGAAAATTGGTACATAAATTCTTCTAATACTCCTCAAGCTTGAGGACTCCTTAGCTTGAACAAAATGGAGTTTAATTTACCAAAAATGGTACTTACAATGTTCATGTAGTGGTGAAAATCACTATTAAAAGGGAGTTATCTTGAAAAAATTGCATGGCCTAATTATCGGATCTTCTTTGACTACTTTGCCTACTTGGCCCTTCTCTTTGCTCTGATTTTTTATGTCGGCTCTCTTGTCTTGTGATGCCTTGACTGCTGCCAACACTCCCCCCTCTCTCTTATCTGTCGTCCCTGACAGATCCTTGTTGATGGGAGTGCTTGATGTAATACTCGACAACCTGTGTGGCTAGGTGATGTTCTTGAATACATAATCCTTGAGCCAAATCTATCATGAGCTTATCCCAATTGATTGGACCTGGAATGTTTGAATGTGGCACACATAGCTAATTGGCATGAATGGCTTGTTCTATCGCAAAGAGATGCAGCAAATGTGTTTGTTTGGGAATGAAAATTTCAGAATGATATTCCTAGAACCCAGTAGAGAACATTTCCTTAAAGGTCTACTTGTAGCAAGTAGGTAAATACTTTATGCACACATGCCATGCAAAGATTATATTCACAGAGGGGGCCTGGCTCATGTCGTATACTAAATCTTTGTTTCCTGTAGAAAATTCGAGGGCGGAGATGTATGGAGCCTTGAACTTTTGAAAGGTTTTGAAGATGACTATCATGAGCTCAAATACTTTCATACACATCTTCGCTATGATGTCTGGCATATTCTTTAAGCATGTAGACCAGTGTTGTATGGTGGATATCATGTACACTACAGTTGACGGCCCTCGAGGTGGAGCAAAATATGGATAGTTGATCCAAGAAGAGCATCCCTTATTGTTGCGTACTTTGATTGCAAAAGCTTGCCATGATCTGCGATGGACCACTGGGCAATAACATGGGTTATATTTAATATATAGTGGCATGGTGGCCCAGGTGCTCATCATCTCACGCAAGTCAGTTAATAGCCGTTCGCGCCAAGTAGGTTGAAGATGTAGCCAACATGTGCATTTTGAGGTAAGTCATCAGGCTCGAACTGTGTTGCAAAGGTGGGGTCCATTCCTGTATGCCTTTTAGTTTCTGCATTATAGTCATGTAATAAGACAAAGTAAGGCATGTATTGCGACTCTGATGTTGTTATTAATCGTTGATGGGATAGGTGCTGGAAGTAAGAATATTTGAGAATGGTTTCTTCCAAATTGGTGAGGGATTGAATCTGCACTAAAACACGATTGTCATGGGTTTGTCCTACTTGCTCGATCCTCTTCAGCCAATTTGGGACTTCAATTTCCAAAGTGTCTTTTCTCTCCGAAGTGACTTGCTCACTAGGTACTGGCGTTGGCTCGTAGGGCTCTTCATAACTTTCATTGACAAGAATCTCAACCACCATGTCAGGTTCTAATTCTTCGATTGGTGAGGGCGGCTTTTCATATGGTAATAAACGTGTTTGTAGTTTTGCCACCTGCTTTTTTAGGGCCTCTAATTCTTCTATAGATTGTCACGGGATGGCTGAGTCCTGTTGAGTGGTATTGGAATCTGCTAACTACTTCTTTAGATCAGCACATTCTGATAACTTTTCAAAGGACTCCAAAAAATTTGCATGCTCCTCTAGTAATAGTCTGATATCTTCAGAGGGAACAACACGGTACTTTGTTGGACTAATTTCTGTGCTTGAGTTGCCTTCAATAGTGGATTCAAGGTTACCTTGATTTGGCTATTAGAGGCCCTTGTTCTCTTCTAATGCCATGGCCATGTGTTTGCGGAGAAGTCCTAAATTCCAACGTAATGTGGCATTTATGAGCATTTGTGCTTCAAGCATGTTTTCTAACCCCTTGATTGCTTAATCATCTACGTTTGATAGCTTTGACTCCATTTCGCTATGAGCCTGTTGTAAAGTGGTATGTTCTGATAGGAGTGTTTGGTGATCAACCTCCTAGATACTGACTCTAGCTTGCAGTCACTGAGACTCTTCCTGGAAGGCAGCATTGCGCTCTTCGAATTGGTGGTATGCTTGTTGCAGTTGGTGTACACACTGAATTAATGTATTAAACATATTATTTACATTATGAGATGTAGGGGAAATAGTGTGTAATGCAAAGGGAATGGGGTTGGGAATGGGGGTTGTGTATGCTGTGTCTACCAATGATGTGGTGATTAGTGAGGTTGGTGGCAGGGGAGTGGGGAATGGTGGAAGAGTGGGGGGAGGGGGCAGTGCTGTGGATGGTGAAATGTCCATAGGATCTAATAATGTGATGTGTGTAGGTGCTACAATGTATGTGGGGATGGTAGGTGAAGTGATCGTGATGTGTGTGTGTCGGGAAGTGAGTGTAGGTGAGTGTTGTCCGAACAATTGCCAATTATGCTAGTGTAGAAAATCCTCCATGAATGAGACATTAGGGGATGGGGTGATGGTTGCGACTAGTATGGTGTGGGAAAAGATTGAGGATGCCAAAGGGAAGTAAGGATCATGGGATGAGGTTACATGCGAAGGGGGGTAAGATGAAAGAATAAGAATATCGTCAGTGGATCGGGGATATCCTATAATGCTAGGTATTATGGGATGGCCAGTGATGGGGTCGAAGGACAAAAATGGCAAAGTGTACAAAGGATTGGTGATGGAAGAGAAGAGGGTGGCTTGAGAGGTTGGCTCATGGAAGGAGAAGGATTGGATGAGGTTGAGGTGTGAGTGACGGTAGTTGTTACGACTGTGGTTTGTTCAGTGGTGGGAGGCGGTGGTGGTGGAGAAGGGGGAGATGGAGCATGCGGGGGTGAGATGGGTGATGTCTGTACAAAAGATTTAGCAGTGAGGTCAAAGGTGGGGGTGGGGGTAGCTGTGGGCTCTATGGTAGCGGCGAGTTCGGTTACTGGTATTTGTATATTCTTTCCTACTCGTGGTCATGTATCGACTCTATGCTGCTCATATCAAACAGATTATCGAACGGTGGTGTAGAGAACCTCCTGAACTCCTAAGGATTCAGAGATAGTAGTTGGAGGGAAGTGATGAATTGTGGGTCCACTCCTTCATCTGCTAACATCTGTTCTATTAGGGCTTGTCTTGATGCAAACGAAAGTCCATGCCTCTCTTGCACTGCTTTGATCGTGTCGTATAACCTTTGTAACTGGGTTGTGAATGCAGGAGCACCTATGAGTTTTGGTACTCCTTGCTGCTCATCTCGTTATCTTCCTTCATGCCCTTCCTCGACCTCTTCAGATTCTTCATCTTCTACATCATCTTCATCATCTTCTTCCTCCACATCAACTGTGGTAATGGGTACTTGGGATGTTGTTCCTGGTAGTTGAGATCCTTCCACTTGTTGTTCTTCTTCTGCTTCAAGATTCACTTCCTATAAAATCTGCTCAAAGTCTTCATTGGTGAGCTCTTCCAAGGGTGCTCCTCTAGGGAATTCTAGATCCATGGGAATGGGTGGAAATATTAGACTTGGACCTTTAGAGCTTTTCTGGGGTATTCGTAGTGTGAATGGCCTGATCCGTCGAGGTGGAGGGGTGACGTCAGGGATTAGTGTTGCTCCACGGGGTTGAGCACAAGGTACTTGTACAGTTCCTCTCATCCTCTTGGAAGGGGGTCCAGTGGAGGTTTGGCCTTTGAACTACTGCACTCTAGTCCATATTAGGACCCTTTGAATAGGAATATCATAAGCTAAACATCTAAATGATTCTTGTCAAAGCGTAACATCCATACAAGACTTCTTTATGTGGCCATCTCTTGTGAGTCAAGTGTATCTGGTCCATGATCTAGTGGGGTAGGTTGATGGTGAGGTTCTGTGTCTTTGCAAGGTGTAAGCTAAACCGAAGTTTCTTAGGTGGCATGGTGAACCTATCTTGTGCTGGAAATGCAAAGGCTTCGATTCTTCATGTTATCGGGCACCAGGACCTCCTTCTCTGTAGGTATATGCATGCCTCTCATGTCTAGATCCTCTTCCACTAAGTTGTTGGATAACTTAAACCCCTTTAGCTCATGTCCTCTTGTCAGAGATGGGAGCACAAATGTGCTCGTACCTTTGGGGTGATTGCTCGGAGTCAAGGTGTTGATAAGATAGTAGTATCTCATGAAGTCAGGCTTTGGGAGCTGAGCACCGAAGTATGTGTCCAATCCCGTTTTCTCCCACACAAGGTGAAGTCCTTCTTCATTTTGTAACTTTTCAAATTCCATTGTGAAAAACTGATACTTGCCCCACTTTCCATTGAATTCCAACTCTGCCTCCCACAGGTACGATCCTTCTCCCAAGGGTCCTACAACTTCACTAAACCAATGAGAAGCTTTACTGACATCCATCATATGGCCGCTTGGCAGGTCCTGTATAGGTATAATCTGAATGGCCTGTAACCTATCCAGTCTTTCAATTGTTTTAGGCATGATTGGTAGACTTTACATATCAACCACTTGCTGACTAGTTCCTGCCTGGGAGCTGGTTCCTGCTACGTCAGCCATATTATGTTATCTGTTGGGAGAAGAAAGCCACATTAGCCTTGCATAGGAAATCCGTGTTCCCTCTACAACACCAATATGCTACCGATGTGGTTATGGAGTTAGTGAGTGAGATGTTTTGCATGACTGTGAGTGTTAGTTAGTAAGTTAGTGGTTTGTCCATAGATGCATACTTTGGATGTGCATTGTACTGGAATGCATATACAACTATGCACAGTAGTTTACATGGTGGGATCAAGCAGTTTAACATAGAGTTTAACTCTCCAAATTGTAGGTGTGAGATATGATCTTTCAGCTCTGATGACTTTTTTATGTTTTGGAATTATGTTTTTTTGGATTTGGGACTTTTTTGGTACCCATTTCCAAGCAGTCCTAGGTATGATTGCCCGTTTGGATTGTTGGAATGTAGATGTGTGTTGCAGAGCAAAGGAGTAAAAGAGAAGAGCCCCAAAATTTTCGAATTAATGGGCATATTTTTCTTCTTCAAAGTCCTAGAGAATTCCCTCAAGCCATGTGAATGCACTAGAGGAGTCCTCTAGTGGCATAATCCCAATTTGTTGTAAAATATCCCTTGTAAATTAGTAGGAAATTCACTTTTTTGGAATAAAGTGCCAGTCTCTTGTGTGAAAGGACCAAACTTAGGGCACATGTATATAAGTCACTTGGTGACTCTTTGTAGAGACTTTTTGCCATTGTGAAGAAGGAGCTCTCCAAAAATTCGAATTTGCCTCTTTCATGCAGATTTCCATCTTCTCTTTGATCTTGTATGTGTGTGTAATGCTTGGAATGTATGTGTAGGACTGTTGTCTACCCCTCCCCACTATTTTTGAGCTACTGTAGTGTGTGTGTGAGCTTGTAGGAGTTGTGGCGTGAGTGTGGGTGTTTCCCGCCATTCACTATTTTGGTCATAACTTGAAGCAGAGTTGTCAGAATTGAGTGAAATCACTTCCAGTAGATGTGCCTTGTTGAGAGCTTCGAAAGGAGTACCCTATTGACTATATTCAAAGTTCGGAGATGAGAGAAATCCTTGATTTTCTAAAAACTGCTGTAAGAGGTATCGCGGCAGACACTTTCAGTTTCTCAGTGAGCTTGATAGGTCGATTAGTCTTCTCTCATTCATAGCAGCTGAACCACTTCATGTTCCATCATGTGTGCACATGTCCTCATACACTTCGTTAGGTCATTCGATCGGATTGACATTTAAATGTGTGTTAATTTCCCACTATATGCACTTGTGTTGCAATAGAGGTACAGTCTCATTGGCACGAGTCCTTGAGTCTTCTTGACTCAAGTACACTGGTTTTTGGCGCCGTTGCCGGGGAACACTCAGCCAAGGTGCCTTCGTGATGGTTATAGATCGAGTGTGATGGAATCGTACTTGTAGAAGTGAACTCGTTCCGTGGCAAGTAGTCAATCACTTCAACACTTGTTACTTCACATCCCCAAGGTGTGTGTAATGAGTTTTTAGGTTTAGGGTTAGTAGGAAGGGAGAGAAGTAGGAGTTAGGGTTAGGTGAGAAGGAGAGGAGAAGTGAAGAGGAGTGAAGTAGGAGTAGGCCAAGACCACTAAAAGAAAGCCCAAAAATTATCTAAAATTAGCAATGTTCAATTCCTGTCAAAAAAGGTATAAAAACCAAAAAAATTGACTCATTTGATACATCACTGCACTCTGGTATCGTCTGCGAGCAGCGACCGGTATCGCGGGAGGAGTATCGTGCATTTCAGACCTTCAAAGTTAGATTTTGAGCTAAAGGTGCAAGCAAGGTAGCACTAAGGTAAGATTCCACAAAATACATTGACTAAAAACACTCTAAAAATGCACAAACGAGTAATTTAAGGCATGCGCAGTATCGTGGGGGGGAAGACTGTGGATTTTTGAATTCCATTGAAAGGGACAGTGGGCTAGGAGTGAAGAGGTGTATGAGAAGAGCAAGAGGGTGCAAAGCTTTGTGAGTTGTTAGTCTATTTGGCTTGAGTATCGCGATCGGTTGAGTTTTGGTATCGCGATACCAAAATTCCCTTGTATCGTGATACTCGCCAAGGTATCGTATCGTTGGATACCAGTCTTGGTATCGCGATACCAATCTGGTATCGTGTCGCCAAGTTGGTATCGCGATCTCACTTTACCCAGTAGTATCGTATCGTTACTTACTGTGGTATCGTATCGTCCACTTGCCTGATTCGTATCGCGATACCATCTTCAGTATCATATCGCCTTGGTATTGTATCGTTAATCCCCGAAGTATCGTATCGCCCACTTCCTAGTGTAGTATCGTGATACCATAACTGGTATCGTATCGTACAAGTTGGTGGTATCGTATCGCCACTTGTCTTGGTATCGTATCGTCTCATTGTCGGGAGTCGTATCGCGATACCAAGCTGGTATCGTATCGGCGTATGTTCTAGCATCGTATCGCTTGAGCAATCTGGTATCGTATCGCTGGGCTTCCAGTATCGTATCGTGTGAAAGAGTTGGTATCGTATCGTGGCCAAAATCAGTATCGTATCGTCTCGGTGCTCAGGTATCGTATCGCGAGGATTGTTGGTATCGTATCGTATCGTGGCACTAGTTCAGTATCGTATCGCCTGCTATAGCAAGTATCGTATCGTGTGGATTCCAAGTATCGTATCGTGGCCAGATCGGTATCGCCCAGTGCAATATTGCCTAGAAGTGGTATCGGCCAGTGTGGTTGAAGCATTTTGTTAGGTAACTTGAGCCTTTGGAGGAGCCACTCAAGGAGAGAATCTGAGACTTAGAGAGTCTTAGGAGGGTGAATGAACTTAAGGTCAGGGAGAGTGCTAAGTAGCCGAAGAAGTGTCATATCTTTTGTGGGAAGTGCTGCCCAGGTTAGTCACCACTCTGCCTATTCAGAGACCTCTAGTGACTTAGAGGAGGAAATACCCATGGCTTCGGAAGACATGCAGGGTCCAACTCCAAGTAGAAATTTCATGACTACTGTAGAGGGAGATTACCGTACTTCCTTGCAGTATGTGTCTACCAATGCCCAGGAGATCCCCATCTACCTGGATGGCTTAAATAGATCTGTGGCTAGGATGGCAACTTCCATGAATGCCACAATCGTGCCCCGACCTGCTGCCAAGTACGAAGGAGGAGCATACATGGACAAAATTGGTCACATCTACATCGTGACTGAATTTCCTGAAATGATCAATGAGGGGAGAATTAGTGGAACCAGAAAACTCCGGAAGAACAAACCCTGAAGAGCTAGTGACTACCCCTAGAGGCAGATCCCAAGTAACTCGAGTCTTGAGAGGAGACTTGATACCTCAAGCCGACTATTTATTGGAAGTCTATATGATCCATGGATCAGACTTGTTGCTTCAAACAGACTTACCTGCTCCAGGGAGAGAAGAAAGCCCCATGACATTTTATGAGCTAAAGGATCTAGAAGATGAAGCTAGACTAACATACTTGGATAAAAGTCAGAGGAGATATTGGCCCGTGAGTGCCTTAGACAGGGCTCGGCTGAGATACATGGGTGTGCCTGTATTTCCTCAGAGAGATCAGGCAACTACGTCGCAAAACCCTTTTGGAAATCAACAAGAGACAGAACATACCATGTTAGGACAGACCAGCCAACGAAGTGTGCCAAACCGTACTCATGTGCAATTTGTAACTCCAGGAGTGCAAACACATAATCAGGCCCACGCAGGGGTAGGTAATCAATACCGACCACCCATAAGACCACGACCACCAGTAGGAGGACAACCGGGAATGCCCCCAGTTAGACCAGCAGTCCCTGTCTTCCCTGTAATGCCGACACCGCCTAAACCAATGAAAAGAATGAGACCCATACAAGTGGCCAAGTGTGTAAGAAATCATTATGATGGATTAGGAGAACCTTACGATCACATTGCCGAATTTAAACAAGTTCTAAGGGCAGAACAAGTAGATGACTTCTTTGTGCAGTATGAGTCTTTTGGACTCACCCTCAGAGGAACGGCTCTAACTTGGTTCCAGCCATTGGACCCTAATCAATTTGAGAACATGGAGCAATTCTTTCAAGAATTCATTGGGGAATTCACGAAGAGAGGGATCAAACACAATTCCGCGTCTTTAATCCATAGTTTTAAACAGAACCCCAATGAAACAGTGAAAACAACAGCCCGAAGATTCAATCAGTATGTGGATAGATGTCCAGTCGCTGAGAGACCCACACAACAAAAAATGATCTCATTGTTTTTGGATGGACTCACGAACGGAACCCTAAGAACGCTAGTATACGTGAAGAGGTTACAAAATTTGAGTGAGTGCCTTCAAGAATGCATTGATTTGGAAGATAACCTAGCCGAGGACCTCAAAAGTACACCCAGCCTCACTAAATCAGAAGATTCAAGGAGTACCATTACATCCAACTCCAGTAACATGGAAGAATTAGCGGAGATATTAGCAAATAAACTAGGAGTCCAGGGACAAAGAACTTACCAACATCTAGCTCAAAGAATGCCTATGCTACGGAGATGTAGCTTATGTGGAGGAGATCACCCCACACATTTGTGTGTGCGAGGAGGGACTGGCGCACAACCTATGTATCCGTACAACAGAGATCACCAACAAGGGACTTCTTTGTACTGCCACATAGAACAAAAATACACCAACCACACTACTGAGAACTGTCCATTCAATAGGCAAGCACGCCCTATCCAACCACCACAGTACCGACCTTACAGATATCCACCTAGAGAGCAAGGTAGAGAGATACCAAGATACAGTCCGTACCCAACACCAGCAGGAGCACCAAGTCCATATGAACAGGCACCATATCCACCACCACAACTAGTATTAGGACCCCAACTGTCGCAACCTCAACAGGTAGTGCCTGTGAAGTATGCTCAGCCAGAAGAAAACTTGGAAAGAGCCATGGTACCAACATCGACAATGACCAACATAGAATTAGCAAACCCTAGATATGAGCCGCCACCAGGAGATTACTACCCATATGAAGCCAACATGTTAGAGTATGAACCAGCGTATGATATGGCTTATTACGGATATGAAGGCTATGATCAGACTTATGGAACGGAGGTAGCCACACTAATGTATACCGCTCCTAAAGCACAACCACCCATGAGACCACCCATTAGACCGCCTGTGCAGAGAGGACCATGCTATAGATGCGGAGGAGACCATTTTATTAGAGAGTGCCCTCGACCTTACCATCCGCCACCACCTAGGATGTGGGAAGGATATTGCAGTGATTGCGGAAAGGAACACCTTTTCCGAGACTGTCCTAAAAATCCAACCAAAGTCCAGGACACTGCACCTATCAATGTCATTGAGGTGATAGAAGGATTTGGGAGTGATAAGGAATATACTGTGCCATTGAAGTCCATTAGTAGAGCTCAGATAAGGCAACAAAAGGGAAAACAACCAGAAGAGGAACAAGAGAGTAATAACACAGTAAGCCCTAAGACTCAAATAGTTGAAGATTCTGAGGATCCACGGGAGAGTACCCAGAACACCAAAGCACAAAAATGAAAGGAAAGAAGAGAAAAAATAAAAGATAAATGGGCAAAAAATAAGAGTCTAGACAATAAAAAACAAACCAGAAACAAGAAGAAGCATAAAGAACAAAGGACTCGGAAGGAGATTCCTGAGCCACCACGTACCCAAGAGGTAGAGAAGCCAGGATCAATTCTAGCTGACCAAAGACCAGATGATTTAGACATGTGGTTGAAAGCTTATCAAGCTAGAATTAAAAATGGGCCCAAATATAGAGCAACATGAAAAACTCTACCCTCAAGGGGAATTAGAAAAGGAAAGACTAACGATATGTAGGAGACTGATAGAGGTAGCACAAGCAACCCTAGAAAAAACTATCCAAACTCTGCCAGAGACAAGGATATCCGAGGCTCAATACGAAGAATGTGTCAAATCCAAAGGCAAGGAACTTATGGAGGAGAATGACAAAGGTGAACGAAGGAAAATACAAGAGGAACCTGTGTCAATAATACCCGACTTAGAGGCAGATTGGCCAAAGGACTTATGGAACCAAATACGAGAAGAGCAATGGAAGAAGAATGGAGTCAATCAGCCTCCTTTTGAAGAAATAGATGTGGAAGTTTATCAACCACACCCAAACCTAGAGGAAGTATACGAGGAAGTATCAAGACTCGATAGAAATAGGGAGGAAACCCTGAGCATTTCAACATTGCCTAATTACATGGGAGAATACGAAAAGGAGTCAATAATAATATGAGCACCCACAATACATGGGAAAGAAAAAGGAAATTCAGAAGAGAGTTCACACAATCTAACGGAACTAAAGAAAACAAAAGTACAATGCAAATTGATGGTGGAAGAGTTACTTCAACTTAAGCCACAATTATGGAGGCAGTTAGCAAACCAATTATAACCAAAGCTAGAGAAGGAAGAAACGAAAGGAAAGGGAAAAGAAAACACCTCTACAATACAAATCCCAGTTGATAAAGTGGGGGAGTTTAGTGAAGGAGACGAAGGTAATACGTGTCTGCCTGTCACTTACAATGGGTACATGACCAAGGCTATCCTAGATACGGGAGCCGGGGTAGGAATCGCTACCAAGGAAATTTGGGAGAAATGGGGAAAACCTGCCTTACGACCCACACACATGAAGCTACAATTAGCAGACGGGCATGTGGAGAAACCCTTAGGAATATTCGAAAGAATCAAATTAACCACCTGTGGAGTAGAATTTGAACACACATTAGCCATATGTAAGTTTGAAAAAGCCAACAACTACGAAATGATATTAGGGCGACCCTTTATGAGACAAATGCAGATAGTGCAAGACTGGGGAAGAGATTCATTGTACCTACAACATCAAGGAAACACGACCAAGATAAACTTGCATACATTTGCTTATCGAGATGTCCCTCCACTACAATGGAATCCCATACACAAGGAGGAAGACGACCTATCCATGCATAGTGCTGGATCGAGCGATCAATCTTGGATGCACGAGGATGCTCAGTTATGGATGTGCAAAGAGGCCAAGAAGGAGGAGAATAAAAGACAACTGTGGCCGATAGGACATCCTAACTACCGACCAGTAGAGGACCCTGATTACATGCCTCAAATCTTTCCTGATGAGACCTTTGAACCGCATGGATGGATGGAAATCTTAGCCACCTTAGATGTGTGCGTGAATGAGGAAGTTTTGACAATGAACGAGTGCATAGATGAGGAAGGCTATGATGTAAATCTTTATATGGTTGTTCTTAAAGAAGTAGAAGAAGGGGAAGTTTTGGAAAAAGAATGGAAAGAGGAATATGAGAGTATAGAAATGGAACCAGAATTCGACTCCGAAGAGAGTTACCTAGACACCATTCAAAGTGAAGAGGGACAACAACCAACAAAGTTCTTAGCAATTGAAGCTGCTCCCATGGTACAAGAACAAGTGGAAGACATGAGTAAGACGGAACCGAACCCAGATCTTTTTGAAGTCCCTGAACATTTTAAAAAATATGAAGTAGAAGAAAGAAAGGTAGCCATTCAAATGCCTAAACGAGAGGCTAGAGACGGAGAAGCATACGACAACAAGGAACAAACAAAAAAAATCATGGTAACAGTGGAAGACGGAGAGGAGCGATGCACATACATAGGCAAAGATGTATCAATTGAAGAGGAAGAAGAACTCATACAATTGATCCAAGAATATCGAGATGTGTTTGCATGGACATATAAGGATCTTAAGGGTGTGGAACCCAACATTTGTTCTCATCGAATACCGATGACTGCAGACGCAAAACCCTCTAAACAACGTCCTTATACATATAATGAGGTTTATGCAGCCAAAATTAAGGAAGAAATTGACAAACTACTAGCTGCAGGATTCATATATGAGATAGAACACACCGAGTGGGTATCGCCTTTAGTTGTTGTGCCAAAGAAAAATGGAAAATTGAGGGTGCGCATTAACTTGAAAAAGGTCAATGCAACCACCATACACGATAGCTATCCATTACCCATCACAGACCATCTATTGGAGAGAGTAGCAGGAAAGGAAGTCTATAGCTTCTTGGATGGATTCTCCGGATACAACCAAGTAGCTATTGCTACTGAGGATCAACATAAGACCTCATTCGCGACCGAATGGGGAGTCTATGCTTTCAGAGTGATGCCTTTTGGACTCACTAATGCACCTTCTACTTTTCAACGATTGATGTGTCATGTTTTCAAAGAATTCCTGAAAAAAAGCATGGAAGTGTATGTAGATGATCTATGTACATACTCGAATCAAAGACGAGATCACATTCCCGAATTAAGGAGAATATTTAATAAATGCCGTCAGTATCGAGTCTGCCTAAACCCAGAAAAGTGTGTCTTCATGGTGAGACAAGGGAAGATCTTAGGACACATAGTCTCAAGAAATGGAATATCCACAGATGAGGACAAGATCAAGGTCATTTTAGAGCTTCCTAGACCGAAGAATGCGAAAGAGGTACAAGCCTTTATGGGACATTGTGGATATTACCGTCGGTTCATTCACATGTATGCCATAATAGCCAAACCCCTGTATGGTCTCTTAACTCAATTCACTTGGACTCAGGAGTGCGAGAAGGCATTCAATGAATTAAAAAAGAGACTTAGCACAACCCCAATTCTGAAAACGCCCAATTGGAACAAGCCGTTTCATATTCACGTGGATGTGTCTTATTATGCAATCGGATGTATCTTAGCCCAACCGGCCGATGAAGGAAAGCTAGATCACCCAATTGCCTATGCGAGTAGACAACTAAATCAAGTGAAAAGGAATTATACCACTACTGAACGAGAGGGGTTAGGAATGGTCTACGCAGTGAAGAAATTCAGACACTATCTTTTAGCCAACAAATTCAAGTTCTTCATAGACCATGAGGCCTTACTGTACTTGGTTAATAAACCCTGTAACACAGGAAGATTAGTAAGATGGTTCTTACTGTTAATGGAGTTCGACTTTGAAGTGGTAGTAAAAAAGGGAAATACGCATGTAAGAGCAGACCACCTTTCTAGGTTAACCCACGGAGAACCGCCAAGTGGAATACCCGATGATCTGCCAGATACTTACTTGTTCAATCTGGAAGTATGTCCAAAGTGGGCAGAGAAATTAATTCCTATACTCACCCATGGCCCACAACACTCAATCAATAAGAATAGCAAAAAGGAAATTCTTCAATCAAGAAATTTTCACATTATTGCTGTACTATAAGGAACCCAATGGAGTGTTGCTAAGATGTGCCGAGGAGGATGAACAAAAGCAACTAATTGAGCAAGCACATGTGAACAAATGGAGAACACACTAAGGAACGTATGGAACCATTTGGGAATTGAAAAGATTAGGAGTGTACTGGCCTGACATGCCCAAGGACGTCCATGACTACATGAGTAATTGTGCAGAATGCTAGGAGACAATCCCGGAGGATCATATGTCCATACCATTTTCAACCATAGCACCCAATTGGAGTAAAACATTGGTTAAATTTCTAAAGAACAGAGAACATGAGGAAGGAATAAGTTTAACTAGAAGACAATCCCTAGAAGAAATGAGCAAGGATTACGTACTTATGGGAAAACAATTGTTTAGGAGAGGAAAGGATAATCAATTACGATTATGCGTGCATGAAGGAGAGTATCTACCCATATTAGAGATGGCACACGCAGGTGCCGCGGGAGGTCACTTTTCAGCTGAGAGAACTGTCAAAATGATCCTCTTCACCGGCTTGTGGTGGCCAACTCTACATATGGATGCGGAGACTTATGTACGAAGCTGTGAAAGGTGCCAAAGGGCTAAATACCCAATTAGGAGAGATGACATGCCATTAAGACCTATGGTGTGTGCGAGAGCATTCTCCAAGTGGGGTATCGACTTCATAGGACCCATCAACCCACCAGCCAAAGGCTCTCATGCAGAGTACATCATAGTAGCCACAGATGGGTAGAAGCAAAAGCTACAAGAAAGAACGATGCTCAGACCACTGCTAAATACCTTTTCGAGAATATATTCACTCGTTTTGGATTACCAATTGAGATTGTGAGTGACCGAGGAACGCACTTCCTTAGCAAAGTAATAGAATCCCTAATGAATGAATTTTTAGTGATTCACAAAAAATCAGCCCCATACCATCCCCAAGCCAATGGTCAAGCGGAAAGTTCCAACAAGGTGTTATGTACAGTATTGACAAAGATTGTCAATAATGGAAGGTCGGATTGGGACAAACAATTGCATCATGCAATTTGGGCCTTCCGAGTAGCTTACAAGACTACCATTGGAACTACCCCATTCAATTTAGTGTATGGGCAGAATGCTATTTTGCTGATTGATTTTCTAATCCCAACCTTGAGAGTAGCCCAACAATATGAATGGAACGGACATGAGTTATCCCAACAACTCGACCAAATCGAGAAGTTACATGAAACTAGGTTACAAGCAGTGGCAGGAATCTACGCAGCCAAAAGAAGACAAAAGGCATATTATGATGCACATATAAAAGACAAAGGACTTAAAGAGGGAGACTTAGTGTTGGTGTACACCTTAAAACAACATGCCAAGAAATTACAAAAACGCGGATATGGACCTCTGATCATCAATAGAATCTCTACTAGTGGAGCAGTTAATCTAGCCACTCTAGATGGAGACGTTCTTCCTAACTACATAAGTGGATGTAGAGTTAAAAGGTTCATGGAGCCATTGACGGATCAAATGTTAGCACGTCTAGTAGGTGCTCAAAATAGGAAGAAAGAGGAAGAACGGATTAGAGAGGAGGCCCGACAAGAAGCCCTAAAACGCATTAAGAAAAGGAAAGAATGGATAAGACAACGAGATGAACGCTATCTTGAAGGAGAAGAGCCTATCCCTATGGACAACTACCGAGTCCATGACTTGGACAAGATGAAGTCATATATGTCACAACCTTACCTGAACCTAGGGATCGGCAAGACAGAATACAAATTGATAGATGCATTGATAGACTCAGGAGCAGGACTTAGTTGCATACGAAATATAGTCATAAAAGATCTGCAATTGAGTATGAATTCCACAAGAGCCCGATTGATAGGAATTGGAGGTCAAACCCTAGAATGCATTGGAACAACAATAGTCTCCCTCCACCTAGGAAATTCTTCCATGGAACAAAGAGTATTAGTGTGCAGAGGCGAGGATTTAATAGAGGATTTGATCCTAGGACAAGATTGGATCATTGAGAATGAAGTAAGCATCAACTTAGCTCAAGGCTATATTTTAGCCAAGATAGGGCACAAGGAAATTTTCAGTTTATTAGGAGAAAAGCCTTTACTTCCACCAAAGGTCATCGAGCGTTCAGAGAGCTGCCAAGAAAAGACACTGGAGAATGATCCCAGTCTTAATATCTCGGAAACAAATCTAGAAGAAGCAGAAAGTTCCGACCCTATGAGGTCCACAGAAGAGTTGAAATCACCACATTCAGCTGAAAAGCAACCAACCACTAAGGAAACCAACTCTCATGGAGCTTCTCAACAAGCCAAAAGACCACTAATATGGAATCTGACACTCAGATACTTACGACAAAGAACGACCAAATACCAATGGGTACGCAAAAATCAGGAGGAAAAAGAGAAGACATCAACATCAACACAGAACATAGAAACAAAAAAGTCAGCTTCACCAAAGTCCAAACCAAACGAACTCTTACAAGTATGGCTCCCCAAGCCTTTGATTGAAGCTCATAGAGCAAGACATCAGATATGGATCCCCAAGAAGGTCAAACAGGCAGCCAAGATGGAGATAAGCACTCAGGAGGAAGCACTACGGCTGAAAAGACGAGTGACGAAGCCAAAACACAGTCATCCAGGAAACAAAAACGAAAACACCCTTGCCATTAGAACCATCAAGGAAACAAAACAAACAAAGAAATTCCAAGGAAACAAAGGGAGAAATTGACCTATTCAAGCGCCCATGAAATGGATTTGGAAACCCAAGCGACTGCAAGGGATGGAAAATTGAAATGATGCATACGGAAATTGCACTCATGAAGCAACCGATGCACCTAAAGTATGCATAATAGGGCCACATTACAAGGCCACGCATTCGGCACATGATGTACCTGATAAAATTAGTGGTGCACATTCTCCAAGGGAGATTAGATCATAGCTTCAACTCTCTTAGGAATGGACATACTATGTACATAAATAAATGCTTCGGCTATACTAATGCTTGTTTTCTTTCAGGATAAGAAAGAAAAAGATGTGGTAAGAGATCTCACTCATAGAACCATGGGAGACGGAGTGATGGAACGACAATAATCACTACAATGCACTACATAGCTGCATACTTTCCTTTGAAGCTAATGCACTTTTCCTTACAATAATCACTACAATGCACTTTTCCACTCCAGAGTATCGACAAGGCAAAGGGACACTGGTTTCGAGAAGATCAACGAGCTAGGGAGTATCTCTTCCTGGCGACGATCAAAATTATGGACACAGATCATCAATTTCTAATCATGTCCCAAGATTTTCGAGTACTACATGAACTCCCGTCTATTGTAGAAACTATGAAGAAAGCGGGCATACATAAATATTTTAAGCTGCCAATCTATAAGCCCGACTTTCAAAGATGCACACAGGTAATGAATACCTTACAGCCAGCGCTGCATGATCCCTTGGTGCCAGAGGCTCGAGTGATGGATAAAGTAGGTGAATGGGTTGTCATTCAATTCACACATGACTTGATTAAGGAAGCCTTTGGCTGGGAAAAGGATGGGATTACCGTGGTAAAAGAAGAAAGCCGAGGTGCAAAGACCAGAACATTTACAGACATCAACCGAGTGGACATTGAGGAGGAAGTCATACTAATCCACCAACATTTCTGCTTCCCAAATATGCATCGGTACACGGCTCCTCAAAAGATTATAGTCCAATTGCTCTCCCATGCCATCAAACAGATTGGAAACCAGATTAATATGACTCTCTACATACAAGAAAGGTTATTCGAAACAAAGAAGCAATGGAATAATAAAAAGTTCCTCAATGGTAGTGTGGCCCTGACCATCTTGATCTACCATGCTTTGGGCATCAGAGAATACTTGCAGGAAATGCCATCTTCGACTGCTCTTGCTCAGTACGTCAAAGTCGCCATAGTTCCTAAAAAGAGAAAAGGAGTAAAGATTGTGGAAGTGGAAGAAACTAGTTCTCAACCCAAAATGAGAGGCACAAAGAGACTCAGAGAAGTTAGGCAAGTGGAAGAGGAAGTCCCGACAACAAAAAGAATCCATGTGCTCCCTAAGACAACCATTGAAGGGCAAAAAACAATCACAGAGGAAGAATTGACTAAAGCCTTGGAAGAGACCCATCAATACACAGAAGGCCAAGTCAATTTACCGGTGCAAGGTCATCATTATCAAGCTCATCGTCAGATGCACAAGAAGAGCCCGACAACTCACTACTAAATGTAGATATTCAAAGTGAGTCAAAGGATGATGGACAATGGGCAGAGTTGAATGAAGTTAACTACAATGAAGAAGCAGATGACATAAAGACGGATGATCATATTACACATCCTGATACGAACAACAAAAGTCAGGAAGAAGACCAGGAAGGTACGCATGTGATAAAACTTAATGAGACTTCCACTATTTGTATCAAGGAGGCTACACCACCTTGCGGAATGTCCGTAAAGATACCAAAGGAGGAGCCTCAAAAAGAGAAAGTAGAAGACGAAGCACCCTTCACACCAATAAGGGTAGTGGCAGAACCCTCCTCCATGGATGTCACATTTCAAGGGAGTGCCACAAAAGCTGTTGATCTGGATGAACAGGAAAAGATTCAAAACATACAATTACAAATTAGACAACCACACAACGAAACCATCCATATGGAGCAGGGAAAGGATGTGCTCACAGGCAAAGCTCCAAGCATACCAAGAACTTGGTTGAATGTAGACATTTCTCAACTCAAGCCTGTGGTACAAGACGTGATTAGAACCGCTCTAGATACGCAACAACTAATGCTTGAGGCTGATGAAGACTATGACCAAGCAATGCAAGATAAGCACGACCTTCAAGTAAAGAGTAAGAATCTTTCAACGGAATTGAAATTAGAAAGAGAGAACCTAATAAACAAAGAGAAAGAAGCCCAAGAAGCCAAAAAGCAGTGCAATGAGTTAATGGCCGAAAACGAGAGATTAAAAGCCCAACTACAAGAAGTACAGACAAAATATGAAGCTAGCGAGACTGAGAAGGCGCGAATCGCTGCCCGGAGCAAAATATTGGAATCACAGATCAAAGTATACATGGAGGAAGCAGAGAACTTAAGGAATAGAAATAAAGAACTCATGACCGCCCTTCTTAGTGACCAACCAATAGAGGTTCAAGAAAGACCAGAAAAAGATATCAAAGAATTGGAGACAAAGATAGCTAAGTATGAAGATCAGCTCAGAAAGGAGCAACTCACCATTGCCGAATGGGGAAAAAGGTACATGGATGATACGGCAGCCCTAAGAACTAAATGGAAAAAAGATGAGAATCGGTACATGCTGCAATGTAAAGAAGACACTGATCATTTGGATATCGTGGCACAAGAACTGCTCAAACACAAGGACACCATTACACAAGCTACTGAGGAAATAAATAAGAAAGATGCATTGATTAAACAGCTTCAAGAGCAGTTAGAGCAGAAAACAATGGAGGGGACACCAATAGTTCCAAAATCTGCAGAGGCTATTGTGGAGACTGAGGTACGTCCTCTCTCTCCCCCCTCACATCATTCACCGATAAGGGAGGAACAGGCGGTTCACATTGATCATAATACTCGGGAAATTGCAGAATTAAGCCGACCGGAAAGAGCACTACTGGTGTCCCAGCTCACTGCTGATTTTTAAGACCAAATAATACAGATCATGAAGGAAGATCACATAGAAAACAAACAATTAGAGCAAATTTTGAAGCCCTTCAATGTACCATATGGTCTTCTAAAGGAACAAACGCGTCAGTATATAAGGAAAACCACTAATCAAGAACCTTATAGCAACCTCCAGCTCGACAAGAATACTTTCTATTACACTCAAGAGGAGTTCGAGCAGGCGGATCCCATATGGAGGAGGAAAATTTTGGAAAAGAATCCTACATTGCGGATATAGTGGGAAGCATCACCATATGTGCTTCAAGTCAATCCATCCTTTTGTCCTGTACCCTGCAGACGCGCCTGGACGCAATTTTGGGAAGGTCAGCGCCAGGGAAATATCAATAATCAGTGGCTCAACTATCCGTTGTTACCTAGTCCGCCACATAATTACCTATCGATGGAGGAATATATGGTAAAAACTATGGAATTTTGGATTGCCAGATATGCTACAGTCCCTGATTTAGCTGTTAAAATGACAAATAAGATATTCAACATGCTACTTACGGTAATCAAAGTATTCCAACATGCAAAATACACTTTTTTGAATTTCATTGGCATTACGCAAGGATCGGAAGCACTCATTTTTGATCTATCCACTATTCCAAGCCGCCTGACACTTATGGCATATTATTCTCGAATCATGTTTTTGCCGTCAACATATATGCAAACTTTCGAAGAAGCATTTTTCACTGGCTTCTTTGAAATAGATTCAGAGATTTTTGTAAAAATGACTTCAAACTTGAATGCACGTCTGGTTGCTTATGAAACAAGTTTTTTTGCGGATCACCGACAAGCACCAGAGGACGGAGTTAAGTCCCAACAGTGGAAAGAATTTATGATTTTTCATGCTAATCTGCTGAATCAACGAGAGCAAGCAGCCATACAGACATACACACGTCGCCACAAAAAGCCTGTCGGGGACGACAGAGTTCAGGAAGAGGGACGTGTGGAAGGGGAATCAAGCAAGAAAAGAAGAAGATCAAAGTAAAAAACAACTCAATAAAGAATGAAGATCATGATACAAAAGAACCACCCTTTGCCCAAAGCCCCGCAGGGGCACGCATCAGACAACAACGCAAATCATCCAGGTCCTGAGAAGTGGAATTAAAGATCAATCAGAACCAGGACATTTCATGGGAAGGACGGACCAGGGCCAGGAACTATACATGAAGAAGTGCAAGACAATAATTGGCAGGTAGTAATCCTTCCGATGATAGCGTGCGGTGAAAGAAGGTAAACAGGCTCAAAGCAATACAACAGGGTCACATGTGTGCAACCAGGACAAATCAGAGTACCACAAGCAAGACATAGGTCATTGGTGGCGTGCGTGGCAACCCCACTGAATACAGCAACCCAAATATGTGATATACGGAATACCGAGGGGCAAAACAGAAGCAAAGGACAGAGATCGGATAAAATAACAAATTCTCTGAGAGTCCTTATTGCTTCTCCGACCACTGGGTGCGTGTATTCAGAACTCTTAAAGCAAGCCGAAGACAGAAGCAAAGGACAAACCTCAGATAAGATAACCAATTGTCTGACGGTCCTTATTGCTTCTTCGACCACTGGATGCGTGCACTCAAAAGACTTAAACAAGCAGCCAACGAGAAGCTAAAGCCTGTCAAGGGACGACAGAGACAAAGAGGGGGAGAGTGTTGCAGAGCAAAGGAGTAAAAGAGAAGAGCCCCAAAATTTTCGAATTAATGGGCATATTTTTCTTCTTCAAAGTCCTAGAGAATTCCCTCAAGCCATGTAAATGCACTAGAGGAGTCCTCTAGTGGCATAATCTCAATTTGTTGTAAAATATCCCTTGTAAATTAGTAGGAAATTCACTTTTTTGGAATAAAGTGCCGGTCTCTTGTGTGAAAGGACCAAACTTAGGGCACATGTATATAATCACTTGGTGACTCTTTGTAGCGACTTTTTGCCATTGTGAAGAAGGAGCTCTCCAAAATTTCGAATTTGCCTCTTTCATGCAGATTTCCATCTTCTCTTTGATCTTGTATGTGTGTGTAATGCTTGGAATGTATGTGTAGGATTGTTGTCTATCCCTCCCCACTGTTTTTGAGCTACTGTAGTGTGTGTGTGAGCTTGTAGGAGTTGTGGCGTGAGTATGGGTGTTTCTCGCCATTCACTATTTTGGTCATAACTTGAAGCAGAGTTGTCAGAATCGAGTGAAGTCACTTCCAGTAGATGTGTCTTGTCGAGAGCTTCGAAAGGAGTACCCTATTGACTATATTCAGAGTTCGGAGCTAGGAGAAATCCTTGATTTTCTGAAAACTGCTATAAGAGGTATCGCGGCAGACACTTTCAATTTCTCAGTGAGCTTGAGAGGTGGATTAGTCTTCTCTCATTCATAGCAGCTGAACCACTTCATGTTCTATCATGTGTGCACATGTCCTCATACACTTGGTTAGGTCGTTCGATCGGATTGACATTTAAATGTGTGTTAATTTCCCACTATATGCACTTGTGTTGCAATAGAGGTACAGTCTCATTGGCACGAGTCCTTGAGTCTTCTTGACTCAAGTACACCATGTGTGTTCTAAAGTGCATGATGTTAATGATTGTGATCGGTGCTTCAGGCTTGTGAGCTTATGTGAAGCTACTTGAGCATGTAAGCAGGTCTTGGGCACCCAGATTTGTCGCACATTGGAGTCAGCTTTCATCGATCGCTTTGGGACCCAAATAGAAATGGTCTATGGTGGGAGATTCCTCGAATACTCCTTCTTTGTAGTTGTTGCTTGAATAGTTGGTTGGGTGCATCATTGGGGTACTATCTGTGCAAGGGGATTGTTCACCCTTGCGGATCCAAATCTGCTTCACCATTTGAGTCGTCTTACTTTTCTCATTCCGTTGACGATGAGCATAGACTGTCTGCTTCCTCGGCTTCTTGTGCTCCTTTGTCTACTTCGTTTTGCTTGCTTTTGGAAGAGAAAGGAGTTCCATCTGATCCTTTTTTTCGTTGCTGAGAACCTCCTCCTTCTGTATCACAGAGTTTTGGACAAGAACAACAAATTTATCTTCGTGTATTCCTGGAAGGACCAGGAGTTGGTGCCTTTCCTAGTTCCTTGAGTGCTTGATTTTCTAACTCAATAGTGATGCGATTTTGATTTGCCCAGACCTGAAGAATTCCACTTTTAGGTTCAGATTGACTGCATGATCGTAGATCCAATCTTGACCCAAAACAACAGGCTGAGTGAGATCCTCATCTTGACACACTTGCACCTTTAATATCATAAGAACATCTTGAATGTTGATGGGAAGCTCCACCTTGCCCATGCAAGGGGTTTTCACACCTCCCAATTGTATGAGATATGCCTCTATAGGATTGACGCTTAATTGCAATTCTCAAAATTGCACGAATTTCGGTGAGCATACTCAGCATGTTTTTGAGATCAAAACAGCTTCGCTTTGTGGTGCCGAAATCACGATCTGAGCTCGTTTCGGCCTTCAAACGCACTATCGTAGCACTTGTGTAGGCTATTTCATCTTTTTGTGCCAAAGGTATATACCAATTTCTGTTCGCAAGTATAAGTGTCTCGAAGTCTGCTACAGGTCTAGTGGAATTCGACGTGGCACTTCTGTTCAACTTTTTGAGATACAATCAATTTTTTGCATCAAGGTATTTTAGTCATCGGCCATGGCTGAAAGCAATCATGATGTATTCTGTATGTTGGCTGTTGAGGATAATTTGGATGGTACCAACTACCCGTTATGGGCTTATATGATGCACCATGTATTGGTTGCAAAGGGACTGTGGAACATTGTGCACGGTGTTGAAAAATGTCCTATCACACCTCCAACTGTTACAACTGCAGGTACATAAGCTGCGGTAGAAGGTGTCGGAGATGATGATATTCTGCATATTCCTGTTTGTGCTTGGTTTATGCTGCACCTACTGTAGAGCAAATTTTTTGGGATGGCAGAGATGCCCTGACACATGCATTGATAGCTTTGTCTGTCAAACATGCCATTATTCCTCACATTCGCTCTTGTAGAACAGCTAAGGATGCTTGGGATACACTTATCACATTGTACCAAGCTAGGAATGAGGCTCGTGTTGCTTACCTCCAAAAATAATTGGAGAGTGAGCACATGAATGAAGGTCATTCTATGGACAGTTTGCTAACAAAGATCAAAGACTTGAAGGAACAGTTGATTTTTGCTGATGAGGTTATACTAGATAGCTCACTTGTGCAGACTGTTTTGAATGGGGCTTCTTGATTCATATCAGAGTTTTGCTTCTACTCTTTGGTTGATGATGAAAGGCAATCCAAATGCATTGTCATTTGAGGAGTTAGTCTCTATTATGTTGCAGGAAAATCAGTCCAGGTAGAACAGGTCCATTATGCGAGTTGCAGATCAAGCTTTCCTGGCTAGTCAGAAGGGCAAAGGAAAATGGAGCTCTTCAAGTAGTAAGCAAAAATTTTCTAATTTTGCACATTTGAAGAAGGAAGATAAAGATGAGAAGAAATCAGAAAAGAAGAAACTGTTTTGCAAGTACTATAAAGGGAATGATCATATCATAAAGAACTGTCCAAAATTGGCTGCTAAAGAAGCAAAGAAGAAAGAGGCTGGAATGGTTGTTGCAGAGGCCTCTACACCAAAAGCAGAGTCTGCTAATGTTGTATAATTCATGGGTTCAGAAGGTTAAACATATGGATTCTAAAGTTTAGAATATGATGTATGTTTGCCTTGGTCTAGCCCTTGAATAACCCTTGAAACATGCCTTGAACCTTTGGGTGAAACCCTTGGTTTTTACCCTTGAGGTATTTATTCATATGAGCTCCCAATTGAATGGTTGGAACCTTAGGCTTGATTTATCATAAGGTGTGGGAACCTTAGTCTTGGGAGAAGCTTCTCTAGGAGCCACCTTGTGTGTACGTGAGAGAAGAATCCTCATTTGATTTAGAAGGCATGTGATAGACCTTGGGAAATTAGAAGGCATGTGATCACCCTTGGGAAAGTGTCCACATGAGGGACACATGGATGGACACTTGGCCAATCTCAAGGACATGCACCCCCTTGGGCTAGAGGTATATATATGGGTGGAGTTGGATGGGTGGATACGTGCTCTCTCTTACTTGAGATAGTCTTGCTAGTAGATTTAGTTGTTGGTGGAATGAAATTTCACAACATTGGTATGCAGAGCTAGTTTAGATCCTAGATCTTGTATAAATTTCAAATTCGTATTCCTAGGGCATTTATTTGGTTGAGCTCACGACAGGCTGTCCATTCTTGCTCGCGACAGGCTGTCCAATCTCCTTTTTAGGGGGAGTAAAAGCAGGCCCATAGGACACCTCCCTTAGAGGAGACTGAAAGGCCACGTGATCGCTGCACGTGGAGTCTGGACGGGTTCTACAGCTGAACACTATAGTATGCCCAGTCGCGCGTATACTGCCCCATATGTAGTACCATCTGCGTACCATCTGCACACTTCTACATGACATTAAATGGATCCACGTGTATGTTACATGCGAATTCTGTCTGGCCAAGAGAGAGGCAGAGCGCAGATACCTCCGCTCATAGTTGCAAATAAAAACTGTGAACTCCTCATTATATAGTGGAAGAGGCGGCAGTTTACTTCGAATATGGGATATGAGTACTCGACGCCCAGCTCACGCTCCTCAGCAAAGCTCACGAAGAGTTCAAACTGAGCCGTCCATGTGCAACAAATCCGACCATGTGATCAGACGGATTCGGACCGAGCCGCAAGGTGCCATCACCCATGAAGAAAAGAGATGACTCTCCTGCCAACCAAATGCCTCTATATATAGCCCATGAAGAAGGGAGAGCCTCTCCTCTCCTCTTGCCCTCCTCTCCTCTCCTTAGCAAGCTCACGTGTACCATAGAGATTTCTTCTTCATATGTCCTTTTGCAAAAGATGTTCACAAAAGCAGGAGGAAAAGAGAAGGATTGGTCAAATCCATTCAAAGCTATGGAGTTTGAAACAAAGACATGACTACTTCACTTTCAACCTCAACAAAGGACAAGTCTTCAAAGCTAAGTATTTATCTTTTTCTTTGAGTTTAGTAGGCATTCGACTCAACATGGCATGGAAAGAACACATGCCCGATAGTACATGGAGTAATTTTAACACCATGGATTTAGGAAAGTATCCATTTAATTGCTAAAATGCATAGAGTATGCATGGAATTCATTAGAAACTTCATAGGTTAGTATAAGTATGCATTTGAGTATTCTCACTATTTTTATAAGAGCAAATGCATATTTTGGGCACATAATTAAGTATGTAAAAAAAATGCCCGAGAAAGGATAAACAAATATCAAAGATTGGGATGTCATGATGGCCCAAGCTTGCAACCTCAAGTACGAACTATCCCAATAGAGAAACCTCACCATACAAAGGTCAAAGGAAGGACATAGCTTTAATGGAGGTAAGTGTTACTTTCATATTTATTTTGCCATGCTAGAACGATGCATTTAAAAATGCATTTCAAATGAAATCGATGAAGTCCTAATGCACATTAAATGGTGCATGCAATGGTTCATTTAAATGATGCATTAGAGGCATACTTGAATAGAAAAAGATCTTTCATTAGCAAGAAACAGAATCACCTTTAAAAAATGATGAGAGATTGACTATAACAATTCCATCACAAGCATGGCAATAATGGAAATTTTGACCATAGACTCTAATATTTTATGGAGTTCCAAAAGTAAACTCCATGCATGCTTTAAAGAGGGGTTCAATTTTTTGAACCTTATGCATGCTCAACATTTTCATGCATATAAATAAATTGAATCCTGAATACATGGATTTCTGGAATGAGAGTGAAATTAAGTTCTCTAAGTTTAAGGTTAAGATAGGAAATGACTTCTAATTTAGAAGTCAAAAGCATAAAATTTTAATGGAATCTTGAGGATATGTGACTCAATAACCATTATCCTTTACGCTTTTTATATGTTGGCTTAATTCAAAAGCCAACAAAATTTAACTTATGAAGAGGAGCTTTAAGTTTCGAGTCCTACTTATGGACCCCCAAGTTCCATAATACCCATGCCATGCGTGATCAGCAAGGCCAAGCACTTAAGCTTCAAATTTAACAAGCTTCTCTTCTTATTAAAACCATAAATGGTAAGAATTTGGATTGAAAGACATCCAAAAGAGAAATGGGAAGCCTATATGAGACCCTACACACATAGGGTATTTTTTCATTATGAATGATGTTAAGAAGTTCATAGGAACTTAAACATCTGATCATTGAGGACAATGATCACACAAAAAGGGGGAAGAGAATGTCGTAAAATGACATATTAGGAAAAAAATGGTTGAACCATTTTACCCTTTTAAGTGTTAATTTCTTCCCCAATAAGCTTTTTCATTCATTGACAAGAGGTTGGATCCATTTGGAGCTTTGAGAAAATTGCTTCAAGAGTAAAGAATTGTAACTCATTAAGCATATCTAGAGAAGAGGAAGATTAAAGGGTTGAAAGAAGCCCTTAAGAACTGTACTTCAAAATGTGCTCTATGAGTAAGAAACAATTTATCAAGATGGTTAACAAGGTAACCATTTAGTAAAGCGTATGATTGACTATATCCTTTGATACAGATGCCTACTTATGTCAATAGATGATATCTAGTGTGAGAATACTAGCTCTATTATCAAATGACATAAACAAAGATAACTTTGATTACATCTAATCAAGGAAATAGTTCAATGAAAGCTCAAAGTCTTTTCAAAGAACAAATCAAGACTCTGTAAGAATGTAACTTACAAAGATTTTGATTATATTTGATAAGACTAAAACGAATGGAGTTTCATCCTTGAGTAATAGCTAAAGTTGCCTACACTAAGGTGAGATTGTAAATCGGATGGTATGGGACATCTAGGTTTACAATGTCACTTAAGTGGGTTCAGTGGTATGGGACATTGAACTTAAGGATAAAGGAAGCTTAAGCTCAAGGATATTGGAGAGCTTTTTTGAATGAAGGATTTAGCATAAATGAACCTCCCATTCGGATAGGAAATTAAAAGATTATCAATTTCCTACAGTTTTCGAGGACGAAAACTCCTTAAAGGGGGGAAGAAAGGTATCATCAATATGATACTTCAAAGCAAAAGATATTCCTTAATTCTTTTATGAAAGTTAAGGAGTACATTGGATGTCCAAGTATCAAAGTGTGTTGGAGTTAAAACTCAAACACCAGATATGTAAGAAGGGAATTCATTAAATAATTCCATCTTGGCAAGTAAACTAAGGTAAGCTAGCCAAAGACTTGAAGCATATTTAGAGCAGGGTATTTGAGAATGGATAAAGATGGATCCAAAATTTAGATCACTAAGCATGTCAACTTGCTTAAGTCAAAAGGGTGATGTATAATCGTTGATTCCTAAAAGGAGAATAGTTAATGGTTTGAAGAACATCAACATGATGTTGAAGACTTAAGCAAAGATATCAACTCGTGAAGGTATGAGTTGAAGATCCCAAGAAAATCCCATGGGTAAATATCATTGAAAAAGGGATCTAAAGGAGAAAAGAATTGATCTTATCTCATGTTAAATTAGCTAGAGGAATTTTGAGAAAACCAAGTGACCTAACTTGGTCAAATATATCCAGCCTTTTATGGTTGGATAATTCAAGAGGCCTACATTGGTCTAAAAGATCAAACCCTCTTATAGTTTGATACCAAGTAAAGTTCAAAGGTCAAACTAAAGAGACCTTTGGATTAATTGACATTAGAAACCTTAGTCTTTGCTCTCATGAAAATGATGCCAAGGAGTTCCAAGATGGAATTCAAGATCATGGTAAATGAGCAGAGAGCATTGAAAAGATAAAGGTAAAAGAATATGGAAGGTTGAGGATGTAGTTCTATGGATTGGAGGAAGAAATCGATGGTATGGGACAATGAGAACTAACTCCCATGGAGAGTTTTCTCTGATGGCCAGAGAGAAAATAGACTCAAGATCCAATAGGAAACATCATGATAAACCTTAAAGATAAGACCATTTAGATTAAGGTCTTAGGTTCATTATGAGGTGTAGAAATGTACCTCCTTGAACCAATTTAATACACCTAGTTGTATGAACAAAAGGGTAAATAGAATGAACATGACATTTACTCTAGAAAAGGCTATCCTTTATCCTCCTAAGCAGATGTATTTTTCTTAATAAAATGCATAGCCAAATTTTATGTGGAACAATAAATTTGGATAAGTAAGAGGGTAAAGAATTTTGGGAGTTTACGAAGTTAAACTCCAAAAATAAGTCAAGCCTATTCAAATGTAATAGCCTTGAATGAAAGAGTGATCTGTAAAAGATCTTCTTTTGAATCTTTGGTGAGAACTAGTGATTCAAGAATGTTCCTAGCAAGATCTGAGATATAATGCCTAGAAACAGGTATCTTTCTTGCAAGACCTTGGAACTAAAGCTGCATCCAATAGAAAATCTAGAGGGTGTCTTGATGAAGTATTGTTCCTCAATTTTGAGGATTTGAAGGAATTGGTTTATGAAGATTTGCTCCTCTTTGCAAAGCTTTGATGACCTTTGAGGTTAGTATACATAACTATCTAAACCATAGTTGCTTTAAGATAGTTAGTACTGATTCTCATTAAAAAAACAGGCTAAGCTAAGACGAACAAATGGGGTAGAGACTTAGGAGAATGGTCTACCAAATAATTCCAATTCCTAAAGTCATCTGTGGATCTAAGTCTTGAATATTAAAACTTCCAAAAGGATTAAACTCTATTCTAAGAATTAATCCAAGGAAAATGAAACATGATCAAGATAGGGATCCACTTGTAGACATGAACTTGTAGATTGGGTATATTATCATTCGGAATACTTGAGCTTTATGTTTCAAGAAAACCTGGATGATTGAAATAGTCCACCTAAGTTGCCAAGGAAGATAATATTTCTCCTCATTTTATTGAGCATGTTTTAGTAGGGACTCACTAGACCCACTTCATCTTTAGCTAAGTCCTATCAAATACAAGTAAAGTATATTTGTATTTGAAAAGGACTATAAAAGAATAAGTTAAGTTCAGAACATCTGAAGATTCCTCACCTTTCTGTTGAAAGTGGAAGATGAATCTAGTTTTTGGACCTTTCAAGATAGAGATAGGATCTCTATCATAGACTCTAAAACTATAAATTCTAGTACAAAGTGTACTGAAATTTATTATTTTATGGAGCTCTAGGCATGCATGTACATTCGGATGGACTAAGAGAAAGTGATTTGGGCAGAGATTTTGATTCTTTTCCTTTTAGATTAAGGTAGGGATTAGCCTTTATCTGATTTTTGGAAATGAATCTAAAGAGAGAGATGACCATGATCAGAGTATAGATCATGGTGCACGGGGGAATACTTCACATATTATACCTACACGCATTTTTGAGGATGAAAATGTTAAAGGGAGGAAGAATTTTGTATAATTCATGGGTTCAGAAGGTTAAACATATGGATTCTAAAGGTTAGAATATGATGTATGTTTGCCTTGGTCTAGCCCTTGAATAACCCTTGAAACATGCCTTGAACCTTTGGGTGAAACCCTTGGTTTTTACCCTTGAGGTATTTATTCATATGAGCTCCCAATTGAATGGTTGGAACCTTAGGTTTGATTTATCCTAAGGTGTGGGAACCTTAGTCTTGGGAGAAGCTTCTCTAGGAGCCACCTTGTGTGTACCTGAGAGAAGAATCCTCATTTGATTTAGAAGGCATGTGATAGACCTTGGGAAATTAGAAGGCATGTGATCACCCTTAGGAAAGTGTCCACATGAAGGACACTTGGCTGGACACTTGGCCAATCTCAAGGACATGCACCCCCTTGGGCTAGAGGTATATATATGGGTGGAGTTGGATGGGTGGATACGTGCTCTCTCTTACTTGAGATAGTCTTGCTAGTAGATTTAGTTGTTGGTGGAATGAAATTTCACAAAAGCTAATCTTGTGCAGGAAGAAGAATGGGCGTTTACTACTATCTGCAGTTTTGACCCATCTTCTCATGAGCAGTGCATGTGTGCAATAGACTCAGATGTTTGGTATTTTGACAGTGGGGCGACCAAACATATTACCTCGTAGTGCAGTTTCTTCTCTTTACTCGAGCCCGCCCCTATAGGGAATATTGTTACATGCGCCAACAACTCCTCTTATCTTGTTATGGGAATTGGTAAGATCATTTTGACTACTCCTGATGGTAGTTCTTTCAATTTATTGGATGCTTTATTTGTGCCAGGGATCAAGAAGAACCTGTTATCAGTTTCGGCATTAGCCAAGATTGGCTTGGTTGTGAAATTTGTTGATGATAGGCGTATAGTTCATGATCTCTCAAATGGGGATGTGATTATTGCTTCTGACATTTTATGTAGTGGGCTATATAAGCTCATAGACTATGAAAGATCTCTGAACTCCTTTAGCCTTGCAAATGAGATGTTGGGATTTTCTTGATAGCCAGCTTCTATCACTTTGCGAGAGAGTTGCAAGAGCTAAAGGACTTGCTCCAGGTCGCGAAGATTGCTGAGAGAGAGAGAGAGAGAGAGGGAGAGAGAGAGAGAGAGAGAGAGAGAGAGAGAGAGAGAGAGAGAGAGAGAGAGAGAGAGAGAGAGAGAGAGAGAGAGAGAGAGAGAGAGAGAGAGAGAGAGAGAGAGAGAGAGAGAGAGAGAGAGAGAGAGAGAGAGAGAGAGAGAGAGAGAGAGAGAGAGAGAGAGAGAGAGAGAGAGAGAGAGAGAGAGAGAGAGAGAGAGAGAGAGAGAGAGAGAGAGAGAGAGCGAGGGGGAGGGGGAGGGGGAGGGGGAGGTGGAGGTGGAGGTGGAGGTGGAGGGGGAGGGGGAGGGGGAGGGGGAGTGGGAGGGGGAGGGGGAGGGGAGGGGAGGGAGGGAGGGAGAGGGAGAGGGAGAGGGAGAGGGAGAGGGAGAGGGAGAGGGAGAGGGAGAGGGAGAGGGAGAGGGAGAGGGAGAGGGAGAGGGAGAGGGAGAGGGAGAGGGAGAGGGAGAGCGAGAGAGAGAGAGAGAGAGAGAGAGAGAGAGAGAGAGAGAGAGAGAGAGAGAGAGAGAGAGAGAGAGAGAGAGAGAGAGAGAGAGAGAGAGAGAGAGAGAGAGAGAGAGAGAGAGAGAGAGAGAGAGAGAGAGAGAGAGAGAGAGAGAGAGAGAGAGAGAGAGAGAGAGAGAGAGAGAGAGAGAGAGAGAGAGAGAGAGAGAGAGAGAGAGAGAGAGAGAGAGAGAGAGAGAGAGAGAGAGAGAGAGAGAGAGAGAGAGAGAGAGAGAGAGAGAGAGAGAGAGAGAGAGAGAGAGAGAGAGAGAGAGAGAATTGTTCTCATCTCTGAGTCCAATCCATTATGCTCTCCTTGTGTGTGCATTAAAGAACAAAGAAATCTCCCACTCCAACATGAAGCTCTCATGTGTCATACAACAACAGACAAGAACAAGGTGCAAAGACCTCCATCTGATGATTTTTTGATGACTCCTTCAGCTCAAAGCACTGTTGCGGAAAAGAATTCGGATCACTAAATTCCTAGAAATAGCCATTAGAGTGTGATATCAGAGATGAGGTCACTATAGTTTTGATTTTTCCTTAGGTCAAGGCATTCATGCTCACACAATTTCAAGTGTTTTGCTCAAAGGTTCCCACACCTATTTTGAGGCAACTCACAAATATAGTGAACGAGTCCATATGAGCCCTGTCTTTCGAATCCAAAATAACTTTAGGTTTCAATTTTTACAAGTCATGAGTGATGGTTCAAGGAATCCCTTCCTCATGGGTACTTATTATTTGACAAGCCTCATTGTATTTCTGATTTGAAAAAGATTACATTTTGCAGCTTCAAAGAGGTCTTATTCTAAAGGGTTTTTCCCTCCTTTTGGGCACATATACTTTGGAACATCAAATCTCCAGGGATTATTTTTGAACCTCAATTTAAGAACACCTAAAAACACTCTTTGTCCAATATTGAGGATTGTTTTGTATTCTCCAAGGGTACCCACCCTAAATGTTTGACACTTCATTAGGCACAAAGTACCCCATACTTTGTACTTCTTTTGGGTTGGAGGCTAGTCTAAACCTACACACGAGCTCTCTCAATTTCCTAAGCCTAATCTAAGGCTAACTTGGTGTGCATTCAGGGCTACTCTAATCCCCCTTCTAAAGTGTATCTCTCATCATCAAGTGTAAGGCTACTCTAAGCCCCCTCCCCCCCAAGGGTTTTCAAGGGCTATTCTAACCATCCGCCCACCCCATCTCAACTTTTGTGCCAATTTTGACTTTATTTTTCTAAGTGTGGTGACTTATATGGCAACAATGTCTACAATCTTGAATGTGACATCTTCAATTCAATGGTACTTACCTTCATTTATGCCAATTTTTATGCCAAAGGATGAGTGATTAAACAACCCCAACTATAATCTATGGAAGGATACAATTAGGGCATACCTTCCGATCAACCTATTATATGAAGTAGTTGAAGGAACAGAGCCTCAACTTGACAAGGATAGTGATCTAGAAGCTTGGAATTTCAAAGAAAAGAGAGCTTTAGGACAATTAATTCTAGCTTGTGACGAGTTAACCAAGGGACACATTTCCTCCTGCAAAACTTTCCACGAATCTTGGAAGATCCTATAAGATCTTTATGAGGATAAAAATTCATCTAAAATTTATACGTTAGAGGTTGAGTTCCATAACCTATCAATTAGGTCTGAGAATCCCATTACTAAAGTACTGGCCAACTTTGAAGATTATCAACACAAGCTCACGTTGTGTGACCAAAAAGTTTCCAGCAAGGACATGGCCATTAGACTTCTCAATAAGATCCCACGATCTTACGAACTTTTGTGACAACCCTTTACACCCGTGGCCAAGTATTGAATTCGGAAGAAGTTCAATAATGTTTACTCCTCCATGAATCTCAAGAAAACCTGGCATCCTCACAAGAAATCATGATGAAAGCCAAGGTACGATTCAACAAGGCAAAGCAGGCAAGTCACAACTCTAGCAACACACCTAAACAAGGTTCCAACAATTCATCAAAGAAGTTTAGCTGCAATTACTGTGGTAAAACAGGGCATCTTCAAAAAGTTTGCTACAAAAAGAAGAATAGCTCCAAAGCCTCTACCTCCAAGCACCAATCTAAGTCCTCTCAACATAGGTCTCACTATTCCTGTGAAAGCCTATTTATATCCATAGAAGCCAATGCCCTAATTACTTTGAGTTCCTCATAAGAGTGGATCTTTGATAGTGGAACCACATCTCATATGTGCAAAGATTGTGACTCCTTCCAAGAGATTGAAGATCACACTATTTACCTCTATTTAGCCAACAACAAAAGTCTCCCCATTGAAGGAAAAGGAAAAGTTAGAATTACCAATCACTATGGGGAATGTAAAGTTTTATCCAATGTACTAGTTTTCCGAAACTTGTGCATGAACCTACTCTCAAATAAGGCCATCACTGACCATCACCAAAAAGTGTTACTTGATGACACATCTATCAAGATGATTGAATCTACAACTAAAGATATCATAGCATTAGGCATTGAAGACAAAGTGTATACAAATTATCATGATCTCTGTTTAAGGAGTCTCTTTCGAGCCTCTAGCATCAAAGATACGGGCACACCTCATATTTAACCAAGATTTTTGCATCACAGATGGTTAAGAGATTGCCCAAGATCGGGAAAGTACATGATATCTCCCAAACTGACATCCAATGCAAGCAACACATGGCTCTTATTCCCAAGGAGGTTTCCACTCAAGCTAGGAACACTCTAGCCCTAGACCACATGGATCTCTATGGACCCATGAATACCTCTTCACTAAGAGGATCCATCTACTTCTTTCTCTTAGTAGATGATCACTCTAGATATATTTGGGTATACTTTTTGTAGTCAAAGGCAAATACCTTTTCCAAGTTTTGAGAATGGATATCTCAAGTTGAGAATGCAAAATCCAAGTTAGTCAAGAGTATTAGATCATATGGAGGTGGTGAGTTCATCAATCATGAATTCAATAACTTCTTAAAGAAAAAGGGCATTAAGAGGAAAGTCACTCAACCTTACACTCCATCTTAGAATGGAGTAGCGGAGAGAAATATTCAAAGTATAATAGAAATGGAACACACTATGCTTACAAAGCATTACCATTCAAGTCTTGGGCCGAAGAAGCACACACTATAGTGCACATCATCAATAGAGACTTCACAAGTTGATTAAACAACAAGACTCCATTTGAAGCCTACTATGGACACAACCTCAAGGCCAATTACTTTAGCATATTTGGAAGTGAAGCTTTTGTACATGTGACAAAGGAAGATCGAAGAAAGTTATAATCTAAGTCAAGAAACATCTCTTCATTGGCTATAGTGAACAATCTAAAGCTCATAGATTGTATGACCTTGATAACCACTCCCTCACCATCTCAAAAATGTAAGATCTAATGAAGCTTCAACATACTCAATTAAAGATCCAAGTTCAAGTTTAAGTCCACCTATCTACACTGCAAAGGGAGATACTATCTTTTCTAATGGAAACTTAGAGGCAAGTACTTTTCACCAACCTAGAAGATCTCAAAGGCTCATCAAAAAGCAGTAACGTGAACAAAGTCACTATGTGAATTATGCATTTATGCATCAGAATTGCTATATTTTCAGAGTCTTCCAACTATAAAGAAGGTCAATGTCAACTTGAGTGGGAAGAAGCTATGCAAGCAGAGATGGATGCAATTGAAAAAAACAACACTTGGACACCTGTTCCTAAGCCTTCAAATCATCAAGTCATTGGTGTCCAGTGGATATACAAAGTCAAGTATAAATCAAATGGTACATTGGACAAGTACAAAGCAATACTTGTAGCTAAGGGATATAAGCAAAAGCATGGCATTGATTATGAAGAAACCTTTGCCCCTACTGCAAGGTTTACAACTATAAGAATCATTCTTGCTTTAAGTGCACACTTCAAATGGCCCATCTACCAACTCAATGTCAAAAGTGCTTTCCTCAATGGACATTTTCAAGAACAAGTTTATGTTGAACAACCTGATGGTTTCAAGGTCAAAGGAAAGGAAGATCAAGTGTACAAGCTTCACAAAGCACTTTATAGACTTAAGAAAGCTCCTAGGGCTTGGTATGAAAAGATCTGCAAGTTCTTTGAAGCTAAAAGATTCCAAAGGAGCACTAGCGATGCTAACTTCTACATTACTTAATTTCGATAACCATCCTCTATGTAAATGACTTGATCTTCATCACCTTGGATGAACACATCCAATTCATCATCACATATCTTTACTTTATGTATTCAATGATAGATCTTGGCCTACTTCACTACTTCTTAGGCATGGAAGCTTGGCAAACAAAAGAGGGTATATTCCTTTTGACAAACAAGGCTATCAATGCATGTGGCTGAGCATCTCTACCATTGGAACCAAGTTGCTCTACAGTATGTGTAGTAGAAATCGCAGCACAAACAGGAACCTGAAGAATATCACCGTCTTCAATGCCATTTACATCACCTTCAAATAATTGTGTTTGCAAGTGTAATAGGAGGTTTTTCAACACCTTGCACAATATTCCACAATCCTTTTGCAACCAATACATGATGCATCATACAAGCCCATAATGGGTAATTCGTATCATCCAACTTATCCTCAACAACAAACATACAAAATACATCATTGCGTTCAACCATGGAATATTGAATGTATTACCAAGAGAATGTACAAACATAAGTGACTAGTTAGGGTTATAGGCATATATACAAGTTAGGGAAAAAACCTCCTATAGAGGTAAAAAAGTATCCCGGTGGTCCTAGTGTGTTCACACACATCACTACCTAAATATATCAACATGTTCGATGCTAGCACTAAGCACATTGAGGTGTACTATCATTGTGTTAGGGAGAGGTTCTCTGCTCAAGAGATCAATTTGGCATATGTGCCCACACAAGAGAAGATTGCATACCTTTTCACAAAGGCTCTACCTAGGGAGAAGTATAAAGCCTTCCTCAAAACTTTGGGCTTACTTCCTTTTGTGGATTGATACCACATAGCTTGGCAGTTACTTACACATGAGTGTCAACTACTTGTTCAATGCATCACTCCCAGGGGGGTTTGTTGATATATTTTGGTAGTGATGTGTGCGAACACACTAGGACCACCAAGGAACTTTTTCCCTCTTTAGGAGTTTTTTTCCCTTGGCTTGTATATGTGGCTATAACCCTAATGCGTTACTTACCTTTGTTCATTCTCTTGGTAATACATTCAATATTGTGTGTTGTGCTCCAAGCTTCTTCTTCTTCCTTTTGTTGTTTGCATGCTTTTGTAGACCTAAAACTCCAACAAGATCAAGCACACAATTGAGGGTCTCCCAGACCAAGGGAATTCTTGAACACAAAAAGAAAATATTCCCTAGGCCTTCTCTATCATGGTTGCGATTCTTGCACCATGGGGGCACCCCACATATCTTATTTTCTTTGACATTTGTCTATAGAAACCTATCAAGAATTTGCTACATAAGAATTATCCTCTCAAGAAATCATCAGAAGATCTACAAGGGAGAAGAAGAAGCTAGAAAAGTATGGCTATGATACATCTCTAGTGACTAAACACTCTATCTACTTAGCAGAGGACTTAAACTCTGAGGATCCCTCATCTTATGAGGAGGCAAAGAAGAAACCAAAATGGATGAAATCTATGGAAGAAGAAGTTGAAGCCTTTTAGGAGAACCACACTTGGGAATCATTGCCAAAAACTCCAACCATGAAGGTCATTGGATCTAGATGGATATACAAATTGAAGAAGAAATCTGATGGAACAATCAATAGGTATAAAGTTAGAATTGTGGCTAAAGGGAATGCTCAAACCCAAGGAATTGACTATGAGGAGACCTTCTTACCTATGGCCAAGATGCCAACAATCAGAGTGCTTATGAGCATTGCAACTACCAATAATTGGAAGTTGTCAAATGGATGTGAAGAATGCATTTATCCATGGATGGATATGTAAAGAGGTATATATGGATCAACCTCTTAGGTTTGAAGATTCACATTTTCTTGAACATGTATGCAAGTTAAGGAAAGCCCTATATGTTTGAATTATGCAACATTGGCTAGGTAGACATTTGTTGTAGTGTAAGTGTTCTGAGTCGATTCATGCTCACTCCTAGGAAATCACACATGGAAGTAGCTAAGAGGATACTTAAATATCTGAAGGGAACCATAAATGAAGGCCTATATTATCCATATACCTCTGATATAGACATAAAGCTATTCTCTGGTGTAGATTGGGAAGTTTCCAAAGATGACAATAGAAGTACTTCAGGTTATCTTACTTTTGCAGGTACAAATCTCATTTCATGGTCATCCAAGAAGCAGCCCATTGTTGTTCTTTCATTAATTGAAGCTGAACATAGAGGTTTAGCTAATGCAACTTAGGAAGCCACGTGGATCAAGAATCTGTACTCAAATTTGGGTATCAAGTCTTCTACTCCTCATATCTTTGGAGATAATATAAGCCCACTTCACTTTGCAACAAATCCAATTTATCATGCAAGAACCAAACAAATTGAGGTCCATTATCACTATGTTAGTGAGAAAATTACAAGCAAGGAAATTGAACTCTCATATGTATCCACTCAACAAATATGTGCACATATGATGACAAAAGCATTGGATGGAGTAAAATTAAACAAGTTCAAAGCTATGATTGGACTTCAAGAAATATGCAAGGATTGAAGAATCGAGCATCTTAGGCTTGAGGGGGAGTTTTTGGTGCATGATGCAATCTTAAGTGCTTTACTTATGCACATAGGATTTCTATTGATACATGAGGCATACATGTTCATTCATTGTTGCATATGCTTAAGGAGTTTCAAATGTTAAATATCTAGTTTTATCTTGGTCAAAAGAAAATGAGATAGTTGGAGAGAATCTCATGTATTTAAAGGAATAAAAAATCCATGATTCCATTTGAATTCAAATTTAAAATCACTCCCTAAAATTTTGGATCACTTTTAGGTGGAGTCTATCAACAATCATCAAGAAAAAGTGTATATACAAACTATACATTTTAGTCGTGAAAAAGGAGATCTAATATGAACTGATCATCATAGTCATTTTTTAGTGATCTCTCTCTTGCCTTAAATCTAGAGACCTCCCACCCTCTCTCTCATTGTATCATATGTCAATTAACAATACATTTATACTTCATTTCTATTGCTACATGTATCTCTGTTCACCATCATAGTACATTGAGTAAAGTTTATCATCTTCTTTGAGTCATTTCTGTGTATGTATGTACTCATTATCCAATCTAGAAATTTGAATACAAATTTTGACTATGATAAGAATGCCTACAAATTTTGATAGTCATTGGATCCATAGATCTTGAATTATGAGTAAATCAAGGTGATTCTATTTGCATATCTCCTTCTTCCTAAGAAGTCAGGATTGCCCCACTAACTACTTATGCACATTGATTTGAGTATAGTGCTCATGAATTCATGAAGTAACTTGGTATCACTTAGTCAAAACTTCATTTGAAGGTGTTCAAAATGTCTAGGGTCAATCGGTACTAGGCTATGAGACATTGTCATAGAGATTTAAACATATCTAAGTGCACACAACTCCAATTACCATTTAACTTTGTAGCATACTCAAAAAAGTGGCACCTTTATAATCCAATTGATAAACAAGACAATGAGACCATATACATGTTGCAAGGACTCAAAGAAGTTGACAAACTAAGAGCAATGTACTACAACAAAAAACAACTTAGATGATGAAACTCAATGGGATTGTATTTCTAAGTAAGATATGATACATAGAGGTGTTGGAGAACCCCACGAGCTTTGAGATAAGAACAATATTCACTCCAATGAGTATGATCTTTATCTTTGCTTATCGAGACTGAGTGAGCAATGTACACTTCTTCAATCGATACTGTTTGAATCTACCTAGTATTCTTCCATGCTTTTAGGAGTTATTGTTGAAATTTGAATTCAAATAAGGTCGTGGGTTTTGGCCCTCAATATATCCATGGGATTCTCTCTTGGTCACCCTTTTACTTTTTGGAAGAAGTAATATCTTACTTTAACCTTGGGAATCAATCAAATGAGATGTGTATGCATATTGCCTTTACTCAAGAACTTAGTGAAGTCCAATACATAAGGCTAAGCACTTAGGCTTGATATATGCACCAAAATCTTCACCTCAAAACTAAGATGCTTGAATTTTCAACCCTTTGAGATTTCCTAAAGTCCAATCATGGATCTGAACTTTCTTAGCTTCACTCCATCCAAGGATTTAGTCATGTATGCACATTGTTGTTGAGTAGATACATATGATAGTTCAATTTCTTTGCTTGTAATCTTCTCCCTAACATAATGATTATGGACCTCAATATCTTTGATCCTTGCATGATAAATGGGATTAGCTGCAAGATGCAAAGAATTTATGTTATCTCCGAAAATGTGAGGAGTCGATGACTTCACTCCCAAATCTGATTTTAGTGTCTTAATACACATGGATTCTTGAGTTGCATTTTACAATCCTATATATTCAGCCTCCATAGATGAGAGATCATCAATCGTTTGCTTCTTGGATGAACAAGTTATGAGCTTTGTACCTACAAATGAAAGATGTCTTAAAGTGCCCAATCTACGTCAGAGAATAGATTGATTCCCACATCAGATGTCTATGAGTAGAATAGGCCTTCATTCATTGTTCCTTTTGAATATTTGAGAATCCTTTTGGCTACCTCCATGTGTGCTTTCCTACTTGTATGCATAAATTGACCCAAAACACTTACACCATAACGTATATCTACTCTACTGAGAGTGCATAGTTGAGACTTCCCACCAAGCTTTGGTAGCTCGTCACATCTTCAATTAACTCACCTTCATGAGCACTCAACTTGGAGTTTACCTCCATGGATGTACTTGCAACATTAACATTCTCCATTTTGAGCTTGTATAGAATATCTTTAATGTACTTCTTCTGAATAGGGTACATAGCCTTCTATATATACACTACTTCCAATCCAAGGAAGTAAGTGAGCTTCCCTAAGTCACCAATCTTGAATTCCTCCATTTTTAGCTTGATTATTTGAATATCTTCAACATCATATGAATTATCCATTTGATCTCTTGATAAAGAGAGAAGGATCCACTTTGCTCACTACAAACTCTTTGTTATGCAAATAAGTCACACGTCTATGATTGCAAGCTCTCGGGGCTTTCTTTGGCCCATATATAGTTTTCCTTAACTTGGATAAATGTTCAAGACAATTTAAGTCTTAAAGGGGGTTGAGCCATGTATACCTCTTCTAATATCCATCCATTGAGAAATGCATTCTTCACATCCATCTGATAGATCTTTCAATTTTTAGCAACTACATTGCTCATAAGTATTCTGATTGTTGGCATCTTTGCCACAAGCATACCCTTTGGACTAGCTTTGTACCTATATAATAGTTCCATCAGAGTTTTTCTTTACCTTGTAGATCTATCTGGATCCAATAACCTTCATGGTAGGAGTCTTGGGTACCAACTTCCAAATATTGTTTTCTTACAAGGCTTTGATCTCTTCTTCCATTTCATGCATCCATTATGGTTTCTTCTTGGCCTCCTCGTAAGATCAAGGCTCTTTAGAGTTTAGCTCCTATGCTATATAAATAGAGTGTTTAGTTACTAATGTGTCATAACCATACCTTTCTGGCTTCTTCTTTTCCTTTGTAGATCTTCTAATAGTTCGTTGAGAGGATTTTGCAATGTCCCTCACCTCTTGTACCTTGACTTTAACTTTGGAGTTCCATGGGTTGATCTCCCTCATAGGGGTCTTCTAATCATCTTTAGAGTCACGTGAAACTTCAAGTGTATGTGTACCCTTGTTTGAGAGTGTTGGAAAGTCTTCCTCCAAATCATATGGTAGCCCTCTTGCAATCATCTTCAAACCAAGATTTGTTTTCATAAAACACTACATGTTGACTAACTATGGAGCATTTGGTGCTAGGTTTATATAGCCTATAACCCTTTTGATTAATTTCATTGCCTATAAAGACACACTTTTATACCTTAAGATCACGTCTACCTCTGATTTGAGATGGTATGTGTGCATACCAAATATCATGCAATGATCCAAGCTCGGTCTTCTTCCATTCCAAGCTTAATAGGGATTCATACCATCCAATGTCTTTGAGGGTAACCTATTTATGATGTATGTGGTAGTGGATACTACCTCTACCCATAAGTAATTAGGTAATTTTTTCTCATTCAACATGGACCTTTTTGCTTCCACAATGGTCCTATTTCTCCTCTCTACTACTCCATTCGTCTCAGGTGTGTATCTAGTAGTTATCTCTCTTGATTCCCCAATCTTGAAAGTAGGAATCAAATTCATGGAAAAAGTATTCTCCTTCTCCTTCAAATCTTAGTCTTTTTAGGGTTTTACCTATTTGATTTTCCACAAGTGCTAGATACTTCTCAAAGCATGAGAATACTTCATCTTTATGCTTCATAAAATAGAGAATGGTCCATCTACTACATCATCTATAAATGACACATAGTACCTTGATCTTGAAATGGACAACTATTTGCTTAGTCCCCAAACATCTGTGTGGACAAGCTTCAAAATGTCTCCATGCATGTACCCCTTCTTTGTGAATGGTTATTTGTGACATTTCAGAAATTGACATGCACTACACTTGTAAATCATATGTTGCATTTAAAGATTAGGTAGTCCAAGCACACTTTGATCTCTACCAATATGTTTGAGGGATCTTTCTCCAATGTGAGACAATCTTTTATGCCATACCTCTAACTTTAATAGGGTTTGGATACCATAATTGAACAATAATATGTGTGAGGAGTGATGGATGATGCATAGAGATGAGAGGGTTTGGGCAAAATCTTGCACTAGACCAACATAAGTAACTCTAGAGAACCTTAATAGACTCCTCAAGCTTCCAATATATGCATAGACTATGATCATTCTTGGTTAGAACTTATCCCTCCTTTCCTTGTTTTTCTCATCATTTCTTTTATTCAACATGGAGGGACCCTGCAAAATGAGCTTGTTCTTGATGGGACTCTTCCAAGGGATTTCAATTGAAAGTTTCCCTTTCTATGAAGATTTCTCTGTAAGAAATTGTGGGACCAATTAAGGGATTATGGATCCATTAACTAAGCTTTCATTATCTGGGTTATCTTCCTTGCTTATGGTGTAGCCATCCTCTTTGCTAATGGTTTACTCTACTAGGTTGTTTTCTTTAACCTTCCTAGGTTTTATCATCATTGGAAGCTTCAATCTAATTCAATCCTCTATGGTAATTAAATAGATTGACTTCTTTTTCTAAACTATGACCACATAAAGTACATGTTATATTGATAGTAGTTGTGGCAACCACATAAATTGTAATAGAGAAATATTGTACAATCTTCATAGACCCATCATACATGGACATGTAGAGATAGCAATTGACACAAAACTTAGAATCACACATGTGGGAGATGTTCCATTGGATGGATCTCAAAATGCCAAGGTTCCCAAGGATGTGTTGCATGTGCCAATAGTCATTAAGAAACTAGTCTCTAGTGGACATATGATAGAAAGAGGATGACATAATTCTAATAACAAACGTTGAATTTTTGAAGATCGTAAGTAAGACTAAAAGCTCATTTCAAGAGGAAGAAATCAAGGGGGTCCTTTTACAACGAGATAAAACCATTTAGTCCTCACATTGCCTAGTCATCCATTAATAATAATCAAATTGTAGATATTTATTTGTGACACAAAAAAGATAGCCATATCAACCTACAAAAGATCAAGAAGATGCAAAGGAAATTTTTGGTGAGTGGGTTACCTAGTTTTACATATGCAAATATGCAACATTTTATGTCATGCTTTTCAATTAGGGAACCAAACTAGATTGCCAATAAAAAACAAAGCCAACATAAGCAGGAATTGTTGCATTTTCTTCACACATATGTATGAATTCCTACAATGGAACACTCAATTGGAGGAAACAAGTGTTTTGGGACATTTATAGATGATCATGAAATATTTGTATGGCTCTATGGTACGAAATTTATTATCACTTCAAAAGTTCGACGACCCAAGTGGAGAAGGAGATAGAGTAGTCTATCAAGGTTCTTTGCTTAGATGGAGGGGAAGAATATCTATAAAGTGAATTTTCTAAGTTCCAATATGAGCATGGCATCAAGAGGAAATTCACTTTCAAGTACACATTCTAGTAAGAAAAAATAGCTACATAGTAGAAGTGGCTAGGGAAATGTTAAATGAGATGGATGTCCCTAATTCTTATTAGGATGATGCACTAAGAAAACTATGTAGATTGTGAAGATGTCAAACATTAAGAGTTCTTGGCACAATCCCTTATAATCCATGGTTTGTAAATAAACTTAACCTATCATGGATACATGTTTCTTGGAAATTCATCAAAACAAAAAGGTTTTAGGTGTTACAATACTAACACAAAAGAGGTTAAGTTTAGGGATTTGATCTTTGAAGATCTCTTGCCTTGGTATGGAAGAAAATACGTCTTAGATGTTGAAGTTGTATATAATGCGGAGAAGAGGCATATAAAAGAGAAGAAAATTATGGATTTGATTGGTCCATCCACTTCAATTACAAGCTCAAAAGCATTGAAATTGTAGGAAAAAATTCAATTCAAGTGAGGGATGCAAGAACAAGAACAAAGCAAAGGAGAAAATGGATGATGAATTGTTGATATATTTAGGTAGTGATGTGTGTGAACACTCTGGGACCGCATGGGAACTTTTTTCCCTCTTTAGGAGGTTTTTTTCCCTGGCTTGTATATACGCCTATTGCCCTAACAGGCTACTTGTCTTTGTACATTCTGGTGGTAATACATTCAGTATTGTGTGTTGAGCTCAAAGCTTCTTCTTCTTCCTTGTGCTGTTCACGTGCTTTTGTAGACATCTAACTCCAACAATTGGTATCTGAGCAGGTCGCCGCTTCATCTAGGGTGTCATCGACACTCCTTCGGTTGTAGTCTCAGAATCACACAAATTTTGGTGAGCATACTCAGTGTGTTTTTGAGATCAAAACGGCTTCGCTTTGTGGTGCCAAAATCGCGATCTCAGCTCACTTCGGCCTCCGAATGCACTATCATAATGCTTATGCAAGCTATTTTATCTTTTTGTCCAAAGGTATATACTAGTTTTGGTTCACCAGTATAAGCGTCTCAAAGTCTCTTACAGGTCTAGCAGAATTCGTTTGGGCAGTTCTGTTCAAATTTTTGAGATACAATCAATTTTTTGTATCAAGGTATTTTAGTCACCGGCCATGGCTAAGAGCAATGATGTATTGTGTACGTTGGCTATTGAGGATAAGTTGGATGGTACCAACTACCCATTATGGACTCATATGATGTGACATGTATTGGTTGCAAAAGGACTGTGGAACATTGTGCAGGGTGTTGAAAAACATCCTATCACACCTGCAACTATTACAACTGTAGGTATTGAGGCTGATGTAGAAGGTGTCGAAGATGATGATATTCTACATATTCCTATTCGTGCTACGGTTTCTGCTGCACCTACTGTAGAGTAGATTCATTGGGATGGAAGAGATGCTCAGGCACATGCATTGTAGCTTTGTCTAGCAAATGTGCCATTATTCCTATGAAGAAGTGTATGTTTTTCAGCCCCATGGCTTTGTGTAGAAAGGGCATGAGAACCAGGTGTGCAGGCAAAAGAAGGCATTATATGGTTTAAAGCAAGCACCGCGTGCTTGGTATGCAAAGATACATGCCTATCTGATTGCACATGGTTTGGAGAACAATCCAACTGAAAGAACCTTATATGTTAAGTGTGCTAATGATGTACTTCTGATCATTGTGGTATATGTTGATGACATGCTGCTCACTAGTCCTCATGACACACATATTATTGATTTTAAGACGGATTTGCATGCCTCATTTGAGATGTCTGATTTGGGGCATTTGCATCACTATTTGGGCATTCAATTTATGCACATTGATGGTGGAATGGCTTTGTGTCAAACGAAGTATATTGACACATTATTGCAACGTTTTGGCCTTGAAGATTGTAAACCTATTGCCACTCCTATGGAAACACGTTTACGACTGAGTCTTCATGATGCTAGAGATGCATTTGATGCTGTTCTCTATCAGCAAGTTGTTGGATGCTTGATTTACTTATGCATTACTTGGCAAGATATTCACAGATGAACAGGTTTATGCATTGCCCAGGAGTCAAGCATTGGAAGGCGGTTAAGCGCATCTTTCACTACTTGAGTGGTACTCGGCTACTTGGGTTGTTTTATCCCAAGGGGGGTTCACTACCGCCAGATTTACATGCTTTTTGTCACTATGATGGCTGGTTGCTATGAAACTCGTGTGTCCACTAGTGGCTTTTGCTTCATGCTTGGTAGCTCATGTATATCATGGTTGAGCAAGAAGCAACCTACTGTGGCCACTTCTAGTTGTGAGGCTGAGTATAGGGCAGCTTTCATAGTGACAGTTGAGTGTGTGTGGCTCAGACGCCTTATGGCTGATTTGGGTGTTGGTGAGTCTTCTGCCACCACCATCTTCACTGACAGTCAGAGCGCATTGGCAGTTGTGAGGAACCCTATGTTCCATGCTCGCACTAAGCACATTGAGGTGCATTATCATTATGTTAGGGAGAGGTTCTCTACTGGGGAGACCAACTTGGCATATGTGCACACGTAGGAGAACATTGCAGACTTGTTCACGAAGGCTCTACCTTGGGAGAAGTTTGAAGCTTTCCACAAAGCTTTGGGCTTACTTCCTTTTGTGGAGTGATTTCCACATAGCTTGGCACTTCCTTATACATGAGTACCAACTCCTTGTTCACCGCATCACTCCCAAGGGGGATTTGTTGATATATTTAGGTAGTGATGTGTGAACACTCTAGGACCGCCGGGGCACTTTCTTCCCTCTTTAGGAGGTTTTCTCCCCCAACTTGTATATTTGCCTATTTCCCTAACAGACTACTTATCTTTGTACATTCTAGTGGTAATACATTCAGTATTGTGTGTTGATATCCAAAAAGCTTCTTCTTCCTTGTGCTATTCGCATGCTTCCGCATACATCTAACTCCAACATGAAAGTCATTTATTGGTAGATATGGGCTCCAATAGTAATGAAGCAGTGGAGACATTGTAGGCTTTGTGCTACAACATATATATGAAGGAGAAGGATGTTTCATCCACCTAATGGTGAGTTAAGATCATCAAATAGAACAAAGTGTCATATATTCAAAGGTTAATTTATGACTCATTCATAGCCAAGCACTATGCATACATGAGTCACGTGATTTCTTATGAAGAACCGAGTTCAAGAAGAAAATAATTAGATGGAATGGAATGAAACAATGGAGGATTAAAGGCCTTGAAGGACAATGTGACCTAGATCTTGGTACCTAGGACAAAGGAAATGAAGTCTAGTGGGAGCAACTGTTATTAAAAGTCAAGCTTCAAACCAAAAATCAAGGTAAATCAATTATGCACATGTGGAACAATGTAAGAAAATCTAAAAGCACACGCTTGCATCAAAATATCTCAATCAATAACTACCCAAGTCATCTCCACTAAGTCCTCCAATTTAGGAGGCTGACTTTTGTGAAAGGTGGTTCCTAGATTTTAGGGACAAACTTCTCTCTATGAAAGTAGCATGTATCCTATCCTGACTTCTGTTGAGTTATCTTCTTGGATTTTTAGTTCCTTTAGTGTGTGAACTAAGTGCTTGAGTTCGCAATCCTCTTGCTTGCTTATTTGTTATCTTTGAGTAGGCATATCTATGTGTGTAGGCAATGTTGCAACTCTCTATCCCTAGTTGTTAGCACTGATTCTCCCTCATTACTCATTCATTTGATTTAATCTTTGTGTCATTGGATATTTATTGAAGTATTTCTAAATTCTAGGAAGTCTCTATATCATTCTTTGAGTATTTTGGGAGAAAACTACATTTCAGTGAAGTGTGATGATTGATATCTCTCTTTGTGTGTAGACCCTATTCAAGCTAGTTTTCTCTCAGTTGTAAGGGATGATTCTCCTTCTATATTTATCATTTTTCTATGATTTTGGCCTCATTAGGTATCCCTTATTTTCTCTAAAGTTCAACCTATTTTGAGATTCATTCTTTGGTTAGTTTCTAACAAGATTTCATTGGAGTGAAGTGTGGTCTCTGTTTGACGAGCTGTTTCGAGCATTCAATTAGCTCATCTTGTGGTCATTGTTTCTCTAATTGTAGGCATCCATTTGAAGTGAAAGTTGTTTTTTTGGAAAGATCTTGGTGCTTAACATAGGTCTACAAAAGTTGGAATTCTTTGCATATGCTCAGAGAAAGATCCACTCTAGTGTGCAGAGGTCAAAGAAGGGTACATGTGGAGGTCATTCATACTTCATCATTACATAAGGGTTGAGATGAATCCCCCAACAATGGTATTAGAGCATTTTGGCATCTTGGAGGCATCCAATACAAGAAAAAAGACCTCTTGGAGCTAGTGGTTGAAGATTTTCATCAAGAAAAGTTTGTTGGAAGTAGCTCATATCAAGGTGGAGCTATCTACTCAAATTTTCAAGTGTGCAAAGTGTCAATCTAAGGAAAGCTTTGGACTAAGGTAACTTCATAGCCTCATTTACATTTTACACACATTGGAACATTAGCCAAGGTCTAGATCAAGTAGCAAAGAACAAAGATGGGAGACTTCAACACTGAAATTGAAAATTTAGACAAGGGGAACTATCAACCATAGAGATTTTGGCTCTCCAACTACCTTATGGGCAAGGGCATAGGGGGATTGATTAGTGGAAGCAAATCAAGACCTAGTTTCGATGAAAATCCAAACAATGACTAGCTAAGGGCCTTTAGGCAATGGAATGAAAGAGACAAGAGGGTGAATTTATGCTTTCCCAACACATAAGCAATAATATGATCGGCCATATCTAAGATTTGGATTCAAACATGAAGGTATGGGAGACACTTGAGAGGCTTTATTCAACAAGCCCCAAAGCAAGGTAGATCCAACTCAAGAATGGGCTAAAAAACCTTAGGGAAATCTTAGGGAGTAGCATAAATGACTACATACTTAAGATCAAGGAATTATCAGATGCATTGGGATCTATTGGAAGCCACATAGATGATGACGATCTTGTGGCATATACCCTCAATGGTTTGAGGGATGATGAGAAGTGGAAACCCTTTACCACTTCAGTATACATAAGGGATGATCTCCCAGATTTTGATCAATTGGTTGCTCTCATGTTCGTAGAAGAGATTAACAAAGGTGGAGGTTCAACTAAAAGCAAGGATGCACAATAATCAAATGGAAAAAGGAAGATGAGGACAAAGAAATGGCAAAGAAAGGTTTGTAGGAAGGCAAGGCTACTCAAGAAATCAAGGAAATGACTAAGGCACCTCATCACAAAGAGGTAGAGGAAGAAAAAGAGGAAGAGGAGGAAGGCATCAACAAAACAGGAACCAAGATGGAGAAGGATGATACATATGTGGAAATTTTGGAAGCTTTGGTCACAATGCTAGAGATTTCCACCAAGAAGGAAACCAAAGGAGCTATAATCAAAGTTCTTACTTTATTATGTATACTCCCAGTGAGAGAAGCCACAAGAACAACCTCTTGTAAAAGTGATTACTTGAAAAGTAATTACATTAAAGAAGAAAATCTCGCAACCTTGTTAGGTACCAATCACGAAGCTAAAGTTGGAGAAATCAATTGGATGACATTCCCCTAACTTGAAGGACCTTTTAGGTGGAATCCCCCCAAATTTTCAATTCAAAATCATCTATATATACACTCAAAAAGAGTCACAAAACAGAGCAGAGTTTTAGCTACATTTGGAGGACGTTCTGAACAAGCACCAAGTCATTTGTGAATCACACATTGTGTTCCTCCTTCCCGGGCTTCATGCCCATTCATTCCATGTACAGTATGTGCAATAAGAATCGACATTTCAAGCTACACATTGGAGTTTTCTTCATATTAATACAGGCCTATTTTCATATTTTCAGTCAACTTTGATCATTGATTTCTCTACGTATATTTAGCTTTTTGATGAGATTTAAATTGGTATAGGTAATGACATACGTCTATTTTGCTTAACATCAATTTTCATTATATTTGGTTCATAATTTTATGAGATAAATACATTTGAAGACACCTATGTATTTCTGCAATCAACTCATGAAAAGTTGGGATGACACCCCAATGTTCCTAAATTGATTTCTCTCAGTATGGTTCATTAAAATTAATCACATTTGTTGCTTTAGGTTCATTATATATCTAATACTAGATGTGCAAAAAATCTCTGGATAATTCTTAGAAGGTTGTGAGCTGTGAGTGAAATTCTAGAGTGCTTCTCATCCCAAAATAGCAAGTTTTTTCTCATTTGTTTTGTGTCAAGTCATCTATTTTAATGAATCAAGTTGAGATTGATCTTTCAAAGTAATAAGGAGGTATTAATTTATGGATCATTAGCAAGCTCAAGGGATCTCTATAGCTACCTTGGCAGGTGTAGAGCGGGTTTTTGCAACACCAGGCACATCTTTGGAGTGTGTCCATCATCTCTTCTCACAGCAGTATCAAAGCATAGTTGAATCAACATGGGAGATGGTTTTCCCTCTACCATTGAAAAATTAGATAGATAAAACTACCCAGCTTGGTCTTTGAGGATGAAGGCCTACCTTCAAGGAAGAAACCTATTTGGATACATATCTGAAGATGAAGTCATGCCAATGATGAGAAGCAAAGGGCAACCATTACATGAAGAGCAAGAGAGGCTTACAACTTGGTGTTCAAAAGATGCACTAACTAGGTCCTATATTCTAAACTCAATCTCTGATTTTCTCTTACCTCATGTAAAAGGATGCAAGACCTCAAGAGAGACCTGGATTGTACTTGCTGCCTTCTTTTCTTCAAACACTAGAGCAAGGAAGAACCAACTATGGATGGAGCTCACTACCTTGAAGAAAAGTCACAAGCAAAGTGTGACTTATTATGTCACCAAGATGAAAGAAATTTCTGATCAGTTGGGAAGCATTGGAGAAGTAATTGAAGTAGATCAAATCATAAGGCAAATCATCAATGGCATTAAAGCTGATGACAAGTGGGAATCATTCACGATTGCTACGGACATGCAAGTACCTAACCTCAAGACATTGATGGGCCAACTCTGCACACATGAGGGAAGGTTAAGCAAGAATGGTGAATCATCAAGAGGGAATCAATCTTCTACCTTGTATTTTGATAGAGCTAAAGCTAAGGATAAGTCAAAGTCCAAAAAGAATGAAGATGAAGGTGGCTCTTTCCAAGACAATTTCACAAGTAGGGGAAGAGGTAGAGGAAGAGGTAGAGGAGGAAAGCAAGGCAGAGGGAGACCCCAAACATCTCAACCTTGTAATATATGTTGTTATTCTAATCACATTACTAAAGAACTTCATAGGAACCCAAGGAATTCCAGGGGCAGATGATTCAATAGAGGTGGTTATAGATCAAATAGAGGCAAATACAATGGAGGATACAACAACAACAACAACAACAACAACAAAAACAACAACAACTATCACAACAACAATAACAGCTATCAAAATGGATATAGAGGAAGGAAGGAATACAACAATTACATGGAGGATCAAAGTCAAGAGGACCCACTTCTTCTCATGAACTTATGACTTAAGCAGGGTAAGGATGATGATCATGTTTTCTATATTGACTCAGGGTGCTCAAATCATATATCAGGAAATGTAGCATTCCTCTCTAACTTAGAAGATCCCAAGAACAAACATGAAGTGTAGACAAGTGATGATACAAGGCATTCACTGGAAAAGATAGGTAATTTCAAGACATCAGATGGCAATATGAATCTTCTATACATGGAGGATCAAAGTCAAGAGGACCCACTTCTTCTCATGAACTTATGACTTAAGCAGGGTAAGGATGATGATCATGTTTTCTATATTGACTCAGGGTGCTCAAATCATGTATCAGGAAATGTAGCATTCCTCTCTAACTTAGAAGATCCCAAGAACAAACATGAAGTGTAGACAGGTGATGATACAAGGCATTCACTGGAAAAGATAGGTAATTTCAAGACATCAGATGGCAATATGAATCTTCTAAGCAAGGTATTGTATGTACCTACAATAACCCAAAAACTTGATAAGTGTTGGAAAAATTGTGGAGAAAGGATTGCAAGTTAGATTCACAAGACATGGAGCATATGTGGAATACCCCAAACAAGGATTTAGAAGGATAGCCAAAGGAGATAAGACAAGAAAACTCTTCACTTTTGAAGTTGAAGACACCAAGAACATAGCATTGTTTAGCTATGAATCTCAAACACTCTCTGAATTAGAGGTATGGCATAAAAGGCTTGCTCATATTGGTGAAAGAACTTTGCAAAAAATATGCAGGGATCAAAGTGTACTTGGATTACCCAACATCACAAAGCAACATATGATCTACAAGTGTGGCTTGTCGATTTGGCAAAGCACATAGACAACCTTTCAATAGGAAAGGCTATATTCATCAAGAGCTATTGGATATTGTTCACACAGATGTGTGGGGTCCAAGCAAAGAATCTTCTATCTTAGGTTTAAGATATTATGTATCTTTTATTGATGATTGCAATAGGTAGAAAGTTTTGTACTTTATGAAGCATAAAGATGAAGTGTTCAATTGTTTCAAAAGATATCTTGCTCTTTTAGAGAATCAAATAGGTAAATATCTCAAGAGATTCAGATCAGACGATGGTGGAGAACACTTCTCAAATGAATTTGATGCTTTCCTTCAAGAAAGAGGCATCAAAAGAGATGTAACAAGAAAGTACACACCCGAACTTAATGAAATAGCTGAAAGGAGGAACATGACTATAGTAATAGTAGCCAGATCTATGCGAGATGAAAAGAACCTACCTAATTATCACTGAGCAAAAGCTGTATCAATAGCCACATATCTTGTAAATAGACTTCCATCTAAGTCTTTAGATGACATGACACCTTATGAGGTATGGAATGGAAGAAGACCAAGCCTAGAGCAGAAAATGAAGGAGCAAAACAATGATGGTCACGTGTATGTATATTGATTCCAAATATTGTACAAGTGTTTTGAAGTCTTTATATAGACTCTAGAAGTGATCCATGACTTCTACAAGTGGATTTTGAATTCAAATGAAGGCGGTAAGAGTTGGAGGGAATCAATTCATTTTCCTACAATCTAGGAAAAGTGAAGATATAGTTTGATCTACTTTTAGGTGATTGATTGCTTGATTGATTGCAACTCAACTACCACAAATTCATGGAATTTTGGATATTTATCAAGAAGATTAGTGATGTCACATACAAATTACAATTGCCAAATGATTGAAAAGTTCACCCAGTTTTTCATGTTAGCAAGTTGAGGTCATACATTTCTCAAGATGAGAATTTTGTGGATGGTTTAGTTTTTAAAGATAGAACATCTCAGCCAAATCTTCTATTTTGGGTCCTTGATAAGAGGGAGTGAAAGTTACGCAATCACTCCATACCAAAGTATTTAGTAGCATGGACAAGCTGTCCACTTACAAATGCTACTTGGGAATCAGAAGCTCTGATTTGCAAGCACTTTTGTTCCTTGATCATTGAGGATAGTGATATCTAGAAGGGGAAGAGAGTGTTAGATTTATTTAGACCTTCATCGTCTACCATTGGTCTACCTACATTTGGTTGAGGAACCCAACTTTTTCAAGGACTGGAGCTTTGGGGAGCCAAGGCTCTAGCACGATTCTTCGAGGTTATTCCATCTCCCAAGAGTGGCTAGTTAATTGGGATCTTTCTATTAGTGTCAATGTGAAAGGCCAAATAGCCTTCAAACACTTTTTTATATGTTGTCTAATAAAACATATAGTGGGTAGTTAGCCACAATCTTGAAGTTTGACAGCATTTGTAAAACCTAGAAAATCTATGTTTGATCTCTATGTGTACTAGGTGGTTTATGGGTATTTTGGAGGTCTCATGTGGAGTGTAATATGAATGGCATCTGGAGGTCAATTTTTTAGTGCAAGGGTATCATCATGGAGCTCACATGAAGGAGAATCCATCATGTTGCATCAGGATTGAACCACTTCAATCACCATAGCATAAAGGACTTACAATCTCAAAAACTTTAAATTTTCAATTTGGGAAGTATACTAAGATCCTAGCCTCTTCTTTGTCAATGGACTCCAAGATCTATCCTTCAAAGATGAGAACATTCATAATCTACTCCATCCTCTCACACAATATGAAGATATCTATAATAATTGAAAGTACATGTTCTTTTGAATGTAAATGTAGCTAGAGATAAGATTTTTGAGTGATTATTGTGCCTAAAGTGTACTATTTTTAATGAAGAAGAGATTGAAAAAGTTGGACTTAATTTTTAATAACCATGCCCGCTTCATGAGGGAATTGCAATTCCTATTGATTCACACAGTCTCAAGAAAACAAATCCTAATTTAATTTAAGAGCTTGGAGGATGAAAATAGACTCATGAAAGCATAATACACACATTAAGAAATTGACCATAGAGATAAATCCATGAAAAATACTCACAACATCCACTTGAAAATACCACAAAATCTAAATGATGAGAATGATTGTTGCAAATAGCTCTCTAGTTCTCATTAATCATCCAAAAGCAAATGTGCAAGAAGACTTCCAAAAAATGACTTTGAACGTCTTTTATACCATGTTAAGTATCCATGTTCACACTTAGAATAGTTCCTCTTAAAATTCTAATATAAAAATATGCCATCTAGAGAGCTCTAAAAATTCTACAAAAATTACATATGCTACATCTCATTATGAGAAAGAATCTTCCTCATTTTACAAAATTTAGATAATTTGTCCTCACAAAAATATAAGGTTCTATCTTTTTCTATCCCAAAAGTGTGTTTCCAAGAGAGCACAAAAAACAACTTAAAAAAAAATGGAAGGAAATAAGGTAGGAACCAGATAATAATCTACCCTTGAATGAGGCAATTTTTAAAGAAACAATACTCCAATATGAAAGTTCATCACAAAAGAAAAATATAATAATCAGTCAGATAGATGAGTAACACATTAGATAAACAAGAGACTAGATAAATGTTAGTTGATAAGATACTTGAGAACTTAGACATGATCTTTAGAGGATATTAATCAAGAATCAATGTAGTTCTAGGTACAGTGGAACATGAACTCAAATGCAAAATTAGAGAAGGAAAAACTATCTATATGTAGAAAGATGATAGAAGTAGCACAATAGCTATTGGAAAATATCAATTATCAATTTGTGGAGCCAAGATTTCTAGAAGAGGAATACCAAATAATAAAAAAAACATGAAGAAATATCGAGAAGAAAGTAATCAAGAAAAAGAAATTTAAGAGAGGTAAACTTTAGAAGATTAAATATCAGTAATTCCTAGTGAAGGATGATTGGCTTGAAAACTTATGGAATAAATTTTAAGAACTATAATGGGCTAAGTGTTCAGAAAGCTATCCATCATTTAAAAAATTGGGAGCAAACATATTCTCACAAAGAAATCCTTACGGGTGATAAATTCCCTCTAGAGTGTGAGCTCAGTGAAGTAGATTCAAGCCTAAAATGACCCAATGTAACAAATTCACAAGTTATGTGAGAACCAATAGTGTGATGGAAGATTGGCTCATGGAGATTGGCTTGTGGAGATTGGCTTGTGGAGATTTACTAAGAGTGCAGAGGACTTTGTTCACACAAAAACTAGAGGCATGATCATGTTAGAAGATTTGTTGAGAACAAGAGCACACTTGTGGAAAAAGATATCGAAGAAATGTTGGAGTACGAGGTCTACATAAGCACACAAACAACACAAGGAAGAAGAAGAAGAAGCTTGGAGAATAGCACAATACTGAATGTATTACCAAGTGAATGTACAATGATAAGTGAACCATTAGGCTTATATGCATATATACAAGCCAGGATTAAAAAAAAAAAACTCCTAAAGAGGGAAAAAGTGCCCCAATTTTCCTAAGTGTGTTCACATCACTACCAAAATATATCAACAAATCGGCCCTAGAAGTGATGCAAGGAACAAGGAGTTGGCACTCAAGTATAAAGAAGTGTCAAACAATGTGGAAAGCTATTGAGCATCATATAATCAACATATACAAAAATAACCAAAAGTACATCATCTTCATGCTTAACATATAAGGTGCTCTCAGTTTAATTGTTCTCAAATGCATGTGCAACCAGCCTTAGGCATGTATCTTCTTACACCAAGCATGTGGTGCTTGCTTTAGTCCATACAATGTCTTTTTCAGTGTCCACACTTTGCTTTCATGCCCTTTTTGCACAAAACTACAAGGCTGAAAATATGTACACTTCTTCATGTAAATTACCATTCGAAATGCAATTTTAATGTCCAGTTGATGTACATTCCAACCATGATGAGCTTCAAGTGCACAAATGCTATGAAAAATGACCATTTAGCATGTTAGATCAAATATCTCATCAAAATCAATGTCTTTCTCTTGAGCATAACCTTTGGCAACAAGCCTAGCCTTATATCGATCAACTATTCCATTAGGATTACATTTTATCTTGAATACCCATTTAGTGCGAATGGGCTTTTTTCATAGAAGAAAATCACATAAAGACCAAGTACCATTCTTCATTGTATCATCATATTCTAATTGCATAGAAACTATCCAATTTCTTAAATTTTGTGCTTCACCAAAAGAAACATGCTTTTTCTCACAAAGATTAGGGATAGCCATTGCATAAAATCTAATGCAAAGAAAGCACTATGAGAGCATGAATGAGTATGATATGACAAAGGTGTCCCTAATTGGCTATCTCTCAAAGTTTGCACCAACCATTTAGGCATAGTTTGTCTCTTTTATGTCAACCCTCTCATGAATAAGTACATCATATAAATCTGCATAAAAAATGGAATGATCTGCATCATCTTTTGAAACCTATAAAGGTTGGGAGACTACCACACTAGGACCATTATTTGACTATCCACCTATAAAAAGAGGTACCAAAGTGTCATACACATCCTTTGAGCTAGCTGATGTCTCCTTGGTACATGAAAGTAAGGGCTGAATTGCATGTTCCACAAAAAAACATCATGGATAAATGCATTTAATTCGTGGATGATACATATAGTATCCTTTGCTTTTAGAGCTATACCCACTTAAAAATGCATTTTACTACCTTATCATCCAATTTTCTATTATGTTGTTCAAGCATTAATGCATATGCGAGACACCCAGAAACATGTAGATGAGTAACGGATGGCTTTCAAAGATGTCAAGCCTCATATTTGTTGGTACATATGGCAAGCCTAAGAGCTTGACCATATCTCTAGACTACTTTGGACTTTGAAGCCAAATGTCTACATGTACATTTATGCTTATTCATGGTTTAGGAAGAAGACCTTCGACTTGTTTTTGCCTATTGTAAAAGGTTTTAAAGACTTAAAGTCAAGACTCAAGGTAAGTCTAAAAGGAGCCAAAAGACATGATTCATATTTAAATTCAAAATTTCAAATAACTAATTGAAAAGTGGATTGGAATCTTTGTTAGAATCATCAACACCTACCAACCTAACACCATGGTAAAAAACTTATATATACTTCACTGAAGAAGTCATGGATAGACATTGAGCTCATACACAATTCTAGAGTCTTTATTGCACTTACCTCATAGCCATATCATTCCTCTAACTCCTCCAAGCATTTTACTTTACATATCAATACATATACTTGAAATTTCATGATCATCTTGAGCTATTGTGTATTATATGACTGTAAACTATTCAAGGCTATTGACTTGTTTGAATTATTGACGTGAAAATATGGTGTCATTATCTCATTCAATGCATGGATCATGATGTTCACATCCGTGTAAGATTGTGTATGCACGAACTTGATCATTGGAGCTATGTGTGTAAATATATGAATCAATCTCTATGAATGTGTATATGCACTGTCTTCTTTGTAAAATGTTGGGATCACACTTGTGACTTCTTAAGTATATTTTTCACATTATAGGAACTCTAAATTCAAGCTATAAAATGGAATGAATCACTTATATTCATATTACAATTTTTTTAAAATGAATTTAATAAATTTGTATCAGGTTAGGAGCACCAAAATTTTTAGTGAGTGCCTTCTTCCATAAGTAGAAGGTTTTGTCTTCATGCTCAAGATATGAAATTAGTTTTTCTTGAAACAAAATTTTGAGATCATTTCTCAAAAGTACTATGGTCATATTTATGCATCATTTGCAAGCTTATAAAGTTTATTAGAGTGTCGAAGCAAGAAATAAGTAGTTCTAGAGGAGTTTTTTGCAAAGATCCTCTCATCTTTGTACTCTACTATCACCTCCTCATAGTGGTATTGGATCATCATCATAGTGTATACATTATGGGTGATGGTTTTCCTTCTTCAATTGACAAATTGGATTGAATCAACTACGTAGCATGGTCTCTAGGGATGGAAGCATATCTACAAGGAAGAAATCCCTATGGGTACATCTCTACAGATAAGCTGGTGCCTATGCTAAGGATTAAAGGAAAACCACCTCAAGAAAAGGAAGAGAGGGAAAATACATGGTGGGTAAAAGATGCTTAGGCAAGGTCACATATATTAAAATCTATCTCTGATTTCTTATTTCTAGACATTAGGGGGTATATGAGTTCACAAAAGATTTGGAATGCACTTGAATCATTCTTCTTTTAAACACTAAGGCCAAGAAGAATCAATTGTGGATGGAGGTCATCTCCCTCAAGAAGCAACCCAAGCAGAGTTTCACCCACTTTTTCACCAAAATATGACATAGTTGAACAATTAGGAAGCATTGGAGAGATCATGGATGAAGAAAAAATAATCAAAGAATTCATCAACGGAATCAAAGCAGATGATAAGTGGGAAGCATTCACCACTACCATCGACATGTACATGGACATGCAAGAACCAAATTCAACACACTCATGGGGAAAATATTTTGTTGGAAAACAATGTCCCATTGGTCAAGGATTGGTCAATTTTGTCCATTCTTTAAAGCATGTGTACAAAATCTGTTCACTCCCTTGTACAAGAAAGGACGACGGGCGCCGTGGATAAGCAAACATCCTCCCATGTAACCCACCAGGGTTCAATACCCGTGAACGGCAGCGCGAAACGCGAAAAGAGTTTTAGATTATCTTTAACTTTTCCCATAAAATTATGGCGGACAAAAACGGATTCGCGAACGGCGTTTTCTTGTTCTAATCACTACGATTTGATCGCTTGCTTTATGCGAACGTAAGCTTTTTGTGGTGCTTTTCAAGGACAACCAAATACTATATAACAAGTGCTTGGGCTCACTTGTATGCATCCTTCACCTAGGATCAACACAAGCTTTCTAGAGCTTGGACCTCAATAGAGGTGGTACTTCTTCTAGCACATGGGGCAGCCATGGTGCTAACTTGAAGCATGTTGAGGAGTAGCTATGGAGTTCTTCTTGGTGATTCTTCTTGGAGAAGATGAAGGGTGTGCTCACATTCTAGCTCATGGAGAGGAGGTCATCTCTTGTTCATGGCAAGAAGACTTGATTATTAGCAGCTTGATGGTGAGGATCGCCCATCTACATGATGTATTTGAAGATCATCTTCTACAGGAAGATGTTAGGTTGAAGATTATCTTCTACAAGAAGCTGTCTGGCAACTTCAAAGACATTGGATGGGACCATCTACATGGCGTATTTGAAGATCATCTTCTACAAGAAGATGTTAGGTTGAAGATTGTCTTCTACAAGAAGATATCTGGCTACTTCAAAGACATTAGATGGAGTTTAACATAAGATTCATATCTTATGTTAAGTATTCAGGTACATATTCTCTTTATGCACACAGGTACTACTTTAAGTTTATGGAGGCTGTGGCGTTCATATCAGGAGGAGTCCTATTCGGCGTAGGTACAAGAGAATCAGTACGTATATGCTTTATGCGTATTTTATGAGGTGTTTGAGAAGGTGTGTTCACATGAGTTTGAGGATTTCCGGCAACAATCTTGTTAGCATTCTATGCTACTTTATAAGTATGTGATCTTTTCACACACGTATCTAACTTAGGGTCTTCCATAGCCTAAGTTTAGATGTAGGTTTGTTGACCATCAGTTTCACACTGATCCTTCCTCATTAAGTCACTCATATTCACTCTTCTATAACCTATTAGGTCACACATCTCATGTATATTCAGATTACTGCCCATACATCTGAATATGTTTGTTACATTGTACATTCACTCATACATCTATTTCTCATCACATAGAGTGGTTGAGAGTTTTGCTCCCACATTGTACATTGAATATTGGTATATATGATACTATGAGTAAGCGATGGCTTACGTAACACCTTACACATGACGTCTATTCTTTCTCTATCTTTGTCTCATCATCTGTATGATTAAGTTGTGGTATGTTCATGTTTTGTCAATATGGAAGATTGCTGGAATTAATGTTGTACATGACTGGAACTATGGAACCATGGACCTGTGACATGAGCCTAAGGGCCTACCTCACTTCCAACATATTTCCCCATGAAGCCAAACTTAAGAAGAATGGAGATACACAAAAAGGTAATTCATCATCTTCCCTATACAATGGCAAAGGTAGAATTAAAGATTATAAAGAAAAAGGGAAGAAGTCTGATGAAGAAGAAAATACCTCCCAAGCTAACTTTGCAGGTAGAGGGGTAAGTTCAAGAGGAAGAGATTACTCCATAGCTATATCATTCTAATCCCATTGTGCAAATATTCATTGCAAATGTGGTTGTAATCATATGTGAATTTATACATTCATCATTCTCTACTTCTCTGTTTTGTTCTCTGCTATACTCACTCATAGCAGTAACTTCAGAAGCTCATACCTCAAGCTCTAGTGAAATCTTTTCAGTGTTTTAATGTGCATTGGATAGCACTCAAAGTCTAGTTTTTTCATATAAATTTTCATGGTCATTGGAGTTTTAGTCTGGGAGAAATCTTCATTTTACTGCTCACTCATCTATCTCTACAGAGCCCCGAGAATGGCGGGCATGTTCCAGATTTTGTTAAAAGTTGTTCTCAGTCGTCAGTTGCTCATTTGAAGTGTTTTAACTTGGAATAAGAATCTTGGTAAGTCTATTTGATATGCCCAAAGGAAATTTATCTAATTCCTACCAGGTTGAGATCACTCTTCATTCTTTCCAGCAGGTGTATGTACAAAAAAAGCAAGTTTTGGGAGCTAGTCATCTTGCAACTAGTGTGTCTTGAGTTAAACTTCTAAGATACATGTTCCAAAGTACTTGGATGATATTTTAATGGATTTAGCAAGCTCAAAGGGTCTAATAATCAACTCTAAAGTCTCAGTTGGATGGTGTGAAGCCGATTGTAGCAACAACAACTCATCTTTGGATTGCATCCACCATCTCTCTTCATAGTGGTATCAGAGCATAGTCAAGCAACGTGGGAGATAGATTTCCATCAAAAATTGACAAATTGGATCGAAAAAACTATCGAGCATGGTCTCTAAGGATGGAGGCTTACCTTCAAGGAAGGAATCTATCTCGATTCATATCTGAAGATGAAGCAATGCCAACCATGAGGAACAAAGGGCAACCATCACATGAAGAAGTGGAAGGACTTTCAAATTGGTGTTCGAAGGATGCACTTGCAAGGTCCTATATTCTAAACTCAATCTCTAATTTTCTTTTACCTCATGTCAAGGGATGCAAGACATCAAGAGAGACCTGGAATGCACTTGCTTCTTTCTTCTCTTCCAACACTCGAGCAAGAAAGAACCAATTGGGGATGGAGTTCACAACAATGAAGAAAAGCCTGAAGCAAAGTGTGACTGATTATGTCACAAAGATGAAGGAGATTTCCGACCAACTTGTAAGCATTGGAGAGGTAATTGAAGAGGAGCAAATCATTAGAAAAATCATAAATGGAATCAAAGTAGATGACAAGTGGGAGTCATTCACAACAGCCATGGATTTGTACATGGATATGCATGTACCCGACCTCAACACACTCATGGGCCAACTCTTCACTCATGAAGCAAAGATTAGCAAAGGTGTTGAGTCCTCAAGAGGTAATCAAACTTCTGCCTTATATTCTAATAAAGCTAAGGTTATCAGCTTTGTTCTTTTCAAGTAATTTGAGCTTGAGTTAGCTTCTACTACTGAACTTTGTATTCTTGTTGATTTAAGGATTGCTCACTTATTTGTCTCTCATATCTCATCTCATATATTCTTTGAGAGTGTGTTTAAGCTCAACTCCTCATTTTTTCATGGTATCAGAGCACCTAGGTTAGAAGTGCCTAGTGTGAGCATATTTGAGTAAAGGGAAGAGTCTCGATTCAACTTGTTGCAGTTGAAGATGGCACCAAGTCTCCACAACCTACACTTAGAAGGAGTTGAGAAGCTCAATGGCAACAACTATGCTACATGGAAGGTAAAAATGGAGTCCTTACCTTTCTTTGAAGATTGTTGGGACTTAATTTCGATGGACAGACCGACTAGAAGTGAAGAAGAATTGTCCAAATGGGATAAGAAGGCCATGTTTGCAGTTCATATGATAAGGTTGAGTGTCAAAGATGAAATTCTCAGCCATCTCCTTGATGTAAAGACTCTCAAGAAGGCATGGGAGACATTGAAGAATATCTACGAGTCCAGGAGCACCTCGAGGCAAGTGGCATTGAGGGCTGAACTTACAAATTGTAAGAGGAAGCAAGGAGAGGATGCTTCAAGCTTCATCAAGAGAGTCAAGGATCTACATCAACAACTAGTGGCTGTTGGAGATAAGATGTCTGACAACGAGCTCTCTACAATCATCATCCATGGATTGCAAGATGGATATGAAGGCTTAGTTCAAGGCCTCATCATCTTGAGGGAGAAGCCATCTCTTGAGGAGATGGAACAAATTGTCAGAGATGAAGTTCAAAGGCGGGCTGCAATGAAGTCAATACATGATGGAGGAAAGGCATCAACATCAAATGAAAAAGCACTCTTCTCATCAAGGGGAAGAGGAAGATTCAACACACAAAGAGGAAGAGGGTGGCATTAGCCCACTCACAACCAAGATCGACAAGATCATGAAGGTAATCAATCTTTCCAAGAAAGAGGACATCCTTCCTCAAGAGGTAGAGGAAGAGGAGAAGATAGAGGTAGTATTACTCTATCCAATGTTACAATTGCTCTAGGTATGGTCATTTTGCTAAAGATTGCAGGAGTAATCAAGATAATGAGAGAGTAAGATCAGCCCACTACACGGATGGAGAAGGTGGAAATGAGTCCACTCATTTTGAAGAAGATTCTTCACTTGTATCATTAGAAGAGATAGTAGCCCATACACATGATCCCAAAGAGGAACCATGGTGGATCGATAGCGGAGCAAGTTCTCATATGACTTCTCATGCTCAATACTTTTCTAATATTGATGATTCTCATAATGGTACTATATTTACAGTAGATAGTACTCCAAATTCCATTGTAGGGAAAAGTGACATACCCATTCGATTGGGAACGGGAGAGAAAAAGACACTCCACAATGTTCTCTTGGTACCATCGCTTACCAAGAATCTAGTTTCAGTTGGAGCTATGACTGAGAAGGGACTCAAAATAGAGTTTGAAGGCCAGCAATGCCTCATTAAAGATCCAAAGAATTGCTACAAAGTGGTTGCTAGAGGAAGAAAGCAAGGAAAGCTTTTCAAGTTAGAAGGAGAAGTCTCAGCATTTTCAGCAATGGGAAATGACAAAGCAACCCCCATTATGCCTACCGAGTTATGGCACAAGAGTTATGGTCACTTGAACTTCAATAGTATGTGTATGCTGAAGGAGAAAGGCATGGTCATTGGAATTCCAGCCTTACAAAGGATTGGAAAAGTGTGTGAAACATGCTGCCTTGGAAAGCATGCTAGGAGTAAGTTCTCAAAGAGCAGCTCAAGGGCACGTGATATACTTGATGTGGTGCATGCTGATGTATGTGATTCAGCCCACACTCCCTCACTTGGAGGGAATATTTATTTTTTTACCTTCACGGATGATTTCTCTAGATATACTTGGGTTTATTTTATGAAGTCCAAGGTTGATGTATTTCAGATTTTCAAACACTTTCATGCTATGGTGGAAAAGATGACAAGACGAAGACTAAAGACTCTACGGTCTGACAATGGAGGAGAATTCTTATCGAAGGATTTCAGCCATTATCTACTTGAGAATGGCATTCGAAGGCAACTTACTTGCAGCTACACTCCACAACAAAATGGAGTGGCAGAGAGGAAGAATAGGACATTATTTGAAGCAACAAGATGCATGCTCAAAGACAAAGGTCTGAGCAACATCTTTTGGGCTGAAGCAATCAACACTTCATGCTATTTGATGAATAGGTCTCCTACCGAAGTCTTGAAGGGCATTACCCCCTATGAAGCTCTTCACAACATCAAGCCTAAGGTACATCTCTTAAGAGTTTTTGGTTGCCTTGCATTTTCTCACATTCCAGATGAAAAGAGGAAGAAGCTTGATGACAAGTCAAGGAAATGCATCTTTGTTGGATATAGTGATGTAAGCAAAGCTTACAAACTTTATGATCCATGTAAGAAGTAGACATTCCTATCACGGGATGTGATTTTTGATGAGAATGCAAGCTTCAGTTCAGCATCAATTTCAGATTTGGATAAAAGCTCTTCAACAACAGTTAAAGTTGAAGTTCGCTCTTCTACACATGAAGAAACCATTGAAGAATTAGAGAAAGAAGATGAAGATCACCGTGCAACTCTTAGAAGGTCTTCAAGGATCAGAACAAAACCTCAAAGACTTACATATCAACGAGGTAATTCCTCAAGTTTTGAGCAAAGTAATGTTGCTTTGCTTAGCTCTATTTTACAACATGACGAACCGTCAACATACAAGGCTGCTAGTACTTAAAGTCTTCACAGTAAACGTATTTTTGGTCAGTTACAGTTTCTTAGTAAACGAGTAATTTCCAGTAGAAGAACGAAGTAGATCTCGTAGAGTAATGCGAAGTTTTGTATGAGAGATAGCTCATTCTGTAGCTAGACATCTCTACTTTCAGTTGATTAAGGTTTCCGGTGGAAAAGATATCTACACACAGTACAAAGCCTGACCGGAAAGAGGTTTTCTGAACTAGTGGAGTTTTTCCTTAAACTTCAGGAAGAGTTCAGTAAGTTAAGGAAGTTCACACATCACTCCCTTACTTCATAAACATTCACTTGAAGTAATTGTAATGAGAATTGAAGTTCATTCTGGTACAATTCCGGTACGATCACGGTGTCAGTCCAGTGACAGTCTGGTGAAGTTTCGGTGAAATTTTTCATTGAATTTAGAGCGCAGTCTTATACGTTGAGCTTCAGAAACTTTGCTAAGCTATTGATTGATTACAGAGGTGTTCTAAATCACACTAGCTTAGTTCTTCTTGGGCGTGGCGATTTCCGTAGGCTTAATAAGGTTCAGCCTTCGTCGCGTCGACAAGAAGTGGTATCAGGCAGAGCCGAGTAAAACCACATCATTATTTACATGGGCACACACATGAGTTCCATGTGGCAGTCATGTGTGATGCCATTAGGGGGCCTCCTTAGTATGGTTTAGAGAGAGTATCTTTATGGGAGTAATATGTGGCTGGGAGGATTATTATTTGTATGCATCTCTATAAATGAACACTATGAAAGTAGCAGGCAAGAAATGATCATCTTCCTCGTACTTCGGGCCAAGCTACTCCCAAAATAGGGGAGATCTTCATAGAGAGTAACAACACTCTATGGAAAACCTTTAATACATTGTCTCTATTTGGTCATCTTCTCTATTTGTTCACGAGTATAAGAGGTGTCTGATGTCCTTATGCATTTTACCAAGTGAGAAATAATATTCAAAATCTGATTTTTTGGAATCACAAACTTGAACCCAATCTAAATCATTATACCCTTGAAGAGTATCACCTATGATATAAAGACTACCAAGACCCAAGGCTCCTACAATGTACCTTAGAGTTCAAATGCTTGCATTCTAGTGGCTTTCTTTTGGTTTGTTAAAGGACCTGCTCAAACCTCCAACATCATAACATATATTTTGTTTAGTGTTGCACAAAAAAATAAAACTTCCAACAAACTTTCTATAGTTCTTGGCATCTACATCAGGTATATCATCATCTTTTGAGAATTTAAGGATTTTCATAACATGTATTTGTTTTGATATGAATATCCAATTATCCTTTTGCCATACTTTAGTGCCCTGATAATAATGGAGTAGCCCAAGCCATCATCTCAAACTCATTGCTCAAGCTAGCACAAGTTTTCTTGATGAAATCTGCACGATCTCTTGTAATGATCAAACCATTTACATACAAGATGACAATCACTAGCTAGTTATCTTTTCTCATTAAATACAAATATGCATCATAAGTACTTCTTTGAAAGCCTAGGTTTTAAAAAAACTATCAATATTTTTAACCAATCTCTTGGAGGTTAAGGACATACAATTACTTTTTAGGTCTACAAACCTTGTTTTTTGAATGAGGTACCTCAAAATATTATGGTTGAAATACATGTATCTCTTCCTTGACGTGTCCATTAAAAAATGTTGATTTTACATCCATTTGGATTATAGGCTACATTTTATGTACATTAACTACAAGTATCATGAATCATGGTCATTCTACATATTGGTGCAAATGTCTCTTGGATATCAAATCCTTCCTATAATACAGACTTTGTACTTTTCTAAAGTACCACCTAATTTATATTTTTCTCTCCAAATCCATTTAGTTACAACTACCTTTTTTGTTGATGGTAGATCAACCAACTCCCAAGCATCATTTTTGAGCATACCATCGTACTCAACCTACATTGACACTTGGGGTCTTTAAGTGCTTCATTTATAGTTATGATTTCTTTTATTTATCCCATAATTTCAGCCATAAGAGCCATGGTGACAATATTATGTGAGGCACTTTGTTGTTCATCAACCCTCTTTTATCTACACAACCCATATGAGGATGACTCTAAAGCCTCAAGTTGGGAGTTGTGATCATCAAAGAGATGTTATGTCCACTTTGGTAGTGACTCACACTGTGTGGAAATAGCCAATTGGTTTTTTGGTGGAGGAATGTCATTATCTGATGTCTCCTCCTCTTTGATATTGACTTGTTTATGGGGAGGCACAAGGTGAGATCTTTATTAAATTGATTAGGTAGTGATTTTACCTTTGTTATTCACTAGGTGTGGTCTCTCATCAAATATCACATCATGGCTAGTAAGAATCTTGTTTGCTTTGGGATCCTAAAGTTTATATGCTTCAGACTCTTCATTATATCCTAAGAAGACATATTTTTTGCATTTTTTCATAACTTAGTTCTTGTTGATTCAAGCATATGTGCATAACAAAAACATCCAAAAAACTGACATGCATTACTGAAAGCTTTTTACCATAGTATGCTTCTCAGGGAATAATGGCATGTAATCCATTCATATAACTTCTGTACAAAATGCATGCATTCACAATGTAAATTGATGTATTAACTACCTCCACCCAAAATGAGTCAAGAATATGTTTAGCTTTTAGCATGCCATGGACCATTTTGACTACTATCCTATATTGTCTCTCAAGAATGCCATTTTGTTGAGTTGTGCAAGTACTGGTAAATTTCCTTTTGATTCCATGCTCATTGTAGTAGTTGTTGAATTCCATAAATAAGAATTTTGCTTCTCAATCAATACAAAACTTCTTCAATTTTCTAACTATTTCATTTTGAAAAATCATGTGCCACATTTTGAATTCTTCAAAAGGATCAACATTATTATGAATAAAATACACCCACATCTTTCTGCTATAATCATTGACTATCAGCAAAAAGTAGAGAGAACCTCCCAATGTAGGAGTAGACATTTTACCATAGAGATCAATACGCACCAACTCTAGAGGAGCTTGAGTTTGATTGCTAGTCTCTTTTTTGAAATGTCTTCCTTTGTTGCTTGCCCATCGCACAAGTTTCACATGGTTCCTATAAATCTGAAAATGCAGATAAATGTGCCACCATCCCTTTTCGTTGCATCTCTTTAGGAACAACAGCTCCGAGATGCCCAAAACATTGATGCAAAAGTCAACTTGTCTAGCGATGAAGTCATTTAATTCATACAGATTATCTTTCTTTTAGTTCTTTGCCTTTAGTATGGGAACTAACTTTACAAATATAATACACTTGTGAATTTGTCCCTTCACATAGGCATGTAGTTTTATTCTAAAGTTTTGATCTTCAAATGTATGTCCAATTAGTGATTGTTTCTCCAACAACTCCCCCTCAATCACTAATTGACATTCTCTGTTTCTTCATATCATCTTCTTTTTCTTTTACTCCTGCCATGCTTTTGAATCTGCTGGTCTTCACACCATCCAAGCTCTTTGTCATTATGTCTGCTATCTAATCTTTAGTAGAAATGTACTCCACTTCAATCTCTTTCTCCATTACCTTTTCTCTCAGGAAATGATAATGTATCTCTATATGTTTTGTTCTTGCATGAAATAAAGTGAACTCATATTATCTCCATGTATTGTAGGTATACCTTGATCAATGCCCAAGGTTTTGAACAATGTCTGCATCCATATGACCTCCTTAGCTGCTTCCACAAGTCCTTTGTACTCAACTTCAGTTGATGATAATGCTACTGTATGTTGTTTCTTTGAACACCAACTTACAAGCTTATCACCAATGTATATCATGTAGCCATGAGTTGATCTTATGTCATCCTGGTTACCTGCCCAGTCTGAGTCACTATAGGCTCTCAACTTCAAATCTGATGTAAAAGGATAATATAATACTTCCTTTATAGTTCCTTTGATATATCTGAGAACTCTTTGACCTGCAATCCAATGTGGGTCCTTTCAACAATGCATAAATTGTGACAAAACTCCCACTGCATAACTAAGATCAGGTCTTGTTAGTGTAGCATAAATCAAAATACCCACAAGAGATTGATACTTCCTCATATCTTTGTATTTTGCACCATCATATTTATTGAGCTTGTGATTAACTTCAAGTGGAGTTGAAGCTTCTCTGCAATTTTCCATATCAAACTTCTTCAATAGATTCAAAAGATACCTTTCTTGTGATACATATATGCCATGATCTGTATAAGTGACTTCCATTCCAAGAAAGTATGATAAATTTCCTAGATCACTGATCTTGAATTCTTTTTCAAGTAATCTCTTTAACTCCTTGATTCCTTCATCTGAATTACCTGTCATTATAATGTCATCTACATAAATACAAATGTAGATTGTACCTTCCTCTGTTCTTTTGATAAGTAGACTTGGATCTGCTTTTGAACTTTGATATCCAAGATCATTGAGATACTTCACCAGTCTATAGTTCCATGCTCTTGGAGCTTGCTTCAATCCATAGAATGCTCTTCTCAACCTGCAAACAAATTTTGGATACCTGGAATCTATAAACCCTTGAGGTTGTTCCATGTATACCTCATCTGATATGTATCCATTCAAGAATGCATTCTTTATATCCAATTGACTTAGGGTCCATCCTTTTGAAGCTGCAATAGCAATGATTGTCCTTATAGTTGACATCTTAGCTACAGGACTGAATGTCTCATCATAATATATGCCATAGGTTTGGGCATAGCCTTTCACCACCAGTCTAGCTTTGTATCTGGCTATACTTCCATCTGCAAGCTTCTTCACTTTATAAACCCATTTATTTCCAATTACTTTCTTACCATTTGGTTTAGGAACAGGTTCCCATGTCTTGTTCTTCTCCAGTGCATTGAATTCTTCCTTCATTGCTTCTTCCCATTGCTTCTTACCTTTAGCTTCATCATAGTTCTGAGGTTCTTCATCATCTTTGACCATATATGCATAGTTCTTCTGAGTTATGTAAGAAGTATCATAAGAATACCTTTCTGGTTGTCTTCTTGTCCTGCTTGACCTTCTTGGTTCACATTCTTCATAAGTTTCTGGATACACTTCTTCATCAAATATAGGAGCTTCTTCATTTCTTCTTGTTAATCCACTTCCTGATGTACTTGCTTGCATATAGTCTTCATCTCGATTCACCTGCACAATTGATTTTCCTTTCTCACATCTTCTTACGTCTTCTTCAAATTCTTCAGCTGTATGACTTTGATCTGCATACCAACTCTTTTGTTCATCAAATGTAACATCTCTAGAAACAAGGAATTGTTTGGTTAGAGGATTCCACAACCTCTAACCCATCTGCTTTTCATCATAACAATGAACACATATTTTTTTGCCTTTGGTTCAAGTTTATGTCTAAGTTGTTGTTGATGAAAGGGGAGCAACAAACCCTAACCGCCTCACATGGAAGTGAGAAGTTTCTCCAAGTTGGGGCAAAGAATGAGAAGAGAGGTTCACCCACGCTCATGGAGCAATGGCAACAATGGCCAACATCACAAGGAGCAAGGGGAACATCCTCCCAACCATGCACACACACATGCAAATCCATACACCAAGATCATCGCCTTGCACACAAGGAAGCACGAGAGTAACAAATGACACCTTCTTCCATTAACAAAATGGAGGCCAAGGCCATGGCCAAGGGACTCCTTTTACAAATGAGGCTCTTCTTTATATAGAGAAGAAGAGAGGCATATGTGAATAAAACATGTGGTCAAAAGACCACATGTGCTAAATCAAAAAGAGGATCTTCATGTGATTTTGGGAGTTCAAAAAATAACCACCTAGAGAGAGAGAGCACGTGGGGAGTTTCTACGTGGGTTTTTTGTACATGTGCCAAAAAGCTACTTTATGGAGAAGCCTTCAATGCTTTAGACTAAAGGAAATATCAAAAAGGGGTTTTAGGAGAGTGTTCATATGGACATCTCCTAATTACAAAAAAAGGGGTTTTTTATGAAGGCAAAAGGATGCCATAGCATGAGAAAAATTATGGGCAACCCTTATAACAACACTCCTCCCCCTCCTAGACTTTGTCGTCCTCGACAAAGCTAAGAGAAGAGCATACATAGCTGAACCGACCCAAGGTAGAGTCTTTCAAGTCTGAAAATCTTCAAGTCTTCAAAATCTGCAATTTTTCAGTCTGCAAGGCTTCAAGCTGCAAGTCTTCAGTCTTTACTTCAAGTTGCAAATCTTCAATCTTCAGAGCTGAGTGACACAATCCCCTTGGGGGGCAGTCAACCCAGCATTCCTCCCACTATGCAGTCTTTGGTTAGGCTGGAAATGTCTCCTCAAAAATCTCCCAAACCTGAAATGTCATGAAAAAAGAGCTAGTAGACTGCATCTAATAATGGGATAATCATTCACTTCAAATTTAGTTTCCACTTCAGGGGCATCCTCTTCTTCTGCAAGATTTTTCTTCTAGAGAGAAGAGTCCTGAAAATATGATTGTTCCTCATTCTTCCAAACCTGCAAGCTTTTCATCAAGGAGGAAGATAAATGCACAGACATAGGTGGTTTAAATGAGTCAACCGTCTTCCAATCCAACACATGTAGCACTTCTTTGTGGGGCTTCAAAACCTGCAACTCCAAGAACTAACAGAAAGCACATATGATTTTAAAAACCAAACATCAAATGAAGCAGGGAGCATCCCGAAGCCTGCCATTAACTCATGTAACTGGTATTCCCCTAGAGAAGTCCATTATCTGCTCCAACTGATATCAGGCCTCAAACTCAAACATGAAAAATAGTCATGACCGAATATATGAAGATAGCAAGCAAGTTGTGAGCTTCCAATAGTAGTAGCCTTCTACAAAAGATCAACGAACAATTCTGAGCCATCATCAACTTCTGTTTTCAACCTTTAAAACTCACGATAGATTCCTGATGCCAAACTAGTATGAAGACATTCATCTCATGTTGGAAGAAATAAAAAACAAGCCCAATGCATCCAAGAACACCAAAAAAACATTCAACCTTCGCATTGCTTTCTAATAATAACCCCGAGTTGAACAATAAGGCAATCAATGAGGTAGAGCCTATCAAGAAGTATCTAACACGCATGGTCATTGATAGATTTTCAATACCTATGGGTGACATGCAACAGCCAACAAGAATGCCTGCTTTAGCCAAAAAACAATTTCCTATTTAAGCACTCCTAGCATTCCAATGTGTCCCTGCAGTTGTGAGCTCCCCCAACCTTAGAAAGCATTCTGTACCTACCAAGCTCAAATTGAAGTATGTTCTTTAAGCAGGGCAATCACAAACTCGGCCAAAATGAGCATTGACTTCTCACTGCTACCCTTGTGCAAAAAAGAGTTTTTCCGAGTCTGTTGGCAACAACCCTATCACGAGGAATCAACTCATATAAAAATCAATCAACTCATTATATGAGACTGGAACATGAAGCATAGCTAAGATGATTTGGCATGATCATCAAACCTGTGAGGATTAAAGAAAACACATCATTCACAAGAGCATCTATAGGAGTCCCAAGGAATCAAAGCTAAGTTCTGCATATGTTGGCCTACACTGTATTAAGTGACATTGTAAAACCAAAGAATTTCTTCCCTGGCAAAAAACAATTACTCAAATCTTTGTGCATTACAAGACATGTCTGAATCTACTCAGTATCTCCCTCTAGTTAACAGCTTTAAGATAACCTCAAGACATTTTTTTTTTGTCTAAAACATAGAGTAGTCAGTGTGTAAAGCAAAAAGATAGTCAAGTCCTTTATCACAAAGAGCATAACGAGAGCAAAAATGTAAGTGGTTATCAAAAGGGCAAGGAAACAATCAGTCTTTAAGTAAACACTTAAAGGAGAAAATACCCTTCATGCATCTCTGGTATTTCTAGATAGCAATGAGCATGGTCCCCCTGTGCATCTGAAAAAATAGCTTATTGAAGAGCAATACAATCATAGAGCATCTAAAACTTCTTAGAGACATTCGACATTCATATGCCTTAATGCATTCAAGCTTTCCTCTGAGGTCTAAGATCTGATCGATGTGTTTCAAGTTCTAAATAGTTATGGAAAGCGAGTCAACTGGTCATCATGTCATTGTGCAAGAGTACAAGCTTGTAAGACTCGATTCTACTCAATTCAAGGTACCAAAAAATACGATTCTTTTCCTCCACAAAGCATGCAACAAACAGAACACCAAACCTGTAAGTCTCAAAACACACACAACATCACTTCCCAAGCTACACCTTGATCTTGGATCCCTCTAAATATGTAATATTGAGTGGACACTTGGAAAGTAAAAGATAGTTAGAACCTTCAGACTCAGAGCATACTTAAGCTTGGAGTGATGTCAGCGACCAAGTTAGTCAGCCCAACGTCCACATGTCATTGTATCCTATTAAGGTGAAGTGCCCCGACATAATGACTTGAAGTAAAACGGATAACCTTTATCACTCCTTTTACATAAAAAGTTTAGCATTCATTTTCATAGTCTAGATGGAGCTTTGGAGACTAACCCATATGGCAATCACAAAGACTCAAAACCCAAGTCAATACCACATCTTGTCAAACCAAAATAAATTATCTTATTTCCAAGAGAGACCCTTGCATCTGACATTATGTGTTACGAGGTGTGATTAGTCTTTTCAATCAGTCAAGCTAGAAGAACCATCATGAAGTACAATACTAGTAAGCATTCAAGCTGAACAAGCATGCTCTGCCTTCCCACTAACCATGTATACAGATCCATCATGAAGAGCGACCAAGCATTATCCTTCAGTTTGTATGAAACAAATGGCCAAGAACTGTAACCATTCATAAAACACACATGCACAAAGCTGGGTTTCTTAAAAATTAAGCATTCGATGACCAACAGAATGATGCAAGTCTATTGCACCCAGATGTGCTAAGAGGCCTCATATGCCTTCATAAAGAACTCCTGTGTGAGAAATTTCCTACCAGCTTTCCACCAAGCAACAAGATCATATATATCACACATGGAACCAAAAAATTTAGAAACTGTAGAATCATGAAACCTGACAACACGTGCAACTTGCTTTAACCTTTTCAAAGTAGCAACATAATGAGCGCCATTGTCCTCCAGAGATGGCAAGATCCATGGACACAATTCCCCTAGGTGGGGCAATCATAACTGGACCAACATCAACATCCCCCCACAGATTAGTTTTGTGTTCAAAGAGCTTCCTTGGGTCCATGTTGGCAGCCACATTGACATGATAACAAAGGACTGGACGCATCAACCCTTGTCCGACCCTCACCATAGGTTTCCATGGCTAATCATTACCCTTCAGTGTTCTGCCTATCCAAAGCCCTTATTGTTGTAAGTCCCAAAGTGCTGAGAAAATTACTTCTACTATCATATAACCGTCTACCATTCATGCGACACATAGAGGGTTACCCTTATAAGGCATGCAATAGTGGACTACATGAAAAATATTCCTCAAACATTGAATAATACCAGAATGAGAAGTAAGGACTTACCAGCTATGGACTCATAATATTCAACGAGCAAAAGCCAAGATCTTAATGTCCAGTTGCATCCCTTAGCTTGCTTGTTTCCAAGTTTTCAATTCTCTTTTGGAAGTGGAGGCATGCCTAAGCATGTCTTTGACACGGGCAATCGACATTCCTGAGAGGGACACAAGAGGCATGTAGAATCGGAAATAAACTTTTACCGAACTTGGACCCATGGGAATGTGGAAAGAAAGCATCTTGAGTTCTAAGTAAAGTCACATTAGAGGATTAGAGAGGTCAAACATACGAAAAAAGCTTCAATGTGCTTAGGTAACTGACTGATTCATAATACATGTCCAAGTTGTTTTACTAAAACAATGTTGCAGCATCAATATCTCCTAAGCATCACTCGTTTCTATTTCCTTAATAAACAAGAATGGAAAACACCCATATCTGCATCGTTTGTTTGGAGATTGTGGAGTTGCTTTAGTGGTTACATGACTTGTGTCATCGCACAAGGGCATGGATAATCCATCATTCATAGACTAGGAAAGCATGGCTCATCCTCACATAAAAGGTACGTTTGGATTAAGAGTAAGAAGTCGCTTGCCCCACAAAGACATGTGAGTCACCATGAAGCTTTTCATGTTCACAAGTGACCTGAGAGAACCCATTGCAAGGTCCTACAGTATAATAGGGCAAGGGTGGAGACATGGAAGACTATGACGAAATAGCATAGATAAGGACAAGAGAAGATTCATGTGTGTGTGCATAGAGAGCTTGGTTACCTCACATCTGTGTATAGATACCTTCAAATCCTCATGAAAGAGTTGTTGGCTCTTGTAAATATCTTATGTTTCGACAAGGGAACACACCAGAGCACAATCACAAGAATTAGTAGCCACCCCTAGAGGATCGATACCCACTGGTAGAAATCTGCCATACATCATAATGACAAACATCATAAGAACATGCTCCATATCCGTAAGGGAGATAATCTTTGCAGACACGATGAGTTTGAGAGATTGGGGCAGAGTTTATGCTCCAGAATCTTAGACATGCCAACCCTCACAATCACGAAATCTGTGCAGCATAGGAGCATTGGTCTTCCCAAGTGGGGAGTCAAACAGAAGAGAAGATAAGCGGAATTAGAGCTCCACGTCATAGCGCAGGAGCGCTTGGCACACCGAATCATAGCATTTAGAGAGAAAGAAGCTAGGCCGCTACTGTGGAAAGGGAAAAAAGAGAGCATACAAACATTGATTCAAACAAGTGATTACCACTACAAGATGCCAAAAAATCACAGACAAATAAGCCTTCAAAATTTATGCATCATCATTCTCTCTTTTTCTTTATATTTCACATGGCATAATTAACATAATGATCCCGTCTAGGTTCGCAAGAAATCGAGAATCTCCTATACTAATCAGATGAACAGAAAAGAATGATCCTCAACATTTCTAAAAAATATTGCATCCACAGTGCGCCTTTGGAATTTCTACCATAATTTTTACTCTTAGATTTAAGACACGTTAGTGATCATGGAAAGGTTACAGACGTCGACAGTAACACTTGCCACAACACAAAGATCGAGTATCATCATCCTTGCAAGGACACACCATACCCAAACCACAACTGTAAAATATGAGTCGTTAGAGAGCATTCATCATCCCGCAGAGTAACAACCCGTAGAGAGATGGCATGCAAGCCAAAGATCGACCCATGGTGCATCTTATCAGGTGAGAAGTAGAGCTCAGCTTAGGTTCCATCAAACCCTTGGAGAGCTCGCATAAACCCCAACCTTCACACCTTGGCGAATGCCAGAAGACAGATAACTTAGCAGAGCTCCACCCAATGGTAGAAGCCATCCGGAGGCATGTAAACCGAGAGTTTCAATCACCACAACAGGGGCAAAAGCCCACATCAGGTGAAAACTAGCAGCAGTAGCAATGATATCATAACGTTGCGAGGAGTTGTAGAGCAACTGATGCGCACCAACCCACATATGTGCAAAGTCAGATATTGGCAAAGAAGCCCGAGCTGAAGAACAGCGAGGGGAAGTTCATTGGAACTCGACACTGCACATCTGAATAGACAATCGTGGGGAGTAGATGCTCAACCCCGAATTGCTAGGATGCGTGAGAAAGGGTAGAGGCTCACCGCCAGTAATGCCTAGAAGGTTGTGGATGGGAGATGAAATGCTTCCCTCCACGCAACCTCTCTCATACCACCAATGCAATGCAGCGTTACTCGTACTCCCACGTGCCATCTCTACTGTCACATAGTTCAAGAGAGAGAAAAGTATAAATTACACACATTCATCCGTAAGATCTCAAATTTTCAAACTTAAGAGGTGCATGCATGACTCATTAAAAGCGGGAGAGAGAAGGGACATGCGTAGGAGTTTTGCAACATATTTTCAAACTTTGTGTGTTCTCAAGTTATTCGTGAGAAGCTTATATAAGCTCTTTTTGTTTCTTTTTTTTTGTTTTCTTTCTCTCAAAAAGGAAGAGAGGGAGGGGCCAGAGAGGGTACTACCCATCCCCCCACCCCAAGAAATCACTCAAGAAAAAGGTGACAGTGGTGGAAAGTGATGTCATAATGAGTGTGTGGGAGCATGTTTGTGTGTGTGAGAGAGAGAAGGGGGTTAGGGGGTGTTTTTTTGTGAATCAAACAAAAAAAAATGAACTAAAACTACTCACAAATTAAAAGAAGAGAGGTACCCTAGGCCAACCGAAGGCCACACGTATTCATCCTCCTCCAAGTGTCAAGGTGCATCTCACGAAGTATGGACACGCAAACTTGGAAAAACCAACGGATAAAGGCCGACGTCCCCGACAACGGCGCCAAATTGTTGATGAAAGGGGAGCAACAAACCCTAACCGCCTCACATGGAAGTGAGAAGTTTCTCCAAGTTGGGGCAAAGAATGAGAAGAGAGGTTCACCCACGCTCATGGAGCAATGGCAACAATGGCCAACATCACAAGGAGCAAGGGGAACATCCTCCCAACCATGCACACACACATGCAAATCCATACACCAAGATCATCGCCTTGCACACAAGGAAGCACGAGAGTAACAAATGACACCTTCTTCCATTAACAAAATGGAGGCCAAGGCCATGGCCAAGGGACCCCTTTTACAAATGAGGCTCTTCTTTATATAGAGAGGAAGAGAGGCATATGTGAATAAAACATGTGGTCAAAAGACCACATGTGCTAAATCAAAAAGAGGATCTTCATGTGATTTTGGGAGTTCAAAAAATAACCACCTAGAGAGAGAGAGCGCGTGGGGAGTTTCTACGTGGGTTTTTTGTACATGTGCCAAAAAGCTACTTTATGGAGAAGGCTTCAATACTTTAGACTAAAGGAAATATCAAAAAGGGGTTTTAGGAGAGTGTTCATATGGACATCTCCTAATTACAAAAAAAATGGGTTTTTTATGAAGGCAAAAGGATGCCACAGCATGAGAAAAATTATGGGCAACCCTTATAACAACAGTTGTGATGGAACATAAGCATATGCAATTGATCCAAACACTTTACAATGATCTAGTGTTGGTTTCTTACCCCACCAAGCTTCATATGGAGTCATTCCATTGAGATCTGCACATGGTAATCTATTCACAAGATATGTAGCTGTATTTACAGCCTCAGCCCAAAGATAATTCGGACAATTCTTCTCCTTCAGCATAGCTCTAGCAAACTCAACCAAAGTCATGTTCCTTCTTTCTGCTACACCATTTTGTTGTGGTGTGTACCTACAGGTTATTTCTCTCTTAATACCTGCATTCCAAAGATAATCATTAAAATCTTGGGAGAAGTATTGTCCCCCTCCATCAGACCTCAATCTTTTAAGCTTTTGACCTGTGACTCTTTCTGCATATGCATGAAAATGCTTGAAAGCTCCAAACACTTCTGATCTTTCCTTCAAAACATATAATGTTATCCATCTTGTAGCATCATCAATGAAAAGAACATAATACCTTGAGCCACTGATAGATCCTTCTTTTGTTGGTCCCCATACATCTGTATGAATGAGCTCAAGTACTCCATCATGTTTGAATCCTTTCTTCTGAAATAGTAACCTGTGTGCTTTTCCCATTTGACATGCTTCACATTTATAAACCATATGTTGACTTTGCACATTTGGTAATCCTAGCACAGACTGATTAGCAACCATAGCTTTAATTCCTCTTTCATTGAAGTGACCTAATCTCTTATGCCAGAGATCAAGTTCTGTAATCACTCCTTCACCATGTGTGAGCAAAGCTTGACCATGTTCCCTTGTACTCTTAAAGTAAAGAGTCTACCTTCTTTCTTACCAGAGACAATTTGATTATATCCATGCTCTGGATCTTCAACAAATACTCCTTCATTTGTAAACCTGACTTGAAAACCTTTTTCAACTATCTGTCCCACACTAATCAAGTTTTTAGGTATTGTGGGAACATACAAAACATTGGTTAGCAAATCTGCTCCACTCTTGCATTTCACTTTTCCAATTGAATGTACACTATGTCTTGTATTATCACCTGTTTGAACACTATGACTAGAAATGCCTTTTTCCAATTTTGACATCAATTCTGTGTTTCCTGACAAATGATTAGAACATCCAGAGTCAATGTAAAATACCTTTAGATCTTCTTTATCTGATGTACTGATTGAATTCATCATCAATGATGTATGACTTTCATTCTGTGTGTCATTTGCATAGTTGTAGTAGGTGGTGTTGTAGGATTGATTTTGTCCCCAACTTCTTCCTCCACCTCTACCATAGCCTCCTCTTTGACTTTGTCTACCTCTTTGAAAATTACTTTGATATCTTCCACCTCGGCCTCTGCTATTGTTGTTTTGATTCTGGTTTGATCCTTGTTGATTGTGCCAACAGTCATGAGCCAAATGATTACTCAATCCACAGATCCAACAAGCCTTCTTGTTGTTATTCTGATTACCTCTACCTCTTCCAAAACCTCTTGGTCTTCCTCTTCCAGTGCCTTTACCTCTTGCATAATAAACTTGAGAATTCGACTCCTCTTCATCCTTGGCTTTACCTTTATGTCCTTTCTTCTTGTTCTTCATGTACATTGCAGAACTTTGTCCTTTATCTCCATCTCCCTTCAAGTCTTGCTCATATCTGAGCATCAAACCAAGCAACTCGTTCAAATCTGGAACATAATGATTTAATGAAAGTTCTGTTGATAAGACAAAAGGTTTCCACCTTTCATCCCCTCTCAAACCTGCAAGTAGTTGAGCAATCAATCTGTGATCCTCAATATCTTCATCTATGGATCCAAGACTATCTGCTAGATCCTTCATCTTAGTGACATAATCACTAATGGTTTGACTTGGCTTCTTCTTGAATGTTGTAAACTCTCACCATAGACTTGCTTTCCTTGCTTTGGTAGTACTTTGGAAATGATATTCCAATGCATTCCATATATCTTCAGATGATTCCAATCCTCTGATGTGTGGTAGCAAATGATCAGAGATTGTATTGTAAATGTAGGTTTTGCACTTGCATCCTTCTTCTGCCAATGCTTTAAAGCATCAAGTTCTTCTTTCTCTGGTCGGCTTTCATCTTCAAATACTGGCTTCTCTTCTTCACCTGCTACATATATCATGAGATCCTTACTCATAAGTAAGGCTTCCATTCTCATTACCCATGCGGCGTAATTATCTCTGTCCAGTTTGTCAATGGAGATATGATCTTCCATACTCCTTCCCTTCTGCTGCAACCTGTGAGCTTAAAGGATAAAGGATAATACCTTTTGAAGTTCTTTGTGTATGAGGATACTTCGAAAGTAATCTTTTGATGCCTTGTGTCTTGAAATGCTTCACCTTTGAAACTTTAATAAAAAACTTTTCAAAACTTCTCGTACCTTTGTCGCCTTCTGCTCTTTAGGACCTTTCTGCTCTGATACCACTTGTTGATGTGTAAAACACCACAAGAAATGAATTAATGTGACACTAGAACACCTCTATGGTCACCACTAACTCATTGTCACTCCAAACTTTGAGAAATGATAGCCAAAACCAAGACCTTTACTTCTACAGAACTTTCCAGTCACTGAAATGACATACCTTCAGTATTTTGCTAATTTCTCTTAGATAAAATATTATTTTTCCAAGATCTTTTTACAGATGAAAGTAGAAGAGTAGAGCTTTCCAACAAGCTATCATATGCTTGAAATGGATCTCTAGAACTCAAGTTATGACCTTCACAAGATGACCCTATATGACTTCCAAAAATGGAATTTTTGCCTGTTTTAGTAATCCTGAGTGTCTAAAAATGAAAATTCGATGCCTAGCATCGACTTGCAACCAAAAGTCGATGCCAAGCATCGACTTTTAGCTTTTTCAGCCAGTTTTTCATTCTTGAAATAGGCGCGTGTAACCAAAGATATGAATGAAGCACTTTTATGCTAGAAGTCGATGCCAGGCATCGACTTTATGCTGAAACTCGATGCCAGGCATCGAGTTGCTCCACAAACATCATCTTTTCAAGAAGATTTAGCAAGAGTTAGAACTCAGAAAATAAAACACAGACTTATCAGCACAAACTTGATGCCAGGCATCGAGTTGCTTGGAAAACTTGAACTTTTGAAATCATTTCACAGTAGACAAGCATGGAGATGATGGAGAGAGTCTCATACCCAGAACTTTAACTATTTCTTCTCATAACTATGAAAAACTCAGAAGCTTTACAGATGCTTTCTCACTCAAAAAAGCCCGACTATACTCAGTCATACAAAATGAACTCATTCTCACATTCTATCACTCTCTTCCACTTCTTCTCTCATCGCGTCAGTTGATACAAACTAACTTATATAGATTTTCTCATTCTCGTGACTTTTAAAAAACTTCTAGAACTAAAGTGAACTAACTTTACAAATATAATACACTTGTGAACTTGTCCCTTCACATAGGCATGTAGCTTTATTCTAAAGTTTTGATCTTCAAATGTATGTCCAATTAGTGATTGTTTCTCCAACATTGCCCACCCTCCCACCCTTCTATGTCATCTATTTGTGTCTTCTAAGTGCTCTTTGACATCTTCTATGGGGATTTAGTGCAAACATTCTCTCATGCTCAACTATTTACCAATATTGTTTCGGTTGTTCATTTTGGTACATCATCTATATTTGCAAGAACACAATTGGCTGATGTCAATGTTAATCCTAGAACATCCACTTTTGGTACTCCTGCTCATATCTTTCTCTATTTGACGTAGCATTCGTGGTTCATCCGAAATATCCTAATGCTTGTTGGCAATTTCCTTCTGCATTATGGAGCATCTCTCATGTTTGTACAGACACTCAAATCCGATGTCCTATATCGATTAGCCTCTCACGCAAAGCCATAATTGCATTCCTTCTTCGCCAATATTTGAAGGATAAGCAGTGCCAATATTCTACAATCGTGTTTGGACTTTCGGCGGATTGCACATTCCATACTCTTAGTGGTGACAGTATGCAAAAGCCAACTCAGGAGAAGAAGGTGACCATTGCAACTGAGTAGAATCGAATGTAGCAACTGATTATTTCGATCAGCAAAGGTCTTCCTCAGTGTCTCCTCCATTGTATAAGCAGTTCCACCGACAACGAGCTTTGAATTGAAAGCACCCCATGCAATGAACGATGATGGCAGTTTAGAAGCTGTGGCTTCTGTACTCGGGGAGCAGATGCCATACTACTTCAAGAACAACGTGCATGGACATCTTCAACAACAGTGTGCAAGGCGAGCAACATTAAATTGCATCCCTCAGTGCTCAGGCAGTGGCACCAATTACTAGGGGAGAACTGCTCTTTCTTATTTGATTGAAGGATACAAAATACATGAGGATTCTTGAAGTTGAGAGCATTGACCATTTTCTCTCTGCGGTGAAGTTGAAAGAGATAGATTGTGAGAGCAGAGTACTCACTCTCTCTGACGACTTCTCTCGAGGCTTCTGATGAAGGTCTTGTTGAGCAGAGAGAGAGAGAGAGACTCTCCTTACACTCGTGCATTTTGTACTCGTCTCTGTTGTATACCGTCTCTATCTCACCTTGCATGAAATTCAGTAGGCATCTTCATCTATGCTCTTCACAAGAGAAGGTGGAAGAATACACCATCAAATCGAGACGAAGCATGGGTCTGCGCACATGGTTTGGACAAGTACATTGATGTAGTGTTTCACAGAAATATCTCTCACCAATTCAATTCAGCATAATTTTAGGCCTTGACCACGTGCATGAATCAGGGTCACACCTTTTCAGCATAATTCGAGCCCTTTTCAGGGTCACACCTCAGACTCTATTTCTTAAATGACACCAGAAATTATCTTCAGATCACATAATGTACATTCAAGTCGCTTGATTGCTCTAGCATTCTTTAAATGAATGTCAACGATCATTACCAAGCTTTGCTCCTTTCAAACCATAGGACTACATAAAACTCTCTCAAAAATTTTGCTTGGCACTTCTCATTGTAATTGCTAAAGCGTCATTTTACCCACACCACTTGATAGCACAATTTAGCACTAAGTGCCCTTTTTTTTCCGAAGAAGGCAAATATTAAATTAATGGTAAATGTTACAAATGTGCAAGGGGCAAGCCCTCATCTCTTCCATCATTACACCCCCAAAGGGGACCTCTGAAGGAATACATCATCATATAGAATAGTACATATTAATGAATCTTTGGGTAGAGCATAGAGGCATGATGGCAGCTCTCCACTGGTTGTACTTTGTGCACCATAAAACACAGCCAAATTTCGTGGTCCTATCAACAGCCTGATTGATGGACCTGATACAGAAGTCTACATTCGATTTGAGTTCCTTTTTACAACTTATGAGAAAGTCTTTTTTCCCACTTTGAAAAACCTTTTGGTTTCTACTAACCCAAATGTGCCAAAGGAGTTGAGCCCTCCATAGATGCCACAGAAGAATATCCATCCTGTTGCAGCAGCCCAGAAGAATTTCTTTGAGGTCGAGACTAGATAAACCACAAGCTTCACAACACTTCTGGAGCACCCCCAGAATTTCTTAGCATGAGTGCAATTGATGAAGAGATGAGCAAGATCCTCCTCCTTGTCACAAAAGCAATATTCACCATTACTGATGTTGAAAGACTTGGCCTTCTTACCAGTCCATAATCCATCATAGAAGATCAACCACAACAGAGTGCAATGTTTCTGAGCCATAGGAAAGGCCCAATTGGCTTGGAATCTGTACCTCCCTTGGTTGGATGACCAATTGATATGCCATCTTTTATTTAACTTCTTGACCAGCTCAGAGAAATCACCGGAGAGTCTTTTGAATTTTTTTATCATGTCTTCAGCCACCTCACTGATACCAATGCTCTTGTAGTGGGAGCAGACCTGCATTCTTTGAGTGTACCTATCCTTAGCTTTCATCAAGGCCTGTTTACAAGCAACAGAAAGAGAATTCAGATCAAAGATCCATTGATTGTCAATAACAAAATCAAAATGATAAAAGTCTTTATAAGTGTTAAATCCTCTTTTTCTCCATTTATTATTTATGATGCAGAGCTTTTCGTTACTATCTTCACCTAGCCATCCGTTCCAAGGGCACTTCTGCATAAAAAAGAAGATGTTAGCGGAGAATTTAGAGCTAGGTTTATAATGCGTTTTAATACTCATCCAAGTTGTCCACATGTTGCATGTCAATATGCTTCCTTTGTGCACAAATATATGGGAAGAACGAACAATGTTCCACTGGTCAAAGTTAGACCAAGCCTTATAACCCTTAACATAAAAATCCTTGGTGTTTCTTTTAATAAAAGAAGCCCAATAATCAGTGGAATCTAGGGATCTTAGGATCCATTTTGTAGACAATTGCTTGGCCATCTTAACAGGATAAAGAATATCAAGACCTCCCTCTCCTTTTTTCATGCAGCAGGTACTCTAGGAAACTTTACTCATGCACTCTTTATTGCAATCACCACTCCACAAGAATCTTCTAGATAAATCTATGACCTATTGAAGCTCTTTTTTAGTAGGCATCCAACAACAAAGGAAATAAATGATAGAAGGTAGAATATAATGATTCAGCATAAATAGCCTATGAGAAAAGTTATGCTGGAGAGAGATCCACTTGAAAATCTTAGTTCTAAATTTATTCATCACCCACTCCCATCTTTGAGAGAAAGAGACCTGAAACCCCATCGGGATACCGAGCAGCCTGAAGATAATACCATCTTGAATAAGGTCACAACCCAAGTCCAAAACACAGTTAGGAACAACATTGTTAGAAGACTTGAAAGAAGTTTTATTGTGGTTGATTTGGGAGCCACTGACCAAACAGAAAGTTTCAAGACACTTAAGACAATTAGCGGCATACACTTCATTGGCTTTTAGTAAAATGTTCGTGTCGTCTGCAAACATTTGAAGATAGAGTTGGGACTGGGCGTTACGGATGTCAATGTTGGAAATTTAGTAGGCCCATAACTAATACCACAGGTCCAAGTTCCATAGGTCCAAGATCTACAACATAGAATCTAGCAATCTTCCAATATTGACAAAACATGAACATACCACATTTAATCATACAAATGATGAGACAAAGATAGAGAAAGACTAGACAACATGTGTAAAGTGTGACATAAGTCACTGCTTACTCACACTATCATATATACAAATGTCAATTTACAATGTGGGAGCAAAATTCTCAACCACTCTATGTGAACAAAAATAGATGAATGAGTGAATATACAAATGCAACAAACATATTCAGATGTATGGACAGAAATCTAAATATATATGAGATGTGTGACCTATTAGGTTGTAGAAGAGTGAATATGAGTAACAGAAAGAGGAAGGATCAGTGTGAAATGAATAATCAGCAAACCCTCATCTGAACTTAGGCTATGGAAGACCCTAAGTCAAATATGTGTGTGAAAAGATCACATACTTACAAAAGTAGCAAAGAATGCTAACAAGTTTACTACTAGAAATCCTCAAACTCATATGAATATACCTTCTCGAACACCTCATCCAAATATGCATAAAGCATACATGTACTGATTTTCTTTTACCTATGCTGAATAGGACTCCTCCTGATATGAATGCCACTTCCATATTCTTCAAGTATTACCTGTGTGCATAAAGAGAATATGTACTTGAATTCTTAACATAAGATGCAAATCTTATGTTAACCTCCATCCAATGTCTTTGAAATACACCAAAATCTTCATGTAGAAGACAATCTTCAAATACATTATGTAGATGGTTGATCCACACCACCAAGCTATTCCGGGGTAAATCCTCTCCATAACCAAGAGTGTGAGCACACTCTTCTCCAAGAAGTACTCCATAGCTGCTCCTCAACATGCTCCTAGAGTGCGGCATGGCTGCCCCATGTGTGCTAGAGCACCACCTCTACTGAGGGACCAAGAACTGGCATTGCCAATTGGTGTGTGATGTCTAACAAAGTGACCCAAGACTCTCTTATACAGGTTTTAAAGCTCCATGCGAAAAACTCACAAAAAAGCACTTTATTTTAATCACATCGCTTTTCAAATTGATTTGCTTTATTTTAAGTGAGTTTGCTTTATTTTTAAAGTTGCTTTTAGCTAACTTAAAAAATAACTTCTTGACCTGCTTTTTCACACTTCTGACTACCTGATGAATGATCTGACAACATTTTTATGATCCTCATTCCGAGAGCTATCATATGAGGTCAAAACCCTAAATCAGTAGAAAATTAGGGTTAGGGTTTTCTCCCAAATCTGATCTCTGATGACTGAATGTCGTATACCATTGGAAAGCTCTCTTCAAGCTCTACAAGATAGACTCATAAAAATTTTACCCATTTTTGTGCCAAAAATGACTAAGTACCAACATTAGGGTTTTTGCCCTAAATGGATTTTGGACTGATGTGACATTTTTTTCCAACAATCAATACCACTGATCTTTTTAGATTCCAAACAATCTTTAATAAGCCACCCTAAAGCATCACTAGAAATAGCAAAAAGCAAGGGAGCTAAAGGACAACCCTGTCTTATAGATCTTTGAAGTTTGAAGGAAACAGACAAAAATCCATTCATAGAAACTTTAGAGTAGGCATTACCAAACAAGGTGTTCACAAACCTGATGAATCCTCTACCCAAGCCAACATCATGTAAGGATTGAAGAATAAAGTGCCAGCCCATTCTGTCCTAAGCCTTATCAAAATCAATTTTCAAAAAGTAGAACTCTTGCTTAGTCTCATTAGCATGGTCTATGCCCTCCCACAGAGAAATAATGGCATCCAAAATATATCTCCCTTTGATAAAACCTTTTTGTTCAGGCAAGATCATGGAATTGGCCTCGCCAAAGTAGAGGAGAAGATCTTATATATGGAAGTCAACAAGGGATTGGTCTCCAATTATTTAAGTCATCCTTGGATCCCTTTTTGTGAATGAGTTTGATGACTCTAGTATTAATGTAGGTAGAAAGAGAACCCTTTTTCATAGCTTCTTGCCACACCAAGGGAATAAGGGGGGTCAAAAAATCCTTCAGAACCAAGAAGAACTCATTAGGAATCCCATCAAGACCTGGAGACTTACAAGGTTTCAAATTACCAATGGTTTCTCTGACCTCGCCGATAGAGAGGGGCAAGTAGAGCGATGTGAGCTCTGGCTCTCTGGATATCCTCCCCCCACTTGGGAGGCATAGAGAAAACATTGGTAAAGAAGCTAACAGACTCTTGTAAGTTCTCCTCAATATTGATAGCAAAGCCCCCATAACTCTTCTTCAACATAGGAATAAAGTCCTTGTTCTTTTTCTTTTTCATCAAATCAAACATATGCTTATTGGGTCTGTCCACTTTACCCACCCAAAATTCCCTTGAGGCAACAAGAGAGCCATGATCCAAAATGTAATCTTCCTGCCTAAGTTTATCCTAAAGCTCAACGATCCTCTGACAGTAATCAGAGTTATTTTGGTAATCCTTGTTCAGCTTATCAATCTCTTGGAGAATCATCATTCTTCTTTCAACACGAATTTTTTTTGGCCAACCGCTTGTAGTAAGTAAAGAGCTCCTCAAATTCTCTAATTGACTTCTCCCAAGCAAGAAGAGGGGATGAGGTATAATTGAAGAAGAAATTAAAAATGGCCTTGGTTTTGGCAACAACCGAGGGAATGTTAAGGAGGGAGATGTTGAGGTGCGGCCATCCTACTCAAGAGCTAGGGTCATTTCTAAACATTTGAGTAATGACACGGACATGATCAGAAATACTAAGGGAAGAGACACAATCACACTTGATTTGCCAAAAATCATGACTTCTATCAGCATTAAGGTAACCTCTATCAAGTCTTGCAGCCAGAAAATTATCCTTGTTCCTATTGGTCCAAGTCATATTAGTGTGATGGCTAAACTCAAGAAGGTCTTTTTTATTAATAATATTGAACCACATACACTTTTCTTTACCAAAAAAACATTGTTCTTGTTACCAATTCTATCCTTAGCTTCAGTGATGATATTGAAGTCCGCCATGATCAACAGGTCCCCCTCAAGATCAAACAGCTCTTTGGAGCACTTGGTTCTTTCAACATGGTTATTGGAAGCATAAATACTCACAATGGTCATATTAATGTGACTAGAACACTTAATACCAATCCACTGGTGAGTAGGACTGGAAATTGGTTTATCCACACAATGGGTCAAATTCGAAGTGATCCCAATGACCGCCCCCTTTGTCCTGCACATGATTCGTGTAAAACCAAGAATGAGAGGAGGAGACAATACCTAAATTCTTACTAAGGTTGAAACCATTAGATTTAACTTCTTGCAAAAGAAGAAGGTAAGGGCTTAAACTCATATCCTTCATCCACATGTTGATCACTTTACCTCTAACAGGGTCAGTGAGACCTTTGATGTTAAGGGATAGGAGCTTGATTTGATTCATTGAAAAATAGAGAGAAAACACAAATCACAGAATTGCATGACTTAACCAAAAAAAATTCTTGACCACACAGAGCAACAAATTCCTAATGGAGCTCATCTGCAAACAATTTTGGGCCCCCAAGTCACAAATCCCAAAGATATTACTGAACCCCATGGTACAGACTTTAAGAGGGCCTTTAAACCTGGAGCTAATCAAACAAAGTAAAATATGCTTAATATAAATCAACATAATGGAAGTCATGGGAGATGAATCCTGACCCTTCCTATGATCCTTAGCTTGCAGATTGACCTACATCAAAAGAAGATTACCAAGGGAAAGCAATGAACTAAAGTTAGAGTGTTTAATAAGAGAACTTTTTGTTATCAAAAACATTATTTTCTATAGTTTTTAAAAGGTTCAGACAAAGAGGCTGACACTCTTGGTGGGTCTTTTCTTTTAGATTTGTTGTTGGAGAGAGTTAGAGATCTTCTATCTTCCTAGCTGTCCATTTCTATATCCTCCTATGGACCAACCTTTTGGTTTAACTCATTTATCATTTTTTGATCCTGAAAATTTAATTCCTCCACAAAGACATAGTCAGAATCTTTCTTATTTGAAACCTGAGATTTTGTCCTATTTCCTGATTTTAGGATGTTCCTATCAGCCTTTTCTTTTCTGCTTTGGACTTTAACCCATTCTCCCTCATTCTTCTTCATCTCATCAGCCAAATGATCATCATAGGATACTCCTTTGTTGACTTGCATGTTTGGGTCGACATTTTCCATATCCTCAGCAGACCTTTTGAGCTCTGAACTGAAGCGGTTAGATACCTCTTCCAAAAGAACATCATACATGGTGTGTTTAAAAGGTTTCTTTTTTTGCATTTTGTTATTGGTTTTTGTCATATTCTAAGATTGACTAATGGAACCATGCTTTGGCTGATGTTCTTTGGCTTGGTCAGCCTCTTCCTTACTTTTAGCCAATAAGGGGCATTCATGGATCAAGTGGCCTTGCTTGAAACAGTTGAAGCATGCGTTGGGCAGCTTTTTATATAAAACCTTTTGTTCATGCAGGCATCTTCCATCAGAATCTTTAATGATTAGGGAGGTTTTGATAGGCTTAGAGGTGTCAACCTCAATCATAACTTGGAGATCCCATTTTTTGATAGGCCCTCTGTTCCTTTGACATAAAACTTTTTCAATTAAGTTGCTTAGTCTATCAATCCAGCGATAAAATTCAATGGGTAAATCTGGATATTCTACCCACACCGGGACCTTCGTGGGTTTAGGGCCTCTGGGGTTGAAGCTAGAGTACCATTTAAAAAAGGAAATAGGTGTGTTCCTAATGAGCCATTGGCCTTCAATGATCAACTTTAAAGCACTGATGGCTTCGTCGAAGTAAAATAGGTAATACTTGTTAGGCAAAAATTGGATATGCCTCACATAGAGGCCCGATTCCCAATTAACCTTTACCCAGGCTTTTAAGGATTCTAATGCTAGTCTTGGGGTAGGTCCAACTCATTTCTTTCGATAACTAGAGTATCATCATCTCTGTCCACATACTCATCGTCCAAACAGATACTATGGTCTTTTATTTTCTGTTTGCCCTTGTCAGACGAAAAAGGACTATTGAAAAGACTCTTACCTGGTGTCCCCATTTGGTTAAAAATAGGGTTAGAGTGGCGCTTGACCACCTCTGCAAATGATTTGGTAGGAGACGACGATAGATGTCCTGGCGATGCTTCTTTCTCGTAGTCCGCCACATGACCGTCTTCCTTAACATTGTTCTAGCGGACAAACCCTAGCCGGAAGGCTCACGCGAGAAAAAGTATCCAACTAGTGTCTATCTCTTTCATTTAATGTCCACAATCATTACCAAGCTTTGCTCCTTTCAAACCATAGGACTACATAGAACTCTCTCAAAAAATTTGCTTGGCACTTCTCATTGTAATTGCTAAAGGATCATTTTTTCCAAGGGTATTTACCCATACATTTGGCATCATTGTATTCACCAAGGATTTCAACATTACTTGAAGCACCATTCTTGAAATCACTTGATAGCACAATTTAGCAATAAGTGCCCTTTTTTGTATAATCAACAATATAAGAAGAAAGTATTGTGTGTGTGCATTTGTGGGTTGGAGGCTAGTATAAGCCCACCCATGAACTTTCGCAAGTTCCTAAGCCTACTCTAAGGCTAGTTTGGTATGCATTGGGCTACTCTAAGCCCTCTCTCTATGTCAACTCATCTCGCTTTTGGTGCCATGGATGCTCTAAGCCTTCCAACTTTTTCTAAGTTTGCGGATGTTTTCTAGTGGTATTTTACACACAACATATATTTAGCATGTGTTGTTAAACAATTCCAAAATGCCATTTTTCACTTGAAGGCATAGGTGAATGTGCTTTTTGGCACTTCTCCGCATCCTCTCTTGTCAAGGAAGTGTTCTTCAACGTTTGCCACTTATTTTTACCAATTTCAAGCACAAGTTCAATTGTTCAAGATTTCAAGATCATCCCCAAGTTCACAATGTCCAAGAAAGAAGCAAGTTTTTCGTCTATGGAAAGTTACTTACCTTCTGTTATGCCCATGTATATGCCTAAGGAAGAATGCTTAGATGGCCAAAATTATAATCTATGGAAAGATATCATGCATGCGTACTTGCACACAAATCTTCTCCATGAATTTGTAGATGGGTCTTAACCTGAATCAGATAAGGTCAAAGATGCAGAGTCTTGGAATACTTGGAATGTCAAGGACAAAAGAGAATTAGGGCAAATTCTTCTAGCATGTGATGAATTGAGCAAGGGTCATATCACTTCCTCCAAGACTTCCAAAGAAGCTTGGGATACACTAGCAAGTCTATATGAAGATAAAAATTCCTCCAAGATTTATGCTTTAGAGGCCAAGTTTCACAGTCTTAATATTAGCACTCAAGATACCATCATAAAGGTGATAGATAAATTTGAAGATTATCAAAGAAACTTAGCACTTTGTGGACGAAATATTTCAATTGAAGACATGCCAATTAGAGTGCTTAACAATCTTCCTAGGAAACTATGAAACATTTGTAACCAATCTTTACAACAGAGGTCAAGAACTCATTTGGGAAGAAGTAGGAAGACTTTTGCTTCTCCATAACTCTAGACAAAATACGCAAGCTACCCAAGAAACAACTATGAAGCCCAAAGTGACTTTCAACAATAATAAGAGTAAAAAAGGCACTCAAGAGACTAAGGACAAGGGCAAGAAGAAGTTTACTATCAACTTTTGTGGCAAACCTGGTAACATAGAGAAGTTTTTCTTAAAGAAGAAGAACAAGGAAAAGTCCAAGTCTACTCCAAAGACCGAACATCACTCTCACTTTACAAGTGAAGATCTCTTTCTTACAACTAAACACAAGGCACTTGTCACATCCACTCCTAACAAAGAATGGATTTTTGATAGTGGGGCTTCATTGCACATGTGTAGTGACAAAGAAGACTTTCATGAGTTTCACAAGCACAAAGGCCAATTTTATCTTGGATATAACAATTATGTTAAGATCCAAGGAAGAGGCAAAGTCCAAGTCATAAACTCAGAAGGTTAGACCAATTCACTGAAAGACATTCTTTATGTACCAAGCCTTTGCAATAACCTTCTCTTAGTGAAGGCCATTACTAAGTGCAATATGATGATATGATTTGATAATGATAAAGTTCAAGTCATCGATCGAGAATCCAAAGAAGTCATCACTTAGGGATTTGAAAACAAAGTTCTCTACAAGCTTTCAAGTTTTATGACCAAAGTTCAAGTCATCGATCGAGAATCCAAAGAAGTCATCACTTAGGGATTTGAAAACAAAGTTCTCTACAAGCTTTCAAGTTTCAAGTCAACTTGTCAAGGTTTTACCTAGGATCGCACATGTGGAATTGAACTGCCAAGCATGGCTCAATAGACATTTACCCCTTTGGATAGAAGCATCCATTTCCTCATCCAAACCCTTAGCATGAGTCCATGCCATTCTTTGTGGACCTATGCATACACCTTCTCTAAGTGGGTCAATTTACTTCTTCTTGATAATAGATGACTTCACTAGATACACGGGGTTATCCACTAAATCATAAAGAGGATGCACTTTCCAAGTTCAAGGAGTGGACACAAACAATTCAAGAAGACTTTCCAAGTTCTTTGAAGACCATTTGATTGGATGGAGATAGTACCTTTGTCAACCACAATTTGTCAAAGTATTTGAAGCAACAAGCTATTACATACTGAGCAAACAAGGATACTCATCAAAGTATTACTTTATAGAAGAGTCAAAGCGTGATCCAGAAGGCCAAGGCTATGCTTCAATAAAAGCAACTCCTATTAAAGTTTTGGGGTGAAGGTGTCCATGCAACCATACACATTCTTAACAGAGGGTTCTCACATGTTTTGAAGAACCAAACTCCATTTGAGGCTTACTTTCAGAAGAAGCTGAGTGTGAGCTATTTCATAGTCTTTTTTATTGATGCCTATGTGCAAGGCCATGATGATGATCTGCCTAATCAATACAGTTTCATCAGTTATAGTGACCGACAAAAGGCATACAAACCCAAAGAGTCACTTAGTTATAGCTACCAAAGATTGCACTTTTGATGAATATTCCAAGCACTCATCCCTTTTGGATTCTTCTCAAGATCGAATCCTCCCATTTCCTCTTTAGAGGGGGATCATTCCACTACAAGATAGTCACACTATGTGGAGCACACTCTCTTTGTACATGAATTTCCAGATCATGGTACAATTTTGGTGCATGGGGACTCAAAGATACAATCTCACTTTACACCTTAAATGGCTACACTTCCTAGCATATCATCGAAGGTTTTCAATTTCCATGAGCATCAATTGGGCTTTACTCCAAGATTAGTGAGTCATATTTTCCATTCATATCTTCAGGAGTCCACTTACCTCATCTACAATAGCATTTTGAGCATACAATGTCCCATTCATGGAGTCCCCCATTTCTCCATTCTTCATAGGATACTCTTGCATCTATTTGGATATATCACTCAGTTGGATCCTTTTCTCAATCATCTTCTCAATTCGAAGGTTGCTTTCATGGTCCTATCGACACACATCAAGACTTTTGTACATTCCATGGAGGACTACAACATACAAATGTACTACCATGTGATTATGATTTTATGCTTCATGCTTTACATTTCATTCTTGCAGGACCTACTTCTTGGTGATACACATCTCATGGTGGATATTTCCAAAGCTTTGGAGGTTACCACATACCACATAGAGTCATCATATCTATCTTGCACAGGGGTGATCTCATCTAGTGAGGTTGATTCTTATTGTGGATCAGTCTTAACCATTTCAATGACACTTTGTATCTTGTTTCTACAATGCCAGTTTGAGATAGAGTATGAGATTATGTTACTTGACACTTGATACCCTTTTGCTTGAGAAGGTTATTGAACTCATGACTCAAAAAATTTCCACCACAATCGAAACATATTATCTTCAATGAGGTGGATGACTTGTTTTCCTTTTGATATATCCCATTTTGAATTTTGAGAATGTGTTAGGTCTTTCCTTGAGGAGATATACCCAAATAAATCTAGTGTGATAATCTACTAGAAGATAAAAATAGAGTGATCCACTAAGAGAAGGGATATTCATCAAACTTCAAAGGTTCACATGAGCTAGAGCACGTGGTTGGTTGGCTTTAGTAGATGCCTCCTTGGGATAATATTGTCTATATTTTTTCGATTGTGTGCATGCAAAAAACATCCTTGACTTGAGTGCTCTTGGAGAAATTTCAAACAAGAAAATATTATGCAAAATTTGGAAAATATGAGGTATTCCCATAACTTTCATGGCACATCTTTGAAAGTGAGTCATTTGTGATAAAACATAAGATCTTGTAGAGGTTTTTTCTTCAATGCCTTAAGCTATGATTTCATGTATGGAAAGATTGATCACTTTGAAAAAATCTTCATCAACAAGTACTTGTTTGTGATGATCCACTATAGCTTTGAGTGATAATAAGTTCATAAAGAAGTTTGACACAAAGAGTATATTGTAAAGTGCCTTGGATTCTCCCATGTGGTTAGTGATACTAAAAGGTAAACTTTTATTACTAACTAGGTAGACTTCACATGTGTGTTCCTTGAGTTCTTGAAATGAGCCGCGATCTTTGCACATATGGGATGTGGCATCGCTATCAAAGATCCATTCTTGTGAGGAACTTGAGGTTGCTAAGTGTTTACTTTAGTGGAAAGGAATACTTCTTCATTTGAGCAATGATTTCAATGGAAGAATTTAGTGCTTTTCTTGGATTGATATGTTTCGGCATTATTGATCTTCTTTTTATAGCAAAAATCTTCTGCTTGGCTAGGTTTGCTAGCAATTTCTTGTTTTTTGTATTCACTAAAGCTTGATTTGGATCATTGCTAGGAGGTTTAGACCTATGAAAGGTTCCTTTGGCCTCCCAAAAAGATTCTTGAGTAGGAGTACATTTGGTCCTAGACTCATGTACGAGTAGGAGGCAACAAAGTTCTTCCCATGTTATGCTTGGCCATGATTGTAGAGGATTATGGAAAATATTTCTTATGTCTTAGCGAGTTTGTTAAGAAATGGAATATCCATGTCTTCACTTGAACTCTCGTTTCCACACAAATCTATCAAATATTGATGTTCTTTGAATCAAGCAATCACTTAAACTCCAGAATGAATAATTTAGACATATTCATTCGGATTCTGAAGAAGTTGGGTAGTCTAGGCAGTGGCTTCTACTTTAGCTTTTGAAAATTTGCCTTTAAGTTTTTCTAAGAATTCCTGCATAAGTGCCTATTCTCCCTCATTCTATAATTGGACTCATTGCAACTCTTCAGTCTGATGAGTTAATCTTATTTCCCCATCAACAAGTTGTTTTTGCAATTCTTCCTTGTTTTGTAACAATGAAGAAATTTCTATCTCTTTATTTGTGAGCATTTGAAGATGATTAGTATTTACTTGAGTAGCCTCCTATAACTGAACTTCTAAATCTTTAATCCCGTCCACCTTAGGCATAAGAACCTGAAGACTTTCAGATAAAGATACAATCTGATCATTTGCAAAAAATTTTCTGTTAGTAATTTAGCAGCTTGATTCTGCAATTCATCCTTATCTACATGAAGAGATCAAAGGTCTTCTTTAACTGCTGCTAGTTGCTCAGTCACTTCATGATGATCCTCAATAATTTTCTCTATATGTATCTTGAGAGCATTAATCTTATTTTCAAAAGATTTGACCTCTTTCGTAGAACAATTTGCTATTCCAACTAATGCATCATGTAACTCCACATTTTGTTGCTTGTAAAGCAGAAACTCCACATGTAATTGCTCTAACTGAGATTGAGCTGACAATTGAACAATTTGCTCCTTCTCCATTTGAATGGAGCATAATGCTAAGAAACAGGCAACATTCACAATTATGCTTGCTTGTACTTGATAATCCTTAAAAAACCAAGGATAAATAATTGAAGAACAATTTATGGAAGGTAACTAGACTTTACCTACTTTGATTCCTCCATGGAGGAGGGTCTCTCTTACTGAATACAGGGAAATGAATTGAATTTGAAGGCCCTCACTGCAAGAACTGATCAGTTTCAATTTGCCATGATGTTGAAGGCTGAGAATCTTGATCTTGCTGCATGTTTTGAGGGTTAACAAGTTGATCACCTATTGGGGACTGTTGTGTTGACGGATTGTGCAATTTGTTTTGCCCTTGACCTTCAAAAATCCTCTGTTGTTGTTGCCTTTTCTGTTGTTGTTGCTGCCCACCTTGTCCTTGGCTGTGTGTAGGTTGTTGCTGAGGTTTCCCTTCTGGATTGTTGCCTGTCATCTATTGTTGTTGTTGTTGTTGTCAATGGGCAGCCTCATCCTCATTTGTATGTTGCCATTTTTGGGCTTATGTAGCTATGATAGCCTCCTCCTCTTATCATTGTCAAAGTTCCTCCTCTGTTCGCTCCTTCATTCATCACTGTCATTCCTCTTCTGCATGATGCATAGCTTCCTAAACAATATGGACCCGAGCTTTCTTCTCCACATTCAAAGGGTCCAATAGGTCTCATACTTCTCTCTTACTCTATTTCTTACCTACATGAAGGAAAGCATCTTCATCCACCACAATGAACTGGCACAATCCAAGCAAAGGAGCTACAGGTACCAACAAAGCCAATAACACACCAAGCTTTGTATCCAGTTACTAGGGCTTGTGAGCAAGTCTACACAATCTACACACTTCTTTCTTTATCCTTCTAAAAATAATCTCAACCCAATTCACCTAGCCTTCTACTGCTTCAACATCCTTCATTAACGAATACAGTGTCTGAGAAACACCATAAGGCTTGGTTTGCATGATAATTGCCAATGTAGCCAAGTGCAATCCAAACTTCCACAGATTCGTGTCTGGGAGTCAGGCATACTTGTATTCCCCTCAACATCCACAACTAAACATGCATTCCATCTCTGTTGTCAAGATTAACTTTGATGGCATAGTAATGCCCTGTCGACTAACATGCAATTGAGTTGCAATGTATGCCAGGTCGATCATCAGATGAGTCGATTCTCCAATACGAAATTTGATTAAACAAAGCTGATCACCAACTTTTTCAAGTTGATCTTGGCATTGCTACATGAAAGAATTGATCATGGGATGATTGCGGATACTAGGCCACAAAATTTGTGCATACTGGAACAATTCTTGGCATTGAAACCAGTCAACATGCAACTACATTAATTGATCAGGGATCACTAACTAACTCATGTTTGTTAGCTTGAATTATGCCTACCATATTAGTAGAGTAGGAAGAAAACAAAAGCGTAACTATAAAAAGTGCAAGTAAAACTAAAGATAAAATGATGCAAGGTTTAAATAGGATAGCGTAATGCCATTGAAAAGTAGAATCAAGAATATTTGCATATGCGCAATTCGACATAGAGGGCTTTTAATCCTGCATGCAACTTCAATGTTATTGCCATGTGAAAGATTTGCTGCCACCATCGAATGTGGCCTTACATATAAAATCATGATGCCATTTTATTTAATGCTTATTCCAAGAAACATAGCGGGACCAAGTTGTTGATGGATCTGAAAAGGACTTGTCCACTGTAATTTGAATTTTTTTGCCTATCTCTTCATTTTTGAACTAAAGAATAGAACTAAATCACCTGGCCAAAAATAGGTTTCCATAATTGTCTATCATGCCAAAAAATTGCTGATTTTGAACTGCTTGCATCAATAAAAAGCTATTATAGTGAGTTTCTTCAAGTTGTCACAGTGTATCAATCCAAAAATCTAACGAATCGTTTGGTAAAGTCTATTTTTAATTGCAATTGGAAGACTGGAAATAGTAATTTCCATAGGTACAATGGCTTCCGAATCGTAAAAAGGTTTAAAAGGCATGAGACTAGTAGACACCTTATATCACATGCGATAAGCCCACAAAACCAAAGATAAGTATTCTTCCCATTTATTCGGACATTCGAGAAGGAACTTCTGTAGCATAGTTAATAAAATTTTGTTGGTGCTTTCTTCTAATCCATTGGTACGAGGGTAATACGGGGAACTAAATTTCTGTTCAATTCGAAAATAATCAGTGGCGGACTTTATAAGTTGGTTGAGGAAATGAGTACCCCAATCTGAAACGAGCTCGAACGGAAGACCATATCGAGGGAATAATTCCATAACCTACACTATGGCTACACTATGCGCAATTGAATGCCACAAACAGTAGGCTTCACAATAATCTCTGCAAGTCAAAATAAAAGCTTGACCTGGAGAAGCCAGAGGTGGAATTGGACTGATAAAATCTAAAACCCATTTCTGGAAAGGCTCCAGAGGTAGGATGGGTTGCAAGGGGAATCAATGAATATCACGGGGTTCACATGTACGCTGACAAGGATCAAAACGTAAGACATAGTCACAGACATCCTTATGCATAGTGGGCCACCATAATCCACTATGTAAAATTTTATGAACTGTTAAATCCGTACTCAGATGACCATTAGACATACCGGAATGAGCTTCCATAATGATGGCTGGAAGTTCATACAGTGGCACACAACACAACCAAATGCCCATAATATCCGTATAATACAATTGATAGAGAATAATAGTAAATCTGTGACTACATAATATCAGCTTCTTTTGGGCTGTAGAGCGCAAGTGAGATGGTGGAACACAAGTTGCCAGAAAGGAAAGCATTTCCTCATACTAGGTTGGCGTACCTAAGTCTGGCTCAAATTGATATGCAATATGGAATAATTATACATTCGGGAAGGAGTCATCTACTTCATCCGGTGGCTCACCATTATCTAGTCGAGATAGGAAGTCAACAATAATATGAGAAGAGCCCGGATGATGGACTACATCATAATCAAATTCCTATAAAAGAAGCACCCATCGAGCTAATCTGCCCACCAAATTTGGTTTCTTAACTAAATAAAGTAGGCTAGAATGATCCACATGAAAAGTAAAAGCCCCGCCTAGCAAGTAATGCCAAAATTTTTCTATAGAATAAATAAGTCCAAGACATTCCTGTTCAGTGATTGAATAGTTTCTCTTCGTAATGGTCAATCATCGATTGGCATAATGAATCGGTCTACACCATGATCTACCTACCTTTTGCATCAACATGGCTCCAATAGCAATATCTGAAGCATCAACAAAAACATGGAACATTTGCGACCAATCAGGAGTTTGTAGAACAAGTGCTTGCATAAGTAAAATTTTTAATCTATAGAATGCCATATCATGTTCTGGAGTTCATTGAAATTTGGAAGGCTTGACATGGGCCAAAGCATTCAATGGCATCACAATGTGGGCCAAATATCGTAGATGGCACCTATGCCATCGAATCTATCCTAAAAAATGTAAGACTTCTGTCAGAGTACGTGGTGGAGGTACTTGTAAAACCACTTTGACCTTTTCTAGATTGATTGCAATTTCTTGACAAGAAATAATATGCCCTAACAACTTTCCACATTTAAGACCAAAGACTAATTTGGCCAAATTCAAACTCAATTGAACCTCATGGCACTTCATAAAACATAGTCATAATTTCCCTAAATGATCTATTTGATATCTAGAAACTGAAAAATCATCCAAAAAAACACGCATAAATTTTTTTAGAAAGGGGGCAAAGATATGTTGCATACAATGTTGGAATGTACTAGTGCATTCCATAATCCAAACCACATTATGGTATAGGCAAACACACCCCGATTCGTAATGAATGTTGTTTTAGGAATATCAGCTTCCAACATCCTGAGCTAGTTATAGCCACTGAACCCATCAAGGAAAGAGTACATTTCCCTATCCTGCAATTTCATCTAGCATGGTATCTAAAAAGGGTAGTGGAAAAGGGCCTGATATTGTCGTAACATTGAGTTTTCTATAATCCACAAAAATCCTTAATTGTTTATTCTTCTTAGGAATAATTACAATGGGGGATACCCATTCTCAATACTCAATCAGAATTATGAATCCTACTTTCAACAATCGATTGAATTCTTCCTTTACCTGTTTTGCAAAATTCAGATTCATTCTATAAAACTGTTGAATCATCGAGGATGCATCGGGTTTCAATACAATTTTTATGTTGATAAAATCGAGGATATAACCCCTTCATATTAGAATAATCCCAAGAAAATACATCTTTAAACTCAGATAATAGTTGAAGTAGGGCTTGTTGAAATGGACAACTAAATTAGCATCAATTTTCACCATTTGTGGTGAATCCTTAGTTCCCAAATTTAGATGGTGGTAGTGATACCCCCTTGGGATAAAACAATCCAAGTAGCCGGCTACCACTCAAGTAGCAAAAGATGTGCTTAACTGCATGTCAATGTTTGACACCTAGGCAATGCATAAACCTGCTCATCTGTGAGATAGCAAACTAAATATCTGGCCAAGTAATGCATAAGTAAATCAAGAATCCAATAGGTTGCTGATAGAGAACAACATCAAATGCATCTCCAACATCATGAAGACTCAATTGTAAACCTATCTCCATAGGAGTGCCAATAGGTTTGCAATCTTCAAGGCCAAAATGCTGCAATAATGTGTCAATATATTTCGTTTGACACAAAGCTATTCCACCATCAACTTGCATAAATTGAATGCCCAAATAATGATGCAAATGCCTCAAATCAGACATCTCAAATGAGGCATGCAAATCAGCCTTAAAATCAGCAATATGCTTCTCATGAGGACTAGTGAGAAACATGTCATCAACATAAACATCAATGATTAGATCACATCACACGCTTAACATATAAGGTGCTCTCAGTTGGACTGTTCTCAAGACTATATGCAATCAGATAGGCATGTATCTTTTCATACCAAGCACGTGGTGCTTGCTTCAAACCATATAATGCCTTTTTTAACCTGCACACTTGGTTTTCATGCCCTTTCTACACAAAGCCATGGGGCTAAAAAACATACACTTCTTCATGTAAATCATTATTCAGAAATGCAGTTTCAATGTCCAACTCATGTACATTCCAAACATGATGAGTTGCAAGTGCACAGATGCTACAAACAGTAGTCATTCGACAAGTGGGAGCAAAGGTCTCATCAAAATCAATGCCTCTTTCCTAAGCACAACAAACCTAGCCTTATACTTGTCAATTGTTCAATCAGGATTATGCTTCATCTTGTATACCCAGTTAGTGCCAATGGCCTTCTTGCTAGAAGGCAAGTCACATAAAAACCAAGTACCATTCTTCATTATAGCATCATATTCAGATTGCATATCAGCCATCCAATTTTTTGAATTTTGTGCTTCATCAAATGAAATAAGCTCATTATCATCACAGAGACTAGAGGCAGCCATAGTATAACACTCTGATGCAAAACAGGCACTATGAGATCCTGAATGAGTACGATATGACAGAGGTGCGTCTAATTTGCTGTCAGGCAAAGTGCACCAGCCATTTTGGCATAGTTTTTGCCTCCTTAATATCAGCTCTCTCATCAACAAGTGCATCATCTAAATCTACATCAGAAATGGAATGATTTGCATCATCACATGAAACCTATAAAGACTGAGAAGTTGCCTCATTAGGACTAGCAATAGACTATCCACCTGTAAAAAGGAGCAACAAAGTCTCATACATGTCTTTGGAGTTAACTGATGTCTCCTTAGTACATGAAAGTAATGGCTGAATAGCATCTTCCACAAAAACAACATCATGGCTAACCAAAATGTGTTTAGTCTATGGATGGTACAGACAATCGCCTTTGCTTTTAGAACTGTACCCAACAAAAATACACCACTTCTTTATCATCCAATTTTCTACAATGTTGTTCAGGCACTAATGCATGCCATACAACCAAAAACACGCATGTGAGCAACAGATGGCTTAGGACTATGCCAAGCCTCATATGGAGTGATAGACTGCGTTGCTTTACTAGGACATCTGTGAAGTACATATGCTACATACATAACAACCTCAAGCCTGAAACTATGTGAAGAAACTGACTTTTGACCATACACCTCACCATCTCCATGAGTGACCTATTCCTCCGTTCAACAACACCATATATTCCCCCCCTCGATCAGAACGGAGGTGCCCATTTTACATGCTGACAAATTTTCAGCCAAAATTAGACATTTTTTGAAGCACATATATACATCGGACTTTGCTTCCAATGGATATACCCATGCATGCCTAGAAAAATCATCAATGAAAGTCACGAAGTAAAGATAGTTCCCAAAAGAAGATGTCTGCATAGGACCACAGACATCACTATGAACAAGCTGCAATTTTTTAGTAGCTCGAATAGAACCATCTTTTGGGAATAGAACCATTATAGCCTCTTTCTTCCTTGCCTCTTTAGCATTCAATTTTGGATAGATCTTTATGACATGATCATTTCCTTTATAGTATTTGCAGAACAATTTTTGCTTTTACGTTTTCTTCTTGTATCTGCCATCCTTTTTTTATTGTGCAGAATTAGTATATTTCTACTTACTAGTAGAAGAGATCCATTTTCTTTTGCCCTTTTGTCTAGGCAAGAAAGCTTGATCTGCAACACACATAATGGACCTATTCTGCCTAGACTGATCATCCTGCAAGAATATAGACTAACTCCTCAAATGTTAAGGCATTTGGATTTCCTTTCATCATCAAATGAAGAGTAGAAGTAAAACTCCGATATGAATCGAGAAGACCATTCAAAATAGTATGCACAAGTGATTTGTCAGGCAAGACTTCATCAGCAGAAATCAAATGTTCCTTCAAATCTTTGATCTTTGTCAGAAAACTATCTATGGAATCTGCTTTACTCATGTGCTCACTCTCCAACTGTTTTCGGAGGTAAGCAACACGAGCCTCATTCCTTGCCTTGTATAAAGTGGTAAGTGTATCCAAGCATCCTTAGTTGTTCTGCAAGAGCGAATGTGAAGAATAATGGCACTTTTGACGGACAAGGCTATCAATGCATGTGCCTGAGCATCTCTGCCATCCCAAGAAATTTGCTCCACAATAGGTGCAACAGGAATCGCAACACGAACAAGAACATGAAGAATATCGTCATCTTCAACACCATCTGCATCACCTTCAACAACTATGTTTGCGTGTATAATAGGATATTTTTCAATGCCCTGCACAATATTCCATATTCCTTTTCCAACCAATACTAGATGCATCATATAAGCCCATCATCAATAATTGGTATCGTCCAACTTATCCTCAATATCCAACATATGGAATACATCATTGCTTTCAGTCAAGGCCATTGACTAAAATACACTAATGCAAAAAAATGACTAGATCTGAAAAAGTTGAGCTGAACTATCCTTATGAGTTCTGCTAAACCTGTAGTAGACTTTGAGATGCTTATACTGGCGAACCGAAACCTATATATATCTTTGGCACAAAGAGATGAAATTGCCTACACAAGCACTATGATAGTGCTTTCGGAGGCAAAAACGAGCTTAGGTCGTGATTTTGCGACTGAGACCGGAGGGATGTCGACGATGCCCTAGATGAAGCGATGACTTGCTCTGATACCAATTGTTGGAGTTTGAGGCCTATGGAAGCACGCGAACAACACGAGAAAGAAGAAGAAGCTTGGAGCACAACACACATTACTGAATGTATTACCAGTAGAATGTACAAAGATAAGTCACCCATTAGGGTGGGAAAAAACCTCCTAAAGAGGGAGAAGAGTGCCTTGGTGGTCCTAGTGTGCTCACACACATCACTAAAATATATCAATAGGGATTTAGTACCTTTGCCAAATGGCAAGAAACCTTTACAATGTAAATGGGTAAATAAGTTGAAATTCACATCAAATAGTGCTTCTCCAAAAGTATAAAGAAGGACTTGTTGCAAAGGTTTTTAAGCAATAACATGTTGTTGATTTTGAGGAAATCTTCTCTCCAATGGTCAAGATGAATACCCTGTGCATGTTGCTTGGATTCATTGCAATGGAGGACTTAGAACTATTTTAAATGGATGTGAGAACTACTTACTTGCATGGAGATCTTATAGATCAGATCTATATGGAACAACCAGAAGGTTATGCAGTTTCGGACAAAGAAAATCTAGTTTCTAAGCTCAAGAAGAGCTTATATGGACTTAAATAGACCCCTAGACAATGGTACCAAAAGTTTGATGCTTTTATGAAGTCTCAAGGCTATTGTCAAAGCAATGAGGATCATTGTCTCTACACAAAGAGATGCTCAAATGGAAGCTTGATATGCTGGATACTTATGTTGATGATATGTTAATTGTTGGGAAGTCCTCTTATGACTTTTTAATTCTCAAAAAGAAGTTGAGTCAAGCATTTGATATGAAGGATTTGGGGGAATGCCAAACATATTCTTGGCATGCACATTACTCATGATAAGAGTAAAAGATGCATATACTTGTATCAAAGTGAGTACATATCCAAAGTACTTCATAGGTTCAATATGCAGGGTGGAAAGGCATTGAGTACACCTTTACCCACATACGTGAAACTAAGCAAGGATGATTTTCTAAAATTAGATGAGGAAAAGGAATTCATGACCTAAATTCCTTATCAATCTGTTGTTGGTAGTCTCATGTATTATTATGGTAGCTACGAGACCAGACATTGCATTTGTAGTGGGAGTTGTGAACAAATATATGTCTAATCCTGACAAGAAGCATTGGGAAGCGATCAAGATGATTTTGAGATATTTGAGTGGCACTAAGGACAAGTGTCTATGAGACTTCCTTTTATAAAAAAACAATTGCATAAGAATTTATTGGTGTCGTTAGACTTTGCTTGAAACCCTATTCCTTTTGTGCAAACAAAAATAATAGTATTGTTTGCATTTTGTAGAATCAATCATATTCATTTTGAGGGGTTTCAAAAATCCATTTGGTGTGTGACATGAGTAGTTCTTTCCCATTACTCACATTTAGTTTGCAAACATTGAATGTACATTCACTGATGTCCCAAATGAAATTTAAAGCTTATGTAGAAAAAGGTGCATTATGATTGACCATCTCAAAACCCCAAAGCATAGCATTTGCACGATCAGCTAGAGAAACCCAAAACATTTGTAGAAGAGGACTTCTCTCCTCCTCATCGAATCATTTTAGCTTTATATTTTTAGGTTTTGCTTTTATTTCAAAAGGAATTTTGGCCAAAGCTTAATCTCCTATGCTTGAATTAATGAAAGAACAAGTATACAGTGAGTAGACTTGGTGCCCTTGGGATCCCCTATATCCCACAAAGTAGGGGTAGGATGACCTAGAGGCATAAAAGGTAAGACAAATTGGGCCTCATACTGACATTGTTGAATGAAAAGAGTTTTTTCACGATTTTTGAGACATAATTCTAATAGAAATCAAGTTCCACTTTATCTAAAGCTGTCAACTCGGAAAGATCACACTCACTTTTTAAAACACAATAGAGTTTTATCCAATCATTGATTGAAGCACACAATGACTTCTTGATTCCTTGGCTAACTTGTTAAACCATATCATCCTTCTATGGAATGCAATAGAATTAAAAGTTAATAGAACCCAACAGGGGAATAAGTAGATGAGCATTTGGAACATCGTTGCCTGATTCCTTCAAACTTGGAATCCATTCCTACAATAATAAAATTCAAAAGCTAAAATCTTTTTTCCAAATATCTAAAAAGGTGTATTTAGGTCTTTGTTAGTGAAATATGGCATAACATGAATCATCATTTCGCTTGCCAAGAGGAGAAAGGGAAAAATGGCATTCATGTATGTATGTATGTATGGGAAACCCTTTATATAAAAAAAATCATATAACTCCATAATCCACATTCCTAAATGGTACAAATGGGATAATGTTACACTACTAACTAAGTTAAGAACTACCTACTTTTATTAGGAAAATCATGAAAATTGTTATGAGTCCTTTAGGTTTGGATATTAACCTTGCAATCCAAAGTAGCCACGTAGATTACCGAATAATAAATAATAAAATCTAAAAATAAACATAGAAATAAAGATTACTTAGTAATAAATAATAAACTCTAAAATTAAACATAGAAATAAATTTGGTAACTGCAATATATGTTGCTGCAATTAATAGTTTATATTGCTCCATTTCAATGCAATGGATTCTTTTTCCCCCATAACCAATAGTGGTCATTCATGACTACAATAGTTTCTTGGTTTTAGCATGTAACACTTCCAACAAAAGCTTTAATATTCGACTGGTTTACCTAGACATTGCTAAAACACACTTGGATGGGGTAGGTTGCTAACCTGCCAGCATCCAAGTAAACACACATATTAGAACATTGTATTCAACATGGGAAGGTAGGTACTCATGCCTACCCCCTTATTGTCGGTTTTATATCCTATACAATCTAGAGGTCTCCCTTGAAATGTAATAAAAAATCAAGGTTACCTTATGTTATTAAGAATTTAGAAATGTGATTTTTTTATGTGAGGTATGTGAATTATGATTCCTTGTGTAATAAACAAATTCTTGTTTTTTTGGAATATTTTGGACTTTTTGACTTGTTTTGAAATCGTGATTATACATCAAAAGTATATATAGGCAACAAATGATATCCACTTTATACTTCTAAATTGTACTGCTTTTAGTTTTTCTATGGAATCTAAGATCTAACATTTCTAATAAATGTTTTATCTAAACTAATACTTAATTACATTTTTATAAGTGAATTTGTTAGAACTCACCCTCCTACTAGTAGTACTACCTTTCCTTTAACCATTTTTGGAGTAGTGTTTGGTATGATTAAATTGACTTTACCTTTCTAAAGAAAAGCTATCTTTCAAGAAAAAAAAATTGCAAGGGTAATGTTAGTCTAATTATTCTTATTTTTCTTTTCTAAATAAAATATTCCTTTGATTAATAAAAGTGTTGATCTTTGTTTTAAATATTTGAATAGGAAAAATTTTATTTGATACTTTTGCAAACTTGAATGGAATAAGCATTGAATGTTGGCTATTTCTATTGGTTACAGTGAGTTCTACTAAATGGCAAGCATAAAACACTCTGAACAATCCTAAGAGCTATCTTATGATTTTGGTGGCCCATTTTTCAGTGTTTACTTATTATAATGACCAATTCTAGTGAATGATATCAGTAATATATTCTAAATCTCCTAAGATATATCTAAAGACATAGTAATCTGGTTTATCTATGTTTCCTGAGTGTTGGTCATTTCTATTGGTTGAAATAAATTCAAGCAAATGCAAATTGAAATATAGTTTGACCAATCATAAGTCATATCTTAAGACTTAGGTGAACATTTTTAGTAATTTGGCTATGTAATTGCAGGAATGAAATTAGTCTCTCTCTCTCTCTCTCTCTCTCTCTCTCTCTCTCTCTCTCTCTCTCTCTCTCTCTCTCTCTCTCTCTCTCTCTCTCTCTCTCTCTCTCTCTCTCTCTCTCTCTCTCTCTCTCTCTCTCTCTCTCTCTCTCTCTCTCTCTCTCTCTCTCTCTCTCTCTCTCTCTCTCTCTCTCTCTCTCTCTCTCTCTCTCTCTCTCTCTCTCTCTCTCTCTCTCTCTCTCTATATATATATATATATATATATATATATATATATATATATATATATATATATATATATATATATATATATATATATGTATGTATGTATGTATGTATGTATGTATATATATATATGTATATATATATATATATATATATATATATATATATATATATATATATATATATATATATATATACATATATATATATGACATTCTCTTGGGCATCCCTATGTGCAACATTTTTATGCATGGCTACTAGAGGACTAGTACGCTCAAACATCACTCTTCTCACTTCAACCTCCTTAATGGGTTGTTTATGCATCTTACATTGAAAATGACATCACTACTTCTAATCATTGACCATGTTTCAAGATCCCATAAGCAATATCCAAATACTCCTTCTCGATAATATCCAATAAAAATGTATTTCTTTGACTCATGATCCAACTTTCGTCTAGGGTTCTTGGGTATATGAACATATGCGTCACACCCAAAAACTTGAAGATGATCATAATATGGTGGCTTCCCTATCCATAACTTTTGTGCCACTTGCAGACCTTTGGTAGTACTAGGTGAAACGTTAATTACGTGAACTATAGTCAATACTGCTTCTACCCAAAAGCCTTGTGAAATGTTTGCATGATGCAGCATAGAAACTACTCTATCCTAAATAGTTCTCAAAATAGGGAATACCTCATCCTTCGATTTGATAGGATATACCTTGACTTTTCTAATAGCATTATCTATGAACGTGACAAAAGAAAACCACATAACAACCTGTAAGCTCATTGAATTATTGATTTTTTGCACCTTGATGTATTTGCATCTTGCAAAGTAAACGTTTGATTGCAGGTATTTTTTGCAAAGATAGTTATTAGTCAACAGCCATAAGCTATGAGTAAATGAGATGAGCAGAGGAGGTGTGGTCCTGTGTGTGTTCTTGGAAGTGGGGGGGGGGGGGCATTGTGTGGCTCTCTGTTTTCTTCAGGTATTACGAAGGACATCTCTTGGAAGGGGACTGGGGGATTGCCCATCACAGAGAGGTAGGAAGGCGGGAGGGGCTATGCCCCCCTCAATCCACTCAAGGGAGATGCACGACGCTTCGGAAGCTTCCATTCCACTGAAGTTCTGACGAGAGTGCTAGCGGGAAAAAAAAAGGGATAAAAAAGGAGAGAGGTGAAAAACGTGTACTGCAAAAACAAAGAAGAAAAAAAATAACAATAAAAAAGGGAAAAATAACACATGAAAAAAAGAGAGAGAAATAAAACAAAACATGAAAAAGGAAAGAATATGAAAAAAAAAGAGAAAAAGAAAAAACAAAAAAACGAATGTGTATGCGTGTGTGATTGGATGTGAGAGTGGTGGGGTGTCAGGGGTCAGGAGAGTGGGTTAGTGGGGAGGGAAGACGAAGAAAAAAAGAAGGAAAATAAAAGGAAAAAAAAACATTACGCCCCCCCTTCCCCACTCTCTCCCACTCTCTCTCTCTCTCGTTCATTATTTTCTGGGTCCCCGACAATAGGGGAGGCAGTTTTTTTCGTGTTGTTTGTGAAGGTCATAGAGGAGCAGCATTCGAAAGGGGTGACAATAGAAGTTAAGGGGGGACCTGTCCTTTTTCTCAAAAAACCAAAGGAAGGTCGGGATTTTTTTTCATGGCCGATAATCTGTATGCAGTCTCTTTTGGGATCATTTGTTGGGGGAGAAGAAGGGAATCAACTAGGGGTTTGGTGGGGAAGTTTTACTACTACTCATGGTGTGTAAGAAGGGGGACAAAGCATTAGAAGAAGATCACCAGAAGCAAGGGGGGAGAGACACAAAAAAGGGGGGTTTTTACTGAGAATGCTCACAGGTAGCAACAATTGTAGCCCAGAGGAGACTGGAGCATCTTGTTGAAGTCTATCGCTCTATCCTCTCAAGCGAGGAGCATGCATTTTGTGGGGCTACTTTACACATCTTTGTGAAGCAAAAGGGGGCAGAAGATGGGCTGCCCAAGCGTAATCACATAATCTGCTTGTTTGGTACATGTGGAGCTCTAGAAGAGACACGTCAATACAAGTGCTTAAAGCTTGTCAGACTCTAGTGCAACTTCTATTAGTTCAGGCTTAGTTGGTTGAAATGAGCCTAGACAGTGGCATATACGTCCCATTTACATGACTAGATGGCTACACAAGACAGAGGGCATCCTTTGTTTGAGAATTGGTTGATCTGACAACCTTTTTTTTCCTCAGGCATTGAAGGACTCGACAATGGTTTACTGAGTCTTCTTGAGATTTCATTTACTGTTTGTATTTTGCTCTGTGTGTTGCACGAGGAGGGCAAAACTTCTCAGCTTGTGTCAGATACATAATGCTATGTTCTGTTGCATATACTTATCACAATTTCGATCTAACTTGGAGAAACACAGAGGGAAATGCTTACAATGCTGCACATGTGCACAAAAGCTTCGGAACAGAAGGGGGGGCGATGTTGTCTGGTTTCTCGACGGGAGGAGAACGGGAGCCTCTGAAGCGATCTGCAGAGCGATGGGGAATTGCTATCAACAAAGCTTTTGGTCAAATGAAGTTCTTCGGAAGCAGAGTGCAAATCAGACTTTGTGAACATGGTTGAAGAATATCGTGTTGCTGGAGAATAAGGTGAAGGAGGGGGGGGGGAACACGGAATTAGCAAGCACGCGTATTTTAGAGGTTAGAGGTGATGCATTTTGTTACATTCCTGCTATGTGTCTATGCTATGTGATGATGTAGGATGATGAGTTAGAGTATTATACTATTATATGATCCTTCTTGATGTCCATGTTGTTATGAGATGATCATTATCAGTACACATAAGCTCGTGAGATTCAGGTCCCCCGAAGTCAATGTCTCAAGGTCCTCCTAATGGAAGATCGTTGTACTTAGTAGAACGAGGGAGTCAAAGAATTTTGGGGATTTATGTACCAGTAACCAGATGCTCATCGGTCCCTGCCCAGTTGCTGAAAGGTTTGGTCTTGAAGAAAGCTGCCATAGGCTGGGGGTGCTGACTGGGGATTACAATTCGTGCCCAGGACCATACTACATACTCAGAAAAAAAACCAGACAGGCTAGGGAGATCACGAGCCTGAAACTTAAGCCCATTCTAGCTTGTTCTTATACTGTTCAGAGGAGAAGTTCGGACGAAGGATCTTTTTTCAGTTTTGAGAAGGAGTTTGGAGATTTGCAGTGAGAGGGGATCATATGGTGCAGAGGATGTAAGGGATGACATCTTGCACTCTGAATCCAGTAGCAAAAAAGGACCACAGTACAGAGGCAAATTAATAGAGGAGTCATTTAGAAGAGGGGCAGTAGGCATAGAGTTTATGCAAGCACACTTGTAAACAAGTAAGGAAAAGCAAGCTGAAGGAGAATGTGGCACACGACCGGAAGATGGCAACGAGATCAAGTCTACACAAAGACGAGTGCATCTGATGACATTTCTTGGAGTGTGAGGATAAGCGTTCGACACTCCTCTCTATTTTCAGTAGCTATACGTTTTTGCTGACATTGGTTCTTCATTAGTGTGCAATGATTTGTAGAGCATGTTTCAAATTCGTTATGTACTGACAATAAAATTTTGCTGATTTTTTTCTGATCTAGGATGAACATAAAATTGTGCAGACTACATTCATAGATGCTTTCACTCTGACTAGCAGATTTGCGCGCCCATGGCTTCTTTTTAGGTTCCCATGTGTTCGATGTCTTCACTATTATTGCAGTTGCAGCCCCTTGAATTATTAAAACTGAGAGGAGATTAGATTTGCATCAGAGAGGGACAAAAGAGAAGGCTTAAGTGATGGAAGTATGTATTACTCTATGGGGAATTATGTGAAGGGTCGTAGATTTGCTTCACTATGAGCAAGCATAAATACCTATTATAGACAATCTTTGTTGTAACATAACACTAAGTAGAAATCGTGATTGTCTTAACAACACGTGAAGAGCTCTCCTGTCTTGTCTTGTTTGGTTTTATCGAAATCTGGAGGCCTGAATGGAGCTTGTAAGGGATATCATAAGAAAGCCTCGAAGCCGATGTAGAAGCCTCAGCAGGTGATGACATGATGCAGAGGTGATAGTGACATGCTCGAAAAAATATGGAAGCCTTTGTCCATTCCAAGGGGATTCCTTGATGGCACAAGTTCCACGTAGAACAATATCCTTGTTAGAGGGCTGTTAGAATAGTGTGATTATGCAAAATGGACACATTCCTTCGTGGCAGAAGGATCTTTTACGATCATCACCATGTGAGTGTTTGTAAGATTGGTAGATGGTCTCGATGATCAACAATAATTTGAACATTGACCTAAGTAAAAGAATGAATGGCCTGGAAATTGACATATTACTTCTCAAAGGACTAGATGTTGCCTCAACGCTTTTGTGAGTTCTATTTCATACATTGCTAAACAATTAAAGATATTCGCAAATGGTGTTGAATCTGTGGAAGAAGTTAAACAGAAATAATCGTGCATAATATTGAGTCCATGGGACACTTGACCATCTCTTAAGAAGCTAGCTGATCGGTAAGTCAAGGTAATATTCTGTCTATCAAGATGTGCATTTCCTTCATAATCTGACTGTTGTACTGAATGAATGAATCTTGTGGTTGCCATATGCATTTCCTCCTAATTTTGATTATTGTTGTGATGAGTGGCGCTATTGAAAGTTTGCAAAGAGAAAAGAAATGCTGGTGACTGTGCCCGAATTTTGTGTTAGAGAGGGAATGTGATTGGGCAAGAGTGAGAGCAAGAGGTGGACAAGGATTCGGGAGTGCATGTGTTAAGGTGTGTGTGTATCTCCTTGTGAAGGAAGTGAGAGAGAAAAAGGGGAAGAGAACAAAAGGGGAGAGTGTTTGAGGAGTGGATTGAATAGGATGAAGTGTGTGTGTAAAAGGAGGTGGGCATGGACGACGAGAGAATGGGTGTGTGTGTGTGTGTGTATGAACTTAGGTGTGTGATTGCGCACGATAGTGCATGTGTGTGCGAGTTTATGTATGAGAGTGTGTGTATGGCATGTAAGTGAGTGGGTGTAAGAGAGAGTACGTGAGTGGGGGAAGGAAAGGGAACTTTAGCCTAAAAGCATAGTAAGAGAAAGGAAGTTAGGGACCGGAGTGAGAGAGTAAGGGAAAGTGCATGAGTAAGTGCATGTGTGAGTGGAAGTGAAAGTGAGTAAGGGGACAATGAGCAACCAAATATAAGGGTGTACTTGTACATGTGTGCGTGTGCATGAGGGAACGAGAGGAAAAGGGAAAAAAAGGAAGTGGGGATATGTGCGTGTGTGGGCATAAGAGTACGTGAGTGAGTGAGAGGAGGGAACTAAGAATAAGAGCAAGAGTAAGAGAAAAGAGGGGGATCGGGACATAAGTGGCACGGGAGCATGTGAGCACGAAGATGCTTGGGAGTACATTCACATACCATTTAGTGATTCAAAGTAAAGCCAGTGAACCGATTCCAAGGGGTTTGAGCAAAATAGAAGCTTGTATAATCATTTTTCTCATGAGCATTAGGACTTATCCATTTGGCGATCCTACTGGGGATCGAAAAAAGGAGTGCATTGGTGCATGTTCACGAGCTAAGGGCAAGTAAAGATCTTCCAAAAATAGTGATCTAAGAAATGTATTTGCGAGAAAACACCTTCCTTGCGACTTCACAAAAGCCCAACATTTGGCACGCACGGTGGGACTTGGCTTAGAACATCTCATAGAGATTGCTACGTGTTCGCTTGGTGCCCCGCTCGTGTGGCACAACCATCCGGCCCCACAATTGCCTTTGTTCTTGTTAAAGAGATGGCTCAGAGACACACGACTCCTCTTGGTGACTTTCCACGCTTTCTAGGCTTCCCTGATGAAGATCCTGATGCCCACATACTATTATTTGAGGTAATTTGTGGTGCCCATGAAATAGTGCACAAGGGTAGAAAAATGTGAATTTTCCCTGTGACTTTGAGAGGTGATGCAAGTGAATGGTATGCAAGCTTGGGTATACAAGAGAGAACAACTTACAATGACTTGAAAACTAATTTCTTCAGAAAATTTAGAGGCCAAGGATTTGAAGAGAAATTAGCAGAGCAATTGGACCACTTATGACAAGGGGCTAATGAGAGTATTGATAAATACATTGATCGAATGGACACCATTGTGAGGAAGTTGGGAAATAGTGCACGTGCGGTTCCTAGTGGGCTTGCATGATGAGAAGTGGAACGATATATTAGGTTAAAGAGACTGGCTAGTCTAGAAGAAGCAAAGCATGAAGCGAGGGTTTGGGAAGAGGTCCAATATGTGCTTCAAATGCATAGAGATAGATTAAGTGCACATTCAAGAGGCCTAGGAGAAAACCAAGAGAGCTCTAAGATAGTTGAGATCACTGAGGAGAAGTTATTGGAACTCGTGGACAAGCTAAAAGCCGACAACATTGCAAGAGTGGAACTCACTTGCCCAGTGAATGTGAGAGCATTCGACTATTCTCAAGAATCGAGTACACTACAACCAAACGATGAATGGCAAAGAAAGAGGATATGTGGTGCAAATAGTTGGAATGGTGGTGTACTTCGAGCCCATCAAGAAGATGGAATACTGAAAAGAATGAACTGGAATCCACGACCACATATACAAAAAGTGCAATTTGACTCAAGGGGATTAGTTTGTTGGACTTGCAATCAAAGGGGACATATGGCTAGAGAATGCCCAAGTTTACAAGGGTCGAGGAGTGATGCGCTTATGAATAGATATGATAGGATAAGGGAACATCTAAAGGATGAGAACACTACAAATGTGTCAGAATCCACTAATGGTAATGTATCCACAAGCCCTTGTCTTAGTCCAAACTTTATGAGAGTTGAATTCCCCAAGGAGTACAGATCCAAAGTGCAATCAAAGCCACGAAGAAAGATTATTGTTAACCAAGGTGTTCCAGAGGTAGGAGTGGTTCCTCGAGCTCAAGCAAGTAGATGCGAAGGAAGACCATGTGGAGATGAGAGGCCCAAGAAGCAAGAATCCATACTTGCAAGGGAGAAAGATGGACACAAGAATAATGTGATCATAATGTCGGAAGTTGTTGATGGAATCGAATGTGAAGCCCTAGAAGATGTTGGGTTGCAATGCAAAGTCAAACAATTAGAACATGACGTAGAGAAGCTAAGAGATGTAGTTTCTCACCTAGAGAGTGAGTTGGCACAAGAAAAGGAATGTAGGACAAAACATGAAGAAAAAGTGAAGGAAATAGAGATAGTGGCTCATGAGTGGTTTAAGGATACACAAGACATAAGGAATAAGGAAAGTAAAAGGATAGATCAATTAGTGCAGGAAAATGAAGGATTTTCCAAAGAGAGAAAATAGGGAGTGAAATGGAGAAACTTGAAGAATTAGAACAAAAAGTTGAAGCATTTATGGAAAAGGTACAAAACTAGGAAAGAACAAAAATACAGAAGATAGCATTGAAAGGAAAAGAAGAGAGATTGGGTTCTCAACATGTTGAGTCGAAGGAGTGTAGGACTAAGAAAGAATCAAGATCTAGAGAAAAAGTTAATGGAGATGGAGTGTGTGGGAGTAAAAAAGGAGAGGGAGATGGAAGTGAGATTAGAAAGAAAATTTCCCAAGAAGTCAAGGCTAGCAAGGTAAATATGACAGAACCATCAAGGAAGAATATCCCCAAGAAAATCGAAGCTAAAGACTTTAGAAAGGATTGTAAGGGAAAAACAAGTGATGGAAGAGAGAAAAGAAAAGGGAGTTCAAAGATTCTTGTTGAGCGAATGGATCATAATGAGCATGAATGTGTAAGGAAATGTGACAACAAAATTAGTGAGGGAGATGCTCTCACAATGGATCAAGAGGTTGCAAGGAAAGATAAATTTTCAAAACGGGTCAATGTTTTGTATGAGAAGATAGAGAGAGAATGTAAGGGTGTAGCAAAATGTGAGCAAAAATTTCATGATCTACATGATGTGGCTAGCGAATTCGAAAAGAAGACATTGGGAACTATGTGGCTATGTTGTATGAACCCATGTTTTGAAGAAGACGATCATTTTGAAGAAGACGAGCCTTCGTAGGGGGTTATGAGTTGGAGAGGTGAAGTGACACGGGTGTTAGGATGTCGAGTCTAAATAAAAAGATAATGAAAGATGTTGATGAGAAGTTGATGAGTGTGTCTTCTCCTCAACGATATGTTGGTTTTCGAACACTAGAATAGGATGGATCGAAGTTGTAAGGCATAGACATCAGAGGTCTTATGAGACAAGGATTCTTTGGTTAGGGGTGGTTTTAGGGAGGCTCAGAACAGGGTGGATTCGAGGAGAAGTTAGGGCAAGGGGTGGTTTCTGACGAAGAGGGAGATGAAGCTTGAAAGGGGTGGGATCCTATCTAGTGTTTGCCAGCCAATGCCTTGTTGAAAGAAATGAATGAGGAAGTTGATGGAAACGATGAAGGCAGTAGAAAAAAAAATGAGGTGATGATTGAGGTGGTCAAATATGAGTCGAAGAAATCAGAGTAGATGGAGAAAAAGAAAAGAGAGAGAGCATTAGAACATATCGAGAACGAATACAAGTGGAGGGGAGAGTTTATGTACGGAGTGAAAAGCTTAAGAATTGGAAGAGATTGAGTGAAGAACTTGAGAGAAAAAGAAAAGTGGATTCATGGTAGTATGTGTTTGACTAGGCATGCCACTGGCAAGGATAGCTTAGGTCTGACCAAGGTTTGCTTCACTAAGATTGCAAGTTTGAGATGTGAGGATGGATAGATCGAGTTGTGTTGCAATCGTAGGAGATGAAGTGGCACTTTCTGAGGTTGCAAGTTGATGAGATGGTTAGTATGTGCGGGCCTTAAGAGAAAGAGTTGACGATAGAGTGTAGTGGCTAGATTTTAGCTCGAGTAGCGGCAGATAGATGATATGCTTCATCAAGATGTCCATGGGGGGATACATGTATGTGATGTGTTGGGATGGTCAGGAAACGAAGCCCTTTCTTCTGTCTCCTAATTCTTGAGACTTTGGAATTGAAGAAAAAAGAAGAAGAAAAAGGAAAAAAGAAATAATTGTGTATATGTGTGTGTTGTCGGTGCGCTGCAATGGGCTAGTAGGCGGGTGGAACAACCTTGATCGGGTGATCGAGGCCACGAGCTGATGCTAGTTTCATTGTAGGCCCGATTTGTATGTGGCTATGTGCCTATGTGGGCCGATAGGCGGGTGGAGTCCCTTTGGCCGGGAGGTCAAAGCCACAAGCTGACGTCGGTTTCACATAGGGCTAGCATTGTCCATCGCGTATAAATAAATAAATAAAAAGAGAAAAAAAAAAAGAGAAAAAGAAAATTCCTCTCTCGAGGGGGGATAGAAGAGAGGAGAGGGCATGATGCCTGGATGGGAATATGTGTTTGTGTGTCATGGGGATATGGGCTGATGCGGACTCCTGATGAAGCATGTCAAATCAAAGCTCAAGCTTGGCAAAAATTTAGTCCGCTATACGGCTATAGAAGACTTTGACTTGAGAGATCTAATCATACGAGCTATCTTGTTTGTTTGCGAGCCTTTTGGGAGTTGTGCACTTGGACTCTTGGGTTGTGCAACGACTTGCGAAATCTTGAATCACATCGACGATGAGAATTTTGTTGAAGTGAACACAGGTTATATTTGAGAGTTCTTGTCGATGCATGTGCATGGTCAGGACATCTTGATAGAGATGTGAATGAATTAGTGAGGGTTGAAAAGTTGGATTTGATTGATGAAGAAAAGAGAGTGCGGAGAATAGAAAAAGAAAAAGTGAGAGAAGAAGATATAGGTGGAAGGGAATGGGAAACATGTGAGAGATACCCAAGTTATAAAAGAGAAGAGAGACGAATCAGGGAAGGGTTGATTACGCAAAAGGGAGAAAAATGGGAATATAATATAGAAGTGTGTGTTTACTTTCATTGGTTGCTTGATGTGATCCCTGAATGCTTCTTGATCTATTTGTGTTTGATATTTTTGGTATTACTAATATTTTTTGTTGAGTAACAGATTTTTTGCTATAAGCGAAATTCCCTCCAGTGCCTCGAAGAGTGAAATGACTAGAAAGGTAAGGTTAATTGGATCGCCGTTTTTTATGCACATAACTTGAATGTTTTGCAGGAACATGGAAGTGGAACACATCGCTCCTTGAGGACGACTTTGCAAATAAGTGGAGGGGAGTATGTTAGCTCATTAAATTATTGATTTTTTGCACCTTGATGTATTTGCGTTTTGCAAAGTAAACGTTTGATTGCAGGTATTTTTTGCAAACAAAGTTATTAGTCAGCAGCCATAAGCTATGAGTAAATGAGGTGAGTAGAGGAGGTGTAGTCCTGTATGTTCTCTTGGAAGTGGGGGGGCATTGTGTGGCTCTCTGTTTTCTTCAGGTATTACGGAGGACATCTCTTGGAAGGGGACTGGGGGAATTGCCCATCACAGAGAGGTAGGAAGGCGAGAGGGGCTATGCCCCCCTTAATCCACTCGAGGGAGATGCATGACGCTTCGGAAGCTTCCATTCCACTGAAGTTCTAACGAGAGTGCTAGCAGAAAAAAAAAGGGATAAAAAAGGAGAGAGGTGAAAAACGTGTACTGCAAAAACAAAGAAGAAAAAAAATAACAATAAAAATGGGAAAAATAACACATGGGTTCGGTGGGGAAGTTTTACTACTACTCATGCTATCTAAGAAGGGGGATGGAGCATTAGAAGAAGATCACCAGAAGCAAGGGGGGAGAGGCACAAAAAAGGGGGGTTTTTACTGAGAATGCTCATAGGTAGCAGCAATTGTAGCCCAGAGGAGATTGGAGCATCCTGTTGAATTCTATCGGTCTATCCTCTCAAGGGAGGAGCACGCATTTTGTGGGGCTAGTTTACACATCTTTATGAAGCAAAAGGGGGTAGAAGATGGGCTGCCCAAGCGTAATCACATAATCTGCTTGTTTGGTACATGTGGAGCTCTAGAAGAGACACGTCAAATCTTTGAAAAGGTGCAAGAACCAGATGCCTTCACATGGAATGCACTCATTACTGCACATACAAGTGCTTAAAGCTTGTCAGACTCTAGTGCAACTTCTATTAGTTCAGGCTTAGTTGGTTGAAATGAGCCTAGACAATGACATAAACGTCCCATTTACATGACTAGATGGCTACACAAGAGAGAGGGCATCCTTTGTTTGAGAATTGGTTGATCTGACAACCTTTGTTTTCGTCAGGCATTGAAGGACTCGACAATGGTTTACTGAGTCTTCTTGAGAGTTCATTTACTGTTTGTATTTTGCTATGTGTGTTGCGCGAGGAGGGCAAAACTTCTCAGCTGGTGTCAGATACATAATGCTATGTTCTGTTGCATATACTTATCACGACGCCGATCTAACTTGGAGAAACGCAGAGGGAAATGCTTACAGTGCTGCACATGTGCACAAAAGCTTCGGAATAGAAGGGGGGGCAGATGTTGTCTGGTTTCTCGACGGGAGGAGAACGGGAGCTGAGCCTCTGAAGCGATCTACAGAGCGATGGGGAATTGCTATCAAAAAAGCTTTTGGTCAAATGAAGTTCTTCGGAAGGAGAGTGCAAATCAGACTTTGTGAACATGGCTGAAGAATACCGTGTTGCTAGAGAATAAGGTGAAGGGGGGGGGGGGGGACACGGAATTAGCAAGCATGCATATTTTAGAGGTTAGAGGTGATGCATTTTGTTACATTCGTGCTATGTGTCTAATGCTACGTGATGATGTACCATGATGAGTTAGAGTATTATACTATTATATGATCCTTCTTGATGTACATGTTGTTATGAGATGATCATTATCAGTACACATAAGCTCATGAGATTCAGGTCCCTTGAAGTCAATGTCTCAAGGTCCTCCTAATGGAAGATTGTTTTACTCAGTAGAACGAAGGAGTCGAAGAATTTTGGGGATTTATGTACTAGTAACCAAATGCTCATCGGTCCCTGCCCAGTTGCTGAAAGGTTTGGTCTTGAAGAAAGCTGCCATAGGCTGGGGGTGCTAACTAGGGATTACAATTCGTGCCCAGGACCATACTACATACTCAGAAAAAAAACCAGAGAGGCTAGGGAGATCACGAGCCTGAAACTTAAGCCCATTCTAGCTTGTTCTTATACTATTCAGAGGAGAAGTTCGGACGAAGGATCTTTTTTCAGTTTTGAGAAGGAGTTTGGAGATTTGCAGTGAGAGGGGATCATATGGTGCAGAGGATGTAAGGGATGACATCTTGCGCTCTGAATCCAGTAGCAAAAAAGGACCACAGTACAGAGGCAAATTAATAGAGGAATCATTTAGAAGAGGGGCAGTAGGCCTAGAGTTTATGCAGGCACACTTGTAAACAAGTAAGGAAATTTAAAGCAAGCTGAAGGAGAATGTGGCACAGGACCGGAACATGGCAACGAGATCAAGTGTACACAAAGACGAGTGCATCTGATGACATTTCTTGGAGTGTGAGGATAAGCGTTCGACACTCCTCTCTATTTTCAGTAGCTATACGTCTTTGATGACGTTGGTTCTTCATTAGTGTGCAATGATTTGTAGAGCATGTTTCAAATTCGTTATATACTGACAATGAAATTTTGCTGATTTTTGTCTGATCTAGGATGAACATAAAATTGTGCAGACTACATTCATAGATGCTTTCGCTCTGACTAGCAGATTTGCGTGCCCATGGCTTTTGTTTAGGTTCCCATGTGTTCGATGTCTTCACTATTATTGAAGTTGCAGCCCCTTGACTTATTAAAAGTGAGAGGAGATTAGATTTGCATCGGAGAGGGACAAAAGAGAAGGCTTAAGTGATGGAAGTATGTATTACTCTATGGGGAATTATGTGAAGGGTCGTAGATTTGCTTCACTATGAGCAAGCATAAATACCTATTATAGACAATCTCTATTGTAGCTTAACACTAAGTAGACATCGTGATTGTCTTAACAGCACGTGAAGAGCTCTCCTGTCTTGTCTTGTTTGGTTTTATCAAAATCTCGAGGCCTGAATGGAGCTTGTAAGGGATATCATAAGAAAGCCTCGAAGCCGATGTAGAAGCCTCAGTAGGTGATGACATGATACAGAGGTGATAGTGACATGCTCGAAAAAATATGGAAGCCTTTGTCTATTCCGAGGGGAGTCCTTGATGGCACAAGTTCCACGTAGAACATTCTCCTTGTTAGAGGGCTGTTACAATAGTGTGATTATGCGAAATGGACACATTCCTTCATGGCAGAAGGGTCTTTTACGATCATCACCATGTGAGTGTTTGTAAGATTGGTAGATGGTCTCGATGATCAACAATAATTCGAACATTGACCTGAGTAAAAGAATGAATGGCCTGGAAATTCACATATTACTTCTCAAAGGACTAGATGTTGCCTCAAAGCTTTTGTGAGTTCTGTTTCATACATTGCTAAACAATTAAAGATATTCGAAAATGGTGTTGAATCTGTGGAAGAAGTTAAATAGAAATAATTGTGCATAATATTGAGTCTATGGGACACTTGACCATCTCTTAAGAAGCTAGCTGACCGGTAAGTCAAGGTAATATTCTGTCTATCAAGATGTGCATTTCCTTCAAAATATGACTGTTGTACTGACTGAATGCATCTTGTGGTTGCCATGTGGATTTCCTCCTGATTTCGACTATTGTTGTGATGAGTGGCGCTATTGAAAGTTTGCAAAGAGAAAAGAAATGCTTGTGACTATGCCGGAATTGTATGTTAGAGAGGGAATGTGATTGGGAAAGAGTGAGAGCAAGAGGTAGACAGGGATTCGGGAGTGCATGTGTTAAGAGTGTGTGTGTATCTCCTTGTGAAGGAAGTGAGAGAGAAAAAGGGGAAGAGAACAAAAGGGGTGAATGTTTGAGGAGTGGATTGAATAGGATAAAGTGTGTGTGTAAAAGGAGGTGGGCGTGGACGACGGGAGAATGGGTGTGTGTGTGTATGAACTTAGGTGTGTGATTGTGCACGATAGTGCATGTGTGTGCGAGTTTATGTATGAGAGTGTGTGTATGGCATGTAAGTGAGTGGGTGTAAGAGAGAGTAAGTGAGTGGGGGAAGGAACGGGAAGTTTAGCCTAAAAGCATAGTAAGAGAAAGGAAGTTAGGGACCGGACTGAGAGAGTAAGGGAAAGTGCACGAGTAAGTGCATGTGTGAGTGGAAGTGAAAGTGAGTAAGGGGACAATGAGCAACCAAATATAAGGGTGTACTTGTACATGTGTGCGTGTGCATGAGGGAACGAGAGGAAAAGGGAAAACAAGGAAGTGGGGATATGTGCGTGTGTGAGCATAAGAGTACGTGAGTGAGTGAGAGGAAGGAACTAAGAATAAGAGCAAGAGTAAGAGAAAAGAGGGGGACCGGGACATAAGTGGCATGGGAGCATGTGAGCACGAAGATACTTGAGAGTACATTCACATACCATTTAGTGATTCGAAGTAAAGCCAGTGAATTCCAAGGGGTTTGAGCAAAATAAAAGCTTGTATAATCATTTTTCTTGTGGGCAATAGGACTTATCCATTTGGCAATCCTACTGGGGATCGATCTTTCTTCATGCATCCTTTCTTATGACAATAATGGCATTCAATATCCATCTTCCTTAATTTACTTCTACTCTTATTCTGTTCACCATTAGTTTCCTTGTTCTTGCTCCTACCATGTTTTTTATTCTTTCCTTGGTAAGAATCACGAATATTATATGCATCTCCACTCCGAGTGCCAACCATAGATTTTCTATGAATCTCTTCACTCAAGAGTGCACCACATATGTCATCATAGACCAGCTTACCACCAAGTGAACTATTGCTAATACTTGTGCAAAACGTATCCCATGATGATGGCAAAGTGCATAACAAAAAGACTACTTTCATTTCATTAGCCATATCCATTTTTTGAGCCTATAACTAGGAGAATATAGGATCAAACCCATTTACATGAGCAACAACACTATCTATGTCCTTCATGCAAAGGTCATATAACTTTCTCATTAGATACACTTTATTTGATGTCGTTTCTTTTTTATATGTATTGCATACTTTCTTCCAAAGCTCCTCTATACTTTCACAGTCCAATACTATAAAGTAGACATTATCTACTAGGTGCAATTGAATGGTAGACTAGGCCATTTCATCTAAATCATCCCAATCATCATCATCCACATCAACATGCTTCTTTGAGATTATATTTGTTGGCTTCCACTGTCTCCTCTGAATCAGCACATCTTTGATCTGATTCTTCCATAGAGCAAAGTTTGTGCCATCAAATTTTTGAATCTCAAAATGGTCTTTGCCTTGCACATTATAGCTCCTCTTGGGAACACTGGCACTAGACCTAGATCCACAAGATGTGCCTGAGATTTCTAATGCCATGATGATACAGAACTGGCTAGAATGAAAATGGAGATAGAATAGTCCAAGCACCACTAAGGCTCAAGAAAACATGAGCAAGTGTCAGATTTTAGGAAAAATCAAGAGTCTCCCCGAAAAAATGGATTAATGAACAATAATGAAGAACTAGAAGGATTATGTGAGAGTGAATGTACTCACATCAATAAGTGTATCAAGGAGTAAATCAACCATTGTATAGTTGGCAAAACCAAAAAAATGTGGAAAAAATTTTGCTAGAATCTCCTTTGCGAAATGAGCATATGACAAGTGTCAAAATCTCATAAAAATTCAAGTATTGACATGGAAACCTACATAGTGAATCATTGAATCGACTACATATAATGAGGTACCCAAAAGAAGCCAACTAGGCTTATCAAGCACCTATGAACAATTAGCATACATCTTCTATGGAGAGGCTAGGTAAGTCTTCCACCTGAATCACTAAAGAGATCCCAACATCTGGGTGTCTCCTAGTTAAGAAAACCTCACCACAACCCTCTTTATCAAAAATAAAAGGCTTTATGCAAAAAGACGTAACTCCTATATCAATGACCACATGGATGTACATAAGTGGTATCCATAGTAGCATACATAGTGTGTATGTGCTCAATATATGTAGTACGAACATTATTTTAGAGGATTATGCCACCTTGCTAGAAGTGCATGACAAAATCACAAAAGAATTTGAGACTTTTGAATGCTCCACTCCTTGAAGAGACAACAAGATTTATGAAAACAATAATTGTCTAAAAGACCCTACCAAAGCTCTTGGCATGATTGGAACAAACGCATGGACAAGTTGCCAAAATGACTAGAGATGTTGTTTCCATCCTTCAAGACCTAGTATTTGAAGAAGAATATGCCCTTAAACTAGTTATTGGAGGTAGAGTTATAATGATGTCTTTGAAATACAGCAAAAAGATTGGATCAAACAAGTGAAAGAGCTTAAAAAGACACACTCGACCCCAATTGATGTGAAATAAGAAGTAATGTCTATGATTGAGTACAAAATTCTAATGACAACCTATTTCTAGAATCGTGTGCCTAGATGGTGTTTTCATATAGACAAGATTTGATACTATCCATACTTTATGCTTATGGACGAGTACAAGGCCCAAATCCAGAAGATTGTGGGAAAATCACCCACATTTACAACACAATTGGAACACAAAGACCATCTTGAAGCTACTCAAAGAGGTGCCATCTTCCGACCCAACTGGTGGGTGCAACTATTGAAAGATTATCCAAAAATGATTGATACATAGAGGAAAGCACCTCTGCCTATCCTGCACAACCCATACTATGGACCAGTACTAAGAAGGAGAAACTAGAAGTCATTTGCAATCAAGGTAAGGAATGATATGAAATGTGCCGAGTGGTTGAATTTTCTATAACTCACACCCCCTTAAGGTCCCTGATCATTTCATATATGACTACTCCTATAGGATGTTGGCTACCCTCCCTTTGAAAGATGCCAGATGTTGCAACTCACATGAAAGTTAGGATTTTTTATATGGTGGTCATTGTTTTCAAGGTCTTCAAAATGGTGAAGTATCTGCATGTTAACACACCAGGATTTGATCATGGAAACCTTCAGTTTTTCTATGAGCTCAGTACCATGTTATCATACAAAATCCTCTATTCTGCATTGCCACATCAAATATCTCCTTGCATGTTATAGGAAGAACTTCCCAGATGCCTTTACAATAGGATTCTATGAGGATCACTCTGAGGTATTCCTATCATGTCCAATGTATCTACTTCATCTTTTTGCATGTGAAATGATCCAATATTTCAAGCATTACTCACCACACCAACCAAAAACACCATTGCAATTGAGTGGAAAATGTTAGAAACAGATTTGGCCAAAGGCATCAGGGTAGTGGAACATTCCCTTGCAATTGATGTCCTCTAGTCATATACTAATCACCTCCAAGAACAAGGGTCTATCATGGAGGAGAGATGCAAGAGGGAGGGGAGTGTTGGTAGATGCCTTGGATAAGCTCAAAGTAGTTAAGTTATAGGTGGCACAAGGACACAATTAGGTGCAAGTAGGCAAAGGTATTACATAAGAAGGCCCAACAATTCTCCTTCAACAAAAACCATATTTTTCTTCAAAAACAATGATTTCCATCACTATGGTCCTTGTAAAATACTCAATTATGTAAAGTATAGCTCCATTTTGTCCATCCAAAAGATTCCTTCATCTTTGAGAGCTTAGGTAGAATGCACATATGAATTTTCAAAATTTTTGGAGCTTATCCGAGCCACAAAATTAGCTTGACAACTTATTTTTAAACTATGTGTATGAAACCAATCAAAAGATAGTCTAAAACTATAAATAGGGCATGTATATTCATTTTGAGAGGCTACATAATTAGAGTTTGCGAAGAGAAGTGAAGAGTTATTGTAACTTATATGTCTATGAATGCAGAAAATCCATTGTTCCACTCCATTAATCCTTGCTTGCATGTGTATGTGAGTGCATTCTTGTGCTTCTTACATTCAAATTGGCATGCATCACTTGCTCACAATCTTCATATCACCCTCATGTCTTCTTGGTTGAAAATTTGAGGTTTGATTCACATTGATGTTATTACTTAGCATTGTTCTACAAGGAGACAATAGTATACCGATTTGGTTTTGCATAACAAATCATTGTCCCTGTGCCATCATGGTGCATCTATGTGAACAAAGTCAAGGAGAACAATAATTAAAGTGGTGCATGTGCGAGACACTCACCCACATCCTTCACCTCTTGACACACTCATGCCCTTGCCCACACAAATACATCCAATTGGAGTTTGGGATAGGTATTATTTTGCCTCGTCATCAAAATACAAGCATTCAATATGGTTCTCGTGTGGAGGAATCCCTATACAAGGATAATATGCACTTATAATTTGCACATTCGTAATACTTTTGGGTAAGAAAATTAATCCAGGTTACAAATCAAGGCTTTTCCTAATCCTCACCAGTAAATCACAGAGCATTATGGAGATCGAAAGTAGAAACATACTTCAATGTTGCATTTGGAATTATTTTCCACCAAATGATTGGCGATGAACTCTCCAATACCCCACCAAACACCACAAAAAAGAGAGCATTGAGAATTGTTTCTTAAGATAGAATAGTCAAATGACTTTGCGTGACAGTAAATTAGATGCACCTCTATCATATCGTACTCCCTCATAGTGCCTCTCTTGCATCAAATTGTTATGCTATGGCTACCTCTAGTCTCTGTGACGAGACTGAACCTGTTTTGTTTGATGAAGCACAAAATTCAGAACATTGGATGGTTGCAATTCAATCTAAATATGATGCTATCATGAAAAGTGGTGCATGGTCTTTATGTGACTTGCCCCCTGGCAAGAAGGCCATTGGCACTAAGTGGGTATACAAATTAAAGTGCAAACCTGATGGAATAGTTGACATGTATAAGGCTAGGCTTGTTGCAAAGGGTTATGTGCAGCAAAGAGGCATTGATTTTGATGAAACCTTTGCTCCTACTTGCCAAATGACTACTGTTCGTAGCATCTGTGCACTTGCAACTCATCATGGTTGGAATGTACATCAGTTGGACATTAAAACAACATTTCTGAATGGTGACTTGCATGGAGAAGTGTATGTTTTTCAGCCCCGTGGCTTTGCACAGAAAGTGCATGAAAACCAGGTGTGCAGGTTAAAAAGGCATTATATGGTTTAAAGCAAGCACCACGTGCTTGGTATGAAAAGATACATGCCTATCTGATTGCACATGGTTTTGAGAACAGTCCAACTGAAAGCACCTTATATGTTAAGCGTGTTAATGATGTGCTTCTGATCATTGTGGTATATATTGATGACATGCTACTCATTGGTCCTCATGACATGCATATTGCTGATTTTAAGGCTAATTTGCATGCCTCATTTGAGATGTTTGATTTGGGGCATTTGCATCACTAATTGGGCATTCAGTTTATACAAGTTGATGGTGGAATGGCTTTTTATCAAACGAAATATATTGACAGATTATGGTGGCAATTTGGCCTTCAAGACTGTAAGGCTATTGCCACTCCTATGGAGGCAGGTTTACAATTGAGTCTTCATGATGCTGGAGATGCATTTGATGTTGTTCTCTATCAACACGTTGTTGGATGCTTGATTTACTTATGCATTACCCGGCCATATATTCAATTTGTTGTCTCAAAGATGAGAAAGTTTATGCATTGCCCAGGTGTCAAGCATTGGCAGGCAGTTAACCACATCTTTCACTACTTAAGTGGTACCATGGTACTTGGATTGTTTTATCCCAAGGGGGATCACTACTACCAGATTTGCATGCTTTTTTTTATAGTGATTGTGTTGGTTGCTATGACACTCGTGTTTCCACTAGTGGCTTTTGCTTCATGCTTGGTAGCTCATGTATATTTTGGTTGATCAAGAAGCAGCCTACTGTGGCGACTTCCAATGGTGGGGCTGAGTATAGGGCAGCTTTCACAATGATTGTTGAGTGTGTGTGGCTCAGATGCCTTATGGCTGATTTGGGTGTTGGTCAGTCTTCTACCACCACCATCTTCACTGACAATTAGAGTGCATTGGCAGTTGCGAGGAACCTTGTGTTCCATGCTCGCACTAAGCACATTGAGGTGCATTATCATTATGTCAGGGAGAGTGTTGCAGAGCAAAGAGAGCACAAGGCAGAGAAAAAGACGGGCCCCAAAATTTTTCCGATTTGGACACCCAATTTTTGTATTATAACCATTCTTGTAATATATTTTCCAATGTAAATGCACTAGAGGAGTCCTCTAGATGCATCCCCACAGAAGATTAGAAACTTACCCATGTAAATTAGTAGGAAATTAGTCTTTTAGTGAATAAAGTGCCGGTCTCTTGTATGAAAGGACCATTTTTAGGGCACAAGTATATAAGTCAATTTGTGACTCTTTGTAAGGACTTTTTGCCATTGTGAGAATCAAGAGCACAGAAATTCGAATTTGTGTCTTTTCCTCTCTGTATCTTCTTCTTTGTGAACTTGTATGCTTGTGTATTGCTTGGAAAGAGTGTAGGGAAGTGTTGTCTATCCATGAAAGTGTTTGTTTACTGTTGTTAAGGTGTGTGCGAAGTGTAGGAAGTGCAGAAGTGTAGTAAGGTCTTTGCCACGACTCAGTATTTTGGTCATAACTTGAAGTAGAAGCGTCAGAATTGAGTGAAGATACTGCCATTGGATGCGTCTTCTCGAGAGCTTTGAAATGCATATGCTATTTGCTATATTTGGAGTTCGCAGCTGAGAGAAAAGCTCAATTTATTGTTGGCTACTGTTCCAAGTATCGTGACACCATGACTGACAGTTGAAGCTTGTTTGGATTAGTCTTTGCCTTGTTTGCACTCTTTGAGTAATTCATTTGCATTGATCGTCATTTGAATGCATGTCTTCATACACTCGGCTAGGTTTGTATATTCATCGGATTGATAATTAAAGCGTGAATCCCCACTATATGCACTTGAGGGGGATTGAGGTATAGTCTCTTTCTCCACAAGTCCCTAAGTTGGTTCTTAGGTACACACGTTTTTTGGCGCCGTTGCCGGGGAGTGTCGATCAAACAGAGGCATTTGTGTGATGGTAAGTAGCTTTTTGCATTGAAGTGAGAGGAGGAGTAGTGATTTTCTCTTCTTTGGTAAGTCACTTTCAGGCGCACTTACTACTTCTCACTCTTGGAGTGTGTGTAGTGACTTATTAGTCTAGGAAAGTGAGTGGAATGAGTAGAGTAGGAGTAAGGGAGTAGGTTAGGTAGTTAGAGTAGCTTTCCATCCTTGTAGTGTTGTTCTATTTTCAGTGAGTAGGAAAATTCAAGAGTATAAAAGCCAAAAAATGTCATTGTGTAAGTCACTTGTCTTTTGAACAAGTATCGTGAGGAATTGCTGCCGAGTATCGTGGGCGAAGGTTTGGGCATTCTGAGCTACGCAAAACGAGTCAGAGGGGGTAGAGAGCTGAGATAGAGTCCTAAGGTAAGCATATGTATCATTCTCTCAGCTTCATTACATAAATCAAGCTTTTCAGAAGAAAACGATATGCGACAAGTATCGTGAGGGTCTTACAGGGGGTAGAAGGTGTGTTTTGGGTAATAAATAGAGTGAGAAGAGGGTAGATAAACCTGGAAAACATTTGTCTCCATTCAAAATCCAAAAAAACACCAGCAAAAATTTGAAAAAGGGTCAAGTATCATGTTCTCCTGCGGTTGAGTATCGCGATACCTGACAAGTATCGTGATCTCCTGTGGTTGAGTATCGCGATACTTCCCAAATACCGTGTGTCAAGTTGCCCGATCGCGATACTTAACGAGTATCGTGTATCGAGTCCTGCAACTACTTCACAAAACCCACATGGAACCTCTCATAATAATTCATTTCAACAGTCAGGACAAACACAACAAACTCAAATCCCGGTTAGACCACATGTGCAGTTTGCTATGCCTGCAAATAACCCTAACTATCGGCCTCGGCCACCTGTTAACCCATGGAATGGAATTCCTGCTCCAGTGAGACCATCTGTAGCAAGAGGACCTGGTATACCCATTGGAAGACCAGTTTTCCCTGTGATGCCTAGACTGCCTGAAGGAGGACGAAGATTAAGGCCAAGTCAAGTGGCCAAATGCATGAGAAATCACTATGATGGCTCTAGTGAACCTTACAATCATATAGCTGAATTCAAGCAAGTAATCAGAGCGGAGCAAGTAGAGGACTTTTTGATCCAATATGAGTCTTTTGGTCTAACCTTGACGGACACAGCTTTAGCTTGGTTCCAACCATTAGATCCAAATGATTTTCAGAACATGAAACAAGTCTATCACGAAATGATTGAGGAATTCACTAAGTCTGGAATTAAAAACAACTCGTCATCATTAATCCATAGCTTTAAGCAAGCTCCTACGCAATCGAGATTGGCAACAAGAAGATTCAAACAGTATGTGGATAGATGCCCAGTGGAAGAGAGGCCCACACAAAACAAAACGGTGTCATTATTTTTGGAAGGATTATTGAATGGATCATTAAGATCTCTGGTGTATGTGAAGAGAGTTCAAACCTTGCAAAATGCATGAAAGAATTTATTGACTAGAGGACAATCTAGCGGAGGATCTGAAGATACCTCAAGGTAGTATGAAGAGTGAAGATTCAGCAAGTAGCACATCAAACCCTAAGAACAATGTTGAGGAAATAGCCGACCTAGTAGCAAAGAAGCTGAATGTCCAAGAACAGAGGAACTACCCAACAACCCAATGAGAGTGCCCATGCTTAGAAGATGTATGCATTGTGGAGGTGATCATCCATCTCATTTGTGCACTAGGGGAGTAGTCCCACCACCTGCCTATGCTTACAATAGACCACCCGTTCCAGGCCCTCTACAATATTGCAGCATAGAACAAAAATACACAAATCACAGTGCATAAAATTGTCCCTACAATAGGCAATCAAGACCAACACAACCTGTTATGAGACCTTATGGATACCCTCAGAGAGAACAAGGAGGTGAAGCCTTTAGGTATCCCACATATCAGCAGCAGGCACCTGTACCACAGCCATATGCTTACCAAGGTTACAATCAACCACAACCGGTGTTAGGACAACAACCACCCCACCCTCAGAATGTTGTCCCAGTGAAAATAGCTCAACCTGAAGAAAACTTAGAGAGAGCAATAGTCCCAGCCACACCATTGACTAGTAATGAACCATATGACTCATCTTATGACCATAGTCAAGGAAACTATCCCAGTTATGAGAGCTCTATGATAGAATATGGACAAATGTACAAACCGTATACCTATGGCATGGAAGTGCCAGATAGTTCCTACGGATATGAGCAGGATTATGTGTCATTGATGTACACAGCCCCTAGGGCATCCATACCCCCCGACCTATGAACAGATCGCCTATACCTAGAGGACCATGTTATAGATGCGGAGGTGATCATTATATCAGAGAGTGTACACTGCCAAACCCACCACCACCACAGCGAGTCTGGGAAGGATACTGTAGTGATTGTGGTAAAGAACATCTTTTAAGAGATTGCCCCAAGAACCCCAACAAAGTTAACTCTAATGTGCATATTAACGTGATAGAAGTGATAGAATCACCAGGAAGCGATAACGAGTATACTGTACCATTGAAAGCAATAACTAGAGCCAAAGCGAGAGAAATCCCAGACAAAACTAAGGAGAATGATCAAGGTGACAGAAAAATGAACATACCTACACCTCAAGTAGTTGAAGACTCGGAAGAGCCTGAGAGAAGTGTTGTAAGCAAACGGACACAAAGATGGAAGAACCGTAGAGACAGGATAAAGGAAAAGAAATTGTTACAAAAGAAGTAAATTGAGAAGAGAGAACAAAATCTAAAAGAGAAACAAGAAGAGGAAGGAGAAAATTGGAAGGGAAAGTCAAAAAAAGAAGAGGTAGGATCAGTTTTAGCATATCCCATGCCTGAAGAATTAGCCATGTGGATTCAGGCGTACAAGGCACGAATAAGAGTAGGACCTACCATAGAACAACATGAAAGAGAATATCCTAGAGGTGACCTAGAGAAAGAGAGGTTGGAGATCTGCAAAAAATTAATAGAAGTTGCTCAACAGACCTTAGAAAAACATGTTGTTCCACTACCGAATACACGAATTTCCGAAAGAGAATTCCAAGAGTGTGTCATTGCTAATGATCATGAGAAAACTGAAGCAGGTAAGACACATGATGGAAATTATTGTGAGGACAAAAGGGATGGATCCATTATTCTCGAAGTAGAAGGGGAATGGCCTAAAGACTTGTGGGCAAGAGTCCAAGAAGACAGGTGGAAGAAATTAGAAGGAATCGAACCACCCTTTGAAGAGCTAGAAGCTGAAGATGGAATAGAGGATTCAATACCTGAAGTGAATTCAGAAGAAATATTACCAATGGATCCAAGTGACAAAGAAGATGACGGAGTAAAGGCTTTGCCAAACTACACAGGAGAGTACGAACATAGTTCAAAATTATATTGCATTCCCTCAATAAGGAAAAAAGAACTAAACCCATCAGTCCAAACGTCGGATATCATACAACACCTTAGAAAGGTAAAAATCCCTTGCACTCTGACATTGGAAGAACTGTTGAAGGTTAAACCACATTTGAAGGAGAAACTGACCAGTCAATTGGAGATCAAGACGGAAGAAAAAGAGATATCTGATGAAGTAAACACAGTAAAAATCCCAGTCGATAAGGTTGGAGATTTTAGTGAGGGAGATGAAGGAAATACTTGCCTTCCAGTTACCTATAGAGGTTACACTACTAAAGCCATTTTAGATACAGGAGCTGGAGTAGGAATAGCAACTAAGGAAATCTGGGAGAAATGGGGAAAACCAGCTCTAAGACCAACACGCATGAAGATACAAATGGCAGATGGACACACTGAACCACCCCTTGGGATTATTGGAACGAGTAGTTTTTACCACTTGCGGAGTTGAGTTCGAGCACACCTTAGCGATTTGTCAATTTGAAAGGCCTAGCAATTATGAAATGATACTTGGGAGACAATTAAAGGTGGTGCAAGATTGGGGAAAAGACGCGGTATACTTACAGCATGAAGGAACCACCACAAGAATAAATCTCTACACATACACGTACCAAGATGTTCCCCCCTTACAATGGAATCAGATTCATAAGGAGGAAGATAATCAGACGATTCATAGTATAGGTTCAAGTGATCAATCATGGATGAAGGAAGACACTCATCTATGGATATGTCAAACTGCGAAAAAGGAGGAAGATAGGAGAAAAGGATGGCAGCAAAGGCAAAGAGTTGCTAGATCTGTACAAGATCCAGCCTATATGCCTCAAATATTCTTAGATGAAGAATTTGAACCTCATGGTTGGATGGAGATTTTAGCTACTCTCGATGTGTGTGTAAACGGAGAAGTGATAACCATGAATGAATGCATTGATGAGGAAGGATATGACGTTAGTCTATACATGGTAGTTCTTCAAGAGGCTGAAGAAGGAGAATTCATAGAAAAGGAATGGAAGGAAGACTATGAGAGCATTGAAATGGAGCAAGAACACATGGAAAGAGAAAATGAAACTCAAGAAATAGTCATAGATAATGAAATAAATCAAGAACCAACACGGGAAGAGGAGCTTGGATTAGAAAAAGCAAAAAATGATGAAGAAAACAAGCTTCAAGACCAATTTGAAGTGCCCGCCCACTTCAAAAAATATAAAGTAGAAAAGAGAAGAATTTCTATTCAAATGCCAAAACGAGAAGCACAGCCAGGAATAGCATATGACAACAAAGAGCAAACCAAGAAGATAGTAGTAACATTAGAGGAAGGAGAGGAGCGATGTACTTTCATAGGACAGGATGTCTCAATGGAGGAAGAACAAGAGTTAATACGCCTCATAAGGGAATACCGGGATGTCTTTGCCTGGACCTATAAGGACTTGAAAGGAGTAGATCCATCTATATGTGCTCATAGAATCCCTATGACATCTGAAGCCAAACCTTCTAAACAAAGACCGTATACCTATAATGATGTGTACTCAGCAAAGATAAAGGAAGAGATAGATAAGTTGCTAGAGGCTAGATTCATATATGAGATCGAACACACGGAATGGGTATCACCTTTGGTGGTTGTACCGAAAAAGAATGGTAAGTTAAGAGTATGCATAAATCTGAAAAAAGTTAATGCCGCTACCATAAGAGACAGTTATCCATTACCCATCACGGATCATCTTTTGGAAAGAGTAGCAGGGAAGGAAGTTTATAGTTTTTTGGACGGCTTTTCAGGCTATAATTAGGTAGCCATTGCTCCTGAGGACCAGCATAAAACAGCCTTTGCAACTGAATGGGGAGTATACACCTTTAGGGTTATGCCTTTCGGCCTAACCAATGCCCCAGCCACTTTCCAAAGATTGATGTGCCATGTATTCAAAGAGTTCCTGAGAAAGAGTATGGAGGTATACGTGGATGATTTATGTACTTATTCAGCTATACGATCAGACCATATCCCTGAACTAGGAAAGATCTTTGCCAAATGTCGACAATATCGAGTATGCCTCAATCCAGAAAAGTGTGTCTTCATGGTTTGACAAGGGAAGATATTAGGGCACATTGTCTCTAAGAATGGAATCTCAACAGATGAAGACAAAATCAAAATAATTCTGGATTTATCGAGACCAAAGACTGCTAAAGAAGTCCAAGCATTTATGGGACATTGTGGATACTACCGAAGATTTATACATATGTATGCCATAATTGCTAGACCTCTCTATGCATTATTGACTCAGTTTAACTGGACTGAAAAATGTGAGAAAGCCTTTGATGAATTAAAGAGTCGATTGAGTTCAGCCCCAATCCTTCGAGTACCTAATTGAAACAAACCATTTCATATCCATGTAGATGCTTCCAAGTTTGCCATTGGTTGCATCTTAGCTCAACCTACAAATACAGGAAAGTTAGATCACCCTATAGCCTATGCAAGTAGACAATTGAATCAAGCAGAACGCAATTATACCACAACCGAAAGAGAAGGCCTAGGAATGGTGTATGCAGTAAAAAAGTTTCGACACTACTTATTGGCAAACAAATTCAAATTCTTCATTGATCATCAAGCCCTACTGTACTTAGTCAATAAGCCTTGTAATACAAGACGACTAGTACGATGGTTTTTATTGTTGATGGAATTTGATTTTGAAGTAGTAGTCAAGAAAGGAAATACCCACATAAGAGTGGATCACCTATCAAGAATGACACATGGAGAACCACCCATAGGAGTACCGGATGATCTGCCAGACACGTATCTGTTTAATCTCGAGGTATGTCCCCAATGGGCAGAAAAGTTGATCCCTATACCCACGCATGGACCTAAAGATGGAATCACACCAAACCGAATTCAAGACCTATGGAAGACTAAAAACCTTCATATCATTGCTGGAAGCTTGTATCACCAAGGCTCGAATGGATTACTCATGAGATGCGTAGAAGAAGAGGAACAAGAAATGTGGCTTCACAAAGCGCATATAAATCAATGGAAAACTCATCTGAATGCGAACGGAACATGGCAAACACTAAGAAGATTGGGCATATATTGGCCAACCATGCAGAGGGATGCGCATAACTATGTGTCAGCCTGCCCAACTTGTCAAGAACAAAATCCGGAAGAGAACTCCACCCTATGCCACTCCACTGTAGCACCAAGATGGAGCATGCCTCTGGTGAAGTTCTTAAAGACCCAAGAGTACCCAAAAGGAGCCACTTTAGCAAGAAAACGAGCACTTGTTGAACAAAGCAAGGACTATGCTCTTATAAGAAAACAACTCTTTAAACGAGGAAGAGATAATCATTTGTGAATGTGCATTCATGAAGAGGAGTATCTTGCTGTTTTAGAGATGGCACATACAGGAGCTGCAGGAGGACATTTCTCTACAGATAAAACAACAAAAATGATTCTCTTTGCAGGAATGTGGTGGCCAACTCTACATCAGGATGCAGCCACATATGTTCAACGATGTGATACATGTCAACGAACGAAATATCCAATTAGAAGGGATGAAATGCCACTGAAACCCATGATGAGTGCTAGAGCTTTTACTAAATGGGGAATAGACTTCATAGGACCTATTAGACCACCAGCTAAAGGATCCCACGCCGAGTACATAATCGTAGCCACAGACTATCTGACCAAATGGGTTGATGCCAAAGCTACCAAGAAAAACGATGCAAGGACTACGGCCAAGTTTCTCTTTGAGAACGTTTTCACTAGATTTGGACTACCGATAGAAATTGTGAGTGATAGAGGTACGCACTTTGTGAATGAAGTTATAGAAGCCTTACTGAATGAATTCTTAGTAATTCATAAGAAATCAGCCCCTTATCACCCACAAGCCAATGGAAAAGCCGAAAGTTCCAATAAAATCTTATGCACAGTTCTCACAAAAATTGTGAACAATGGTAGATCTGATTGGGATAAACAATTACATCACGCTTTATGGGCATTCAGAGTAGCCTACAAAACCGCCATAGGCACTACTCCTTTTAACTTAGTGTATGGACAGAATGCTATTTTACCAATTGATTTCTTAATACCCACTCTCAGAGTAGCAACAACATATGAGTGGATGGGACATGAACTCTCAGTTCAATTGGATCAAATAGAGAAGCTTCATGAAACTAAGTTACAAGCAGTAGCAGGGATTTATGCTGCTAAAAGACAACAAAAGGCATATTTTGATGCTCGTATTAAAGACAAAAATTTGAAGGAAGGAGATTTAGTTTTGGTATATACTCTGAAACAACACGCTAAGAAGTTGCAGAAGAGAGGATATGGCCCGTTGATCATCAATCGCATATCTACGAGTGGAGCCATCAGTCTAGCAACCCTAGATGGAGAAGTATTACCAAACTATATCAGTGGATGTTGAGTGAAAAAATATCTAGAACCATTGACTGAAGAAACAATGTCACGATTAATCAAGGGCAAGAATAGACGCATCGAAGAGGAAAGGATACGAGAAGAAGCGAGACAGGAAGCACTAGAACGAATCAAGAAACGAAAAGAATGGATGAGAGAGAGAGATGAGAGATATCGACTAGGAGAAGAATTCATCCCAATGGCTAATTTTAGAGCCACAGAAAACCTAGGTCAACAAAGGACACAACTATATTTGAATTTGGGAGCCAGAAAAACGGAGTACCACTTAGTGGATGCTCTCATTGACATAGTAGCCGCCATAAGCTGCATCAAATTTTCATTGACTCAGCAACTCAAGGAAGAATTACGTCCATCAAAGGCACAGCTTATAGGAATAGGGGGAAAGATCAGCAAGTGTATAGGAGAGATTACCTTACCTCTACACTTAGGAAACAACACAATGGAACAAAAATTCTTAGTATGTCATGACCAGGACTTATTGGAAGAGCTGGTGTTAGGTCAAGATTGGATATACGAATATGAGGTTACTATCCAATTGGCCTTAGGATACATCTCAGCCAAGATAGGACATCGTGAAGTATTCAGCATGCTAGACGAACGACCAATCAAAGCCGAAAGTATAGAGCCAAAAACTCACTCAAATGAACAAAGTGATGCATGTATGTTCACTAGCACTATGGAAACCCCTTCATCAAGTACTTCATGTGAGGACCCACCGAATCCTGCTTGCATACCACCTTCTAATCTAGCAAGTCACAAGAGTGTCATTCTATCGGAAAGCAGCCTTAACAAAGAACCATGCACAAGAGAGACTTGTTCTTTGAATAATCCCAAGTCTGCACCCATTCGAACATACCCATTCCTTACACTGGACAAGCGTGGATAAGGAAGGATCAGGTAGCTACATATCTTCTACAACAGAAACATCAGCAACATCAAAACAATCCATTGAAAAAGGAGACAAATTACTTTGGACACCGACGTCCCCAACAAATTGCTAGAATATGGGTTCCAAAGAAGATGATAGCCTCCCAGTCGGACCGTACTCAAATATGGATTCCCAAGTCATGTACTCAAAGGGCAATCGCCAGAAAGGAGGAACCATTGCGTAAGGAGAATCGGGATGGTCTAAAGACAAGACAACCAAAGATGAACTGCTACAGGACAGAGCGGGAGTCTACATACAATTCATTTGTCATTCCAAGATTCAAAAGGCAGACAAAGAAGAAGCACCAGATGAGAAGCATCACAATCACCAGGAGGGTGGGGAACACGATTTTTCCCAACAAAACAAAGCAGATTTGGATGCCGAAAGACAAAGCAAGCTGTATACATCTGCCAAATAGTTCGAGTTGCACACATTTGGAGTTACCAGAATCCAAAGTATGCATGATAGGGCCACATTACAAGGCCACGCATTTGGCACAAGATTCTTCTGTTTCTGGATAGTGAAGCACATTTTCCTCTTGGGAAATAGGATAGCACTTGTACATAATTTAAAGAAAATTACTAAGAAATTAATAACTGCTTCGGCTATGAACTCACTTTTCTATTTTTCTTTCAGACAAAAACATAAAAATACCTAAAAATATGAAAAATCCCAGGTATTACCTTTCTCACACCCACGGGGAAGGGACGACACCATTCACTCGGAGCAATGTCAATCTTATGAAGGACAAATGAAGGAGGATTTCTGATACTATATGGCCACTAATTCATACTCTATATTGAGTGCAGATGGCATCCACTAATTCTGAAGCGACTCAAGAGGAAGAGGTTCAGCTTCTTCCACTAGAATCTGTAACAAAAGCGAGAGGCACAAGATCATATTTCTACACTTGATGAAGTGCATGAGCATATTAGGAAGAGTCAAGAACATTACATGTGTGTATTAATAAGAAGCGCATACCCAAACAATTTAATGACAATGATTTAGTTTGGTTACGAATCATTAAAAGGCGTTTAAAAAATATATCTCAACATCCTAAGGTAAAACTTGCCCCATGATATTATGGACCTTTTCACATTATTGAGAAAATAAATGAAAATTCTTTTCGTTTAGATATACCTTCTCATTGCGGTATACATATATCTTTCCATATAAGTTTGTTGAAATCTTTTCAAGGTACTTTACCACTCACGCCTCTTTTAGATGATCCTCCTTTACTTGAAGAGGATGCGAAAATATTGATTCCCGAGAAACTAATAGATTATGATGTTACAACTACGCGAACTGGTAAGCAATATCATAGATATTTAGTCAATATAAAAATCACTCACTTGAGGAATCACAATGGATACATAAGACTTCTTTATCACCTCATTATGATCGTTTAATTTCTGCATATCATTCCCAATTACATGAAACTTTCATGTTTTCGATTCCATGCATGTGTTTTACATGATTCATGCTTACTATTGTTCAGTGATGGGACATGCGACTAATCATCCATGCCTGTTTTACTATTTATTAACTGAGGTCAGTTGCTTGTCAATTGGGAGGCATGTGGTATATTATGGAATCATGGAAGGTTAAATGGATTTTTAATGTTTTAAATGTCCAGAAGGTTCTAATGTGGTTGTGTTTGATCTAGCGGGTGAAGAAGCATGAGGGCATGGATACAAGTGGATGTGTATAAATAAATAAAGTTGAAGATTAAATCGAAGACTTCTAGAATAAGTTATATTTAGGTTTAACTTGTTTTAAAAATAGTGGTTCGCTTAGAAAGCGATGCTTTTTGTAAATAAAGTAGTTTTTCCTAAAAGTAGTTTCTAAAAGCAACGCTTCTCATGTAACTTCTATTTTCAGGATGTAATAGAAATAAACCTATAAATACGGGTACTCTGATAGACTTGTCCATCAGAGTACACGGGGGGAGATTGCACCCAATATCGCGTTGAGCATCTTTCTGTTTATGATTCATGTTCTGTCTTCTGTCTACTTCTGTGTGTGCGTGCACTGAAGATCCTGATAACATTTGGACTCCCTAATTTGTCAAAGCAACATATGATTTATAAATGCAGTGCATGTCAATTTGGAAAGTCTCACAGGTTACCCTTCATGAAGAAAGGCTATATGCATGGAGACCTCTTGGAATTGGTCCACACATATGTATGGGGACCTAGCAAAGATGCTTCACTCTCTAGATCAAGGTATTATGTCTCATTTATTGATGATTGCAGTAGTTGGACTATCCTAATCTTTATGAAACACAAAGATGAAGTTTTTTCATGCCTCAAAAGATATTAGCTCTTGTGGAGAATTAAACTGGTAAATCACTAAAGAGGCTAAGGTCAGATGGAGGGGGAGAATACTTCTCCCATGAATTTGATTCTTTCCTTCAAGAAAGAGGAATCAAAAGAGAGGTAACTAGAAGGTACACTCCTGAGCAAAATGGAGTGGTAGAGAGGAGGAATAGGACAATTGTTGAAGCTGCAAGGTCTATGTTGAATGAAAAGATCTACCTAATTATCTATGGGCTGAGGTTGTATCCACAAGTGCTTATTTGATTAATAGGTTGCCTTCAAAATCCCTTGATGGGATGACACCATATGAAGCTTGGAATGGAAGAAGACCAAGCCTAGATCATTGCAAAATTTTTGGTTGTATTGCTTATGTTCATGTTCCTTCATAGGTTAGAGGAAAGATGGATCCAAAAGCAGAAAGGTGTGTATTCATTGGATATGACAACAATCAAAAGGTCTATAGACTATACAACCTTACCAACAAAGGATTCTTGGTGAGTAGAGATGTAGTATTTGATGAGAACAATTCATGGTACGAGGATTCATGCAGGAAGGTCAATTTTCCATATGATCTTGAAGATGATTTTCCAAAGCTTGTTAAAGAAAATCCTAAGATTGAAGAGCAAGACACCTTTGAATATGATGAAGAATCTCATATGGAAAAGATCAAGGCATGGAAGTCTAAAGGTAAAGCAAAATTGCAAGAACTTGAACAAGAGGTAGAATCATCACATCATGGCCTAAGAAGGTCAATGAGGGAAAAGAGAAACCCAAAGAGGTATGGTTTTGACACCTCTCTAGTTACTAAGCATTCTATCTACATAGCACATGATATAAATCAAGAAAAGCACTCATTATTTGAAGAAGCCAAGGTAAAACCAGAATGGAAGCATGTAATGAAGGAGAAAAATTGAAGCACTTGAGGAAAATAACACTTGGGATTTAGTTCTGAAGACTTCATCCATGAAGATAATAGGTTCAAGGTGGATTAGAAACTCAAGAAGAATTATGATGGTTCTGTAAATAGGTATAAGGCAAGGCTTGTAGCAAAAGGCTTTGCACAAACTCAAGGAATTGATTATGAAGAAACCTTTTCCCCTGTGGCAAAGATGCCTACAATCAAAGTTTTGCTTAGTATTGCTTCTTCCAATATTTGGAAGATACTCCAATTAGATGTAAAAAATGCATTTCTTAATGGTTGGATAATAGAAGAGCTGTATATGGCACAACCACCTGGTTTTGAGAATCAAGTGTATCCTGATTATGTATGTAAACTTAACAAAGAATTCTATCGTCTCAAGCAAGCTCCAAGAGCTTGGAACTATAGACTTGTTTCATTCCTACAAAACAAAGGCTTTCAACCAAGCAAGGCAGATCCATCACTCTTTATTAAAAAGAGTAATTCTGAGGTCATCTACTTATGTGTATATGTAGATGATATATACTTACAGGAAATGATACAGATGGCATGAAGAAAATCAAAGAACAGATGAGAGAAGAAGTTAAGATAAGTGATTTGGGTTCACTTACATACTTCCTAGGACTGGAAGTTGTCTACAAAGATCATGGTTTGTTTCTCACTCAAAGAAAGTACATTAAGGACATGTTGGCAAAATTCAAGATGCAAGATTGTAAGATTGCAGGTACTCCAATGGAGGTTAATCACAAACTGAGCTCACATGAAGGTGAACTCATAGAGGACGTCACAACATATTAAAGCCTAGTGGGTAGTTTAAACTATGCCACATTGACAAGGGTAGATATATGTTATAATGTGAGTGTGCTAAGTCAGTTTATGCACACACCCAAGAAACCACATATGGATGCTGCCAAAAGGATACTCAAGTATCTCAAAGCGACCATAAATGAAGGACTTTATTGCCATTATGTATCTGATTTAGGTTTAAAGTTGTCCTTTGATGAAGATTGGGCTGGCTCCAAGGAAGATAGAAGGAACACTTCAGGATATCTCGCTTTTGCGGGTTCAAAGCTTATCTCATGGTCATCCAAGAAACAACCTAAAGTTGCTCTCTCTTCCATAGAGGCTGAATACAAAAGTCTTGCCATAACTACTCAAGAAGCTATGTGGATGAAGACATTATTCATAGATCTTGGATTGGAATTTGGGACTCCAACTATTTTTTGTGATAATATGAGTTCTATTCACTTAGCTGTTAATCCATTTTTCATGCAAGGACTAAACATATTGAGGCTCATTGTCACTATGTAAGAGAGAAGGTTCTGAGCAAGAAGATTCAATATCATATGTGTCCACTCATCAACAGTGAGTAGATATTGTAACCAAAGCATTGGATGGTACAAAGCTTTGCAAATTCAAGGCTATGATTGGCTTGCATGTAATTTTTGAAGATTGAAGACCTCAAGCATACTTGGCTTGAGGGGGAGCTATTGAAGCAAGTCTACGACAAGCCTAAGTGTTGGCTTGAGTCTCACAGGGTCATAGGAGAAGCTTTAAAGTGGAGACAATGTATGAAAATTGAATAGTTCACTTGTGAACTATCTCTTGTAATTTTTTTTGAAAATTTACTTGATGTAAAAGTGAAGAATCAAAAGTGGTTGAACCCACTTGATGATTAGGAAAAAGAAAACTCCGCGAACTCATAATTGAATTAGTTAGAATCTATCACTAGAAATAAGGAAAAGTGGTTTAGGTGAGCTATTCAAATTCAAATATTGGCTCCAACTCTCAATGTACCTCTCAGTTTTTAGTCAGCTTGTAGAGCAGATTTCTCTGAGCATGGTTCATCTTTTTTAGAGTTTTAACTTGGTATTTGTAGCTCTCTAAGTATACTATCATAGTCTAGAGTTTCATTTCAATTGGATTTGTGTACTGTGAGCAATGAACATGTAAGCTTGACTATATATAGATGTCTACTGCTTCTTGAACAGTTAAATTGACATATGTGAATTGCTAAATTCATTTCTCATCATATGGTTCATCATTTTCAGTAGAATAACTTGTAATAGGTTGCTTTGCTTCCTAATTAGAGTCCTCTAAAAAATCTTTGACTAATTTTGACCAATGAAGGAGTACTAAGTAAAACACTGAGTGACATAGTTCAAAAATAGAAGGTCTTAGCTAGCTGACTTTTAGTCAAACTTGTCTGTCTTGATTCAACTTTTTGCAAGTGATCTTCCAAGGTACATAGGGTCTCAAATATCCTCACAAGCTAGAAGGGCCCTCAACATATCTGTGGAGTTTGTTTGGATGGTGTAGTGCAAGGATTTTGCAACACCACTTCATCTTCAGGAACATATCAGTCCATCTCTTCACATGAAGTCCTTGGGAAACCTTGGGTGGCACTTGATTGAGGGTTCAAGAAAATGAAAATGGGTGAGAACAAGGTTCAAGATACCAAGGTTGAGAACAAGGTTCAAGACACCAAGGTTGCGAACAAGGTTCAAGAAACTATGCGAAGTTGAGGACATCGATTCAAGGGTACCGAGGGAGTTCAGGAATTGATCATGGAGGCTAGAGGGATACATGAGTAGATCATTGAGGACAATGATCAAATAAGGGGGAATAATGTAATAAAGTGATATGTAGGATATGGTTGAATTATAGCCTAAGAGGGAGGATTAGGAAGTAACCCTTTAACCATGGATTTTGGGGCAAGTGCTTAGCCCATCACACTCCTAGCTAGGAGGTTGTGAGTTCAAATCTCCTATAGTTCATTACACCCCTCTCACATGGAGGAATTGCATGAGTGCCAAATGGTGCTCATGTGGTATTCCACATGGAGAAAGAGAAGGAAGATTATATATTTATGATTATGGACCACATTTTCATAGTTATTTGTGTGCATCTCACCTTTCATAGTGGGTGCCTCAAAGTTCATGAAAAATGAAGATCACTTAGTACATGACATTTGGACCTTTAGTTCTCATATGGAAAAATATTTTGATTATCTAGATATCATTACAAACATGAGTGTCTTCATCATGTTGAACACAACATGTCTCAAGCATCAGGACCTCGCCATGAACATTGGATTTATTATGCATAAGTCATTGATTCGTATTACACACAACCACATAAGATTCAAGCACAAAAATTCCATCATTGGAAATATTTCTTTTATTATGTGTGTTCTTAATCCTACTCTTTGACTATGGGAATTGAACTCTTGGAATGAAGTTCATTCATTCACAAATATAAAGAATAGATGGAGGGTTTGTTTTACTTCACCAATTCATTTTTAATATGTGAAAGACTAAACTTCACTCCAAGAGTCCAATTATCATGGTCAAAGAATGAAAACATGTTATGCATAATAAAAGAAATTGTGTCCAATAATGACCTTCTTGTGCTTATATCTTATAAAATTATGTGATTGTCTGTAGATATTAACACAATATGAATTGGGAACTTGTATTGAATAAATTCAATGGTCATGATGTGTGCTCATATGAGGTCCTAATGCTTTCGACATGTGTACTTGTTCAATATGATGTAGTGACTAGATAATCAAGATCTTTGTTCACATGAGAACTACAAAATTCCAATGTCATGTGTAAGTGCTCTCCATTTTTCATGAACTTCTAGGCTCCAAATGTGCAGGGCCTGACATGGGCAAATAACTTCTAGATTTCTGGTGAACCTGACATGCAATGTTAGGGCCTAAGTAAAGTGTATTTGATTATCTCCTAAACTAGTCCTTGCAAGTAACATCTACAAATGAGCATGAGATTCGAGACATTGAATACAAGTGAAGTCTAAATTAAGACGAATTGGAGCAAACAAAATTTATTGTAGCGACTAAAATCAAAATGTAAATTGATGAACTCGTAAATATGAGTTCTTCCATCCAAATATATAATCATGAAGGAATGATTCTTGAGTCCATGCTGAAAGGATTCATAGAATGTTTCTAAGATTGGATCACAAAAAAGCCAGATAAATGCAAAGTTTTAAGGATGAATCAAACGTAACATATTTTATTGAAGATGATTTGATTGTCTACAATGTGTTTAGAGAATATGTTTCAAAAGTGATCTCTGAGATTGAGAGTTCACATTAAGATTAAAGACTTGTATGTGAAGATGGTGATGACATTTTTCCCTCAAATATGTCCAAGGAGGATAATGAATATTATCAATAGAGGATGCGTGAGCTCTATGAGATCCATTTGGAGGAAGAACGTCAAAAGAGTGTGAGATGTTATATGCGAGTGGTCCAATATAGCAATAATTCAATAAAAATGAATCAAACTTTGATATAACTACTAGAAAGAATGGATTTAATGAGAATGACTGTGAGTGCAAGAAGGAGGTCTTGCATGACCAAGTCCATGATTTTGATAAGCCAAAGCTGGCAACATATGCAATTTTTGTTGGTGCAAGACAATCATCAATTGATGATTTGAACAAAGGTTTGAAGTCAAAGAATGAAGCAAAGATCAACATATGAGGCTTGAAGTTTAGTGCATGATCAGAAGATGAAGACTTGCATATACATGTATACTAATCTTGTAATTAGTTCATAAAAATTTTGCCTCTGTGATGAGTCTTGATGTAAACATCTATATATACTTGATATAGATGTACTACGAGTAAGAAGGATGGTGAGAGACAAGTTTTAGAAGTCATTAGAGACTTAGAAAGTGAGAAGAATTTAATGTATCATTCAGACGCAATATTTCCCTGAATAGAAGAAAGTTGCACCTTGATCTTTTGCTCAGTGCTCCTTCTGTGTTTATCTTCTTGATGAATGCTTTTGTACAACTCTAATTCTATAGTTGAGTGACCTTTGTACAAGTTTTGAGAGTTATTGTGATCAAACTGAGAGAATTTTAAGTAGGAACATTTACATGTGTAAATGAAAGAAGTGAAGTCAGGAACAGGTGCAATCCTGGTGGTCAATGTTTTGATCAGATCTCCCTCCATAGTGTAAAGTTTTGAGCAATTTGGGAGAACCATGCATTAGAAGTTGCAGGTGTCAAAGTCGACTACACAAAAGAATAGTTTTAGACATAGGTACATTGTTTGAAGCAAATCTCACGATTTACTGAATCTTTTGGAGAGATTTAACTTGGAGAAGGTGCGCAAACTTTAGGGGACACTTTGTATAAAGTTTCATTGAAAACTTTACACATTTGATTAGTCAATGACTGAATCAAGTGCAACAAACTTTTTTGAATAATTAGTTTCTTCACCGTTAGTTCAAAGTTTGATAATTTGGCATTAATCTTCCAAAATTGGTTGAGTTTTTGAGTTGTTCTTGATATAGAGGTGCTCTAAAATCAAGGATAACTTGTTCTTTTGGAGATTAACACTCTGCATCAGTGGTATCAGAGCAAGAGTTATCAAAATTGAAGAAAGGAGGACCCCGACTGTTGCAAATATACAGAAATTAGTCTTTGAAGATTCAAAAGGTGAAAGTTTGAAGTGAAAGCTAGAGAAGGAGGCCTGAAGCTATCAAGAAGATCAAAAGGAGCTACATTGGAAGTAAAGGTACATTCATTATTCACAAAGCTTGAAGAATTTATTGCCAATAACACCTGCAAGTGTCTATCAACTTTGTTCTTTAGGTTCAAAAAACCTGCATAGACTTGTGGGGCTGCTCCCACCACAACTAAAACCTTTCAACAAACCTATAGATTTACTAGTGTGGCTAAAAAGACAACCCCAAAGGTGAATATTCATTGTTGGAGAAGTACAAAGAGCACCCTTCTTGATGTTCTTGAACCTATGTAAAGAGAACTATGCACAAAAGTACTCCAAAATGGCTCCAAGAATTATCCCAAAGATGCTTCAAAACAGGCTTTGAAAGCAAAGAATGAAACTTTGAGGTCCAAAAACATTTTCAAAGTAATGTTAACCTTAGTATTTTACCTTCTTCAAACACGACAAGAGTGTAGCTTAGTGGCAAGAGATTGTAATTAAGTGAACTCGGGGGGAACAGTACTGGGATGGGTGACCTCTCGAGAAGTACTGAGAACCTCTATCTTCCTTGATCGTTGAGGATCTCCCTTGCACGTAACCAATAGTGACTTCAATGACTCAAATGGCAAGGTATGTTAAGGTGTATGCCTTGGGCACCACTTTAGCCATAAGCCTTGGGCACACAGGCAGGTGCTCGACCCGCTCACACAAAAGGAACTAAGATTTTGCATTAAAATGCTCTAATAAGAGTGAAGTATTTCAATGGCAACACACAATAGTGGAATCTCCTTCTCGAGAGCTCCACGATGATACCCTCAAAGTAGAAAACTGAGTTCCAGATGCCACACACAATGCTTTGTACAAAGACTGCAAAATACACAAAAAACACATAGTATGCAGAACACGAACGCATAATTCTTAGGTCATACAAATGTGATTGAACTTATAGTGTGTGGCTGACCAGGTCACTATATGTTTCATTAAAGAACATATACAAAGTGTCAGATAGCCATTTGGAATTTCACATGGACACTAACAATAATGGCCTTATTCTCGGATGTTGGAATGATTGTTTCCTTGATACAACAAGATTCCTAATCGATGTTGATATATTTAGGTAGTGATGTGTGTGAACACTCTAGGACCGCCGGGGCACTTTTTTCCCTCTTTAGGAGGTTTTTTTCCCCTGGCTTGTATATACGCCTATTGCCCTAATGGGCTACTTATCTTTGTACATTCTCTAGTAATACATTCAGTCTTGTGTGTTGTGCTCCAAGCTTCTTCTTCTTCCTTGTGCTGTTTGTGTGCTTCCGCAAACGTCTAACTCCAACAATTGGTATCAGAGCAGGTCGTTGCTTCTTCTAGGGCGCCGTCGACACTCCTCCGTTTGCAGTCTCAGATTCGCACAAAATTTGGTGAGCATACTCAGGGTGTTTCCGAGATCAAAACGACTTCGCTTTGTGGTGCCGAAATCGCAATCTGAGCTCGTTTCGGCCTCCGAACGCACTATCACAGTGCTTGTGCAGGCTATTTCGTCCTTTTGTGCCAAAGGTATATACCAGTTTCTGTTCGCCAGTTTAAGCGTCTCGAAGTCTGCTACAGGTCTAGCAGAACTCGCTTGGGCAGTTCTGTTCAACTTTTTGAGATACAGTCAATTTTCTGCATCAAGGTATTTTAGTCACCGGCCATGGCTGAAAGCAGTGATGTATTCCGTATGTTGGCTGTTGAGGATAAGTTGGATGGTACCAACTACCCATTATGGGCTTATATGATGCGACATGTACTGGTTGCAAAAGGATTGTGGAACATTGTGCAGGGTGTTGAAAGACATCCTGTTACACCTGTAACGACAGGTACTGCAAATACAGGTGTTGGAGCTGATGAAGATGGTGTCGAAGATGATATTCCGCAGATTCCTGTTTGTGCTGCTGTTTCTGTTGCACCTACTGTAGAGCAGATTCGTTGGGATGGCAGAGATGCCCAGGCACATGCATTGATAGCTTTGTCTGTCAAACGTGCCATTATTCCTCACATTCGCTCTTGCAGAACAGCAAAGGATGCTTGGGATACACTTACCACTTTGTACCAGGCTAGGAATGAGGCTCGTGTTGCTTACCTCCGAAAACAGTTGGAGAGTGAGCACATGAATGAAGGTGATTCGATGGACAGTTTTCTTACAAAGATCAAAGACCTGAAGGAACAATTGATTTCTGTTGATGAGGTTATACCAGATAGCTCACTTGTGCAGACCGTTCTGAATGGCCTTCCTGATTCATATCAGAGTTTTGCCTCTACTCTTCGATTGATGATGAAAGGCAATCCGAATGCCTTGTCATTTGAGGAATTAGTCTCTGTTCTGTTGCAGGAAGATCAGTCCAGGCAGAACAGGTCCATTATGCGTGTTGCAGATCAAGCTTTCCTGGCTAGTCAGAAGGGCAAAGGAAAATGGAGCTCTTCTACTAGTAAGCAGAAATCTGCAAATGCTGCACAATCGAAGAACCAGGATAAAGATGAGAAGAAATCAGAAAAGCAGAAATTGTTCTGCAAGTACTATAAAGGAAATGATCATATTATAAAGAACTGTCCAAAACTGGCTGCTAAAGAGGCAAAGAAGAAAGAGGCTGGAATGGTTGTTGCAGAGGCCTCTACACCAAAAACAGAGTCTGCAAATCTTGTGTAGGAAGAAGAATGGGCGTTTACTACTGTCTGCAGTTTTGACCCATCTTCTCATGATCAGTGCATGTCTGCAGTAGACTCAGATGTTTGGTACTTTGACAATGGGGCGACCAAACATATTACCTTGCAGCGTAGTTTCTTCTCTTCACTCGAGCCTGCCCCTACAGGGAATACTGTCACATGCGCCAATAACTCCTCTTATCCTGTTATGGGAGTTGGTAAGATCATTCTGACTACTGCTGATGGTAGTTCTTTCACTTTGTCAGATGCTTTATTTGTGTCAGGGATCAAAAAGAACCTGTTATCAGTTTCTGCATTAGCCAAGATTGGCTTGGTTGTGAAATTCGTTGATGACAGGTGTACAGTCCATGATCTCTCAAATGGCGATGTGATTATTGCTTCCGGCATTTTATGTCGTGGGCTGTATAAGCTCATAGACTATGAAAGATATGTGAATGATTCGGCATGTGCAGTTCATGATTCTCAGGCTATGTCAGATGCAAAGCTTTGGCATGCACGCTTTGGTCATCTGAATTTTGCTAGTTTGTTACGCCTGCAGAAATCTGAAATGGTGTCCTCTTTGCCCAAACTTGAGGCACCTGGAAAACATGTTTGTGAAGGCTGTATTTTGGGCAAAATGCAGCGTTCTTCCTTTCCAAAAGATGGTTCAGTTCGGGCTATGTAGAAATTGCAGCTTGTACATAGTGATGTCTGTGGTCCTATGCAAACACCCTCTTTTGGAAATTACCTTTACTTCGTGACTTTCATTGATGATTTTTCCAGGCATGCATGGGTATATCCACTCAAAGCAAAGTCCGAAGTGTTCATGTGCTTCAAACAGTTTTTGGTTTTGGCTGAAAATCTGTCAGCATGTAAAATGGGCACCCTCCGTTCTGATCGAGGGGGGGAATATATGTCTTCAGATTTTAATGCATTTCTGGCTGAACGTGGGATAAAACACCAGTGTACAGTGCCGTATACACCTCAACAGAATGGAGTTGCTGAACGAAAGAACAGGTCACTCATGGAGATGGCGAGGTGCATGGTCAAAAGTCAAGCTTTACCACATAGTTTCTGGCTTGAGGCTGTCATGTGTGCAGCATATGTACTGAACAGGTGTCCCACCAAAGCGTTGCAGTCTATCACTCCATATGAGGCTTGGCATGACCGCAAGCCATCTGTTGCTCATCTGCGTGTTTTTGGTTGTCTGGCATATGCATTAGTGCCTGAACAACATCGCAGAAAATTGGATGATAAGGCAGTAAAATGTATTTCTGTTGGGTACAGTTCTGATAGTAAAGGCTATCGTCTGTATCATCCACAGACTAAACGCATTCTGGTTAGCCGTGATGTTGTCTTTGTGGAAGATGCTATTCAGCCATTGCTTTCATGTACTAAGGAGACATATGTTAGCTCCAAAGACATGTATGATACTTTGATGCCTCTTTTTACAGGTGGACAAGCTAGCGCTGGTCCTAATGAGGCAACTTCTCAGCCTTTGCAGGTTTCATATGATGATGCAGATCATTCAATTTCTGATGCAGATTTACATGATGCACTTGTTGATGAGAGAGCTGATATTGAACAGGCAAAAACTATGCCAAAATGGCTGGTGCAGACTTTGCGTGACAGCAAATTAGATGCACCTTTGTCATATCGTACTCGTTCAGGCTCTCATAGTACCTCCTTTGCATCAGATTGCTATGCTATGGTTGCATCTAGTCTCTGTGATGAGAATGAGCCTGTTTCTTTTGATGAAGCACAAAATTCAGAAAATTGGATGGCTGCTATGCAATCTGAATATGATGCTATAATGAAGAATGGTACATGGTCTTTATGTGACTTGCCTCCTGGCAAGAAGGCCATTGGCACTAAGTGGGTATACAAGCTGAAGCGTAAACCTGATGGTACAGTTGACAGGTATAAGGCTAGGCTTGTTGCAAAGGGTTATGCGCAGGAAAGAGGCATTGATTTTGATGAGACCTTTGCACCTACATGACGTATGACTACTGTTCGGAGCATTTGTGCACTTGCAGCCCATCATGGTTGGAATGTACATCAGTTGGACATTAAAACAACATTTCTGAATGGTGACTTGCATGAAGAAGTGTATGTTTTTCAGCCCCGTGGCTTTGTGCAGAAAGGGCATGAAAACCAGGTGTGCAGGTTAAAGAAGGCATTATATGGTTTAAAGCAAGCACCACGTGCTTGGTATGAGAAAATACATGCCTATCTGATTGCACATGCTTTTGAGAACAGTCCAACTGAAAGCACCTTATATGTTAAGCGTGCTAATGATGTGCTTTTGATCATTGTTGTCTATGTAGACGACATGCTGCTCACTGGTCCTCTTGAGAAGCATATTGCTGATTTCAAGGCTGATTTGCATGCCTCATTTGAGATGTCTGATTTGGGGCATTTGCATCACTATTTGGGCATTCAGTTTATGCAAGTTGATGGTGGAATGGCTTTGTGTCAAACGAAATATATTGACACATTATTGCAGCGTTTTGGCCTTGAAGACTGTAAGCCTATTGCCACTCCTATGGAGACAGGTTTACGATTGAGTCTTCATGATGCTGGAGATGCATTTGATGCTGTTCTCTATCAGCAGGCTGTTGGATGCTTGATTTACTTATGCATTACTCGGCCAGATATTCAGTTTGCTGTCTCACAGATGAGCAGGTTTATGCATTGCCCAGGAGTCACGCATTGGAAAGCGGTTAAGCGCATCTTTCGCTACTTGAGTGGTACTCGGCTACTTGGGTTGTTTTATCCCAAGGGGCGATCACTACCGCCAGATTTGCATGCTTTTTCTGACTCAGATTGGGCTGGTTGCTATAACACTCGTGTGTCCACCAGTGGTTTTTGCTTCATGCTTGGTAGCTCATGTATATCTTGGTTGAGCAAGAAGCAGCCTACTGTGGCCACTTCCAGTTGTGAGGCTGAGTATAGGGCAGCTTTCACAGCGACTGTTGAGTGTGTGTGGCTCAGACGCCTTATGGCTGATTTGGGTGTTGGCCAGTCTTCTGCCACCACCATCTTCACTGACAGTCAGAGCGCATTGGCAGTTGCGAGGAACCCTGTGTTCCATGCTCGCACTAAGCACATTGAGGTGCATTATCACTATGTCAGGGAGAGGTTCTCCGCTGGGGAGATAAGCTTTGCATATGTGCCCACGCAGGAGAACATTGCAGACCTTTTCACGAAGGCTCTGCCTAGGGAGAAGTTTGAAGCTTTCCGCAAAGCTTTGGGCTTACTTCCTTTTGTGGAGTGATTTCCACATAGCTCGGCACTTCCTTATACATGAGTGCCAGCTCCTTGTTCACCGCATCACTCCCAGGGGGGATTTGTTGATATATTTAGGTAGTGATGTGTGTGAACACTCTAGGACCGCCGGGGCACTTTTTTCCCTCTTTAGGAGGTTTTTTTCCCCTGGCTTGTATATACGCCTATTGCCCTAATGGGCTACTTATCTTTGTACATTCTCTAGTAATACATTCAGTCTTGTGTGTTGTGCTCCAAGCTTCTTCTTCTTCCGTGTGTTGTTCGCGTGCTTCCGCAAACGTCTAACTCCAACAGTCGATACCAAAAAACTAGGTAGAAACCATAGAAGATACATTAGTGGATTATGTTGTTCCATTGATTACGGTCTGGTACAAAACTAAACCCCATCCCTTGCATCCTAATTGGTGGTGGACCTGGAGTTAGCATTGCAACATTCACAATATGCAGACAACTAGGTTGGACGGATTTACATCCAGCCTCTTTTATATTTGTATGGTTGATCAATCGCATGTCCAACTAGTGGGTCTTTTAAAGGATATTCCTATGCACATTCAAGAGGTAACTTTTCATATTACTTTTGTAGTCATCAAGTTATTGGTGCAAAAGGTGGATTATAACCTATTGTTAGGCTGCCCATGGTTAAGATATGCTAAGATACAACAAGATTGGGGATCACAAGCTGTTACTTTATGAAAGGTTCATAAGAAGTACTCGATCATGTTGGATGACAAACAAATTTGCCCAAAGGATCAAAAACCAATGTTGTCAGAACCCCCACATATGCTATAAAGATTGGATGATGGTGATGAAGAGGCTTGATTTTTAGAAGCCAACAAGGATTTATGGTTAGTAGGAGTAATGAATATTCTTGCAGTATTTGCCCAGTATGCTCTGATTTTAGCAGTCATTCAACCAGAATTACTTCAACCTCATATTGTATGAACCTTTCGATAAATGATCCATTAAAATCTACAAGTACACATGTACATGAAGATCAAACTGAGACAATAGATACCGGCTCACTTGAAAAATCTCAGATGGTTAAAATTTGTGTCGAGTTATCAATTGTATTTTGAACTCAATTAATTGCACTTTTGATTGAGTTTAAGGATTTTTTTGCTTGGGATTATTCAGAAATGCAAGGCCTAGATCCTTGAATCTATGAGCATAAAATTCAGCTTAAACTAGATGCATCACTTGTGGTTCAACAACATTATCGTATGAACCCAAATTTTGCTAATAGGTTGAGGAGTTGGACAAACTATTATGGGTAGTCCCTATTGAATATCCATATGGGTTTCATTGTTGATATATTTAGGTAGTGATGTGTGTGAACATATTAGGACTGTCGGGGTACTTTTTTCCCTCTTTAGGAGGCTTTCCCCCCTAGCTTGTATATATGCCTATAACCCTAACGGGTCACTTATCTTTGTACATTCTAGTGGTAATACATTCAATATTGTGCATTGTGCTCCAAGCTTCTTCTTCTTCCTTGTGCTTTTTGCATTCTTCCGTAGACCTCAAACTCCAACAAATTGGTATCAGAGCAGGTCGGGCTTCATCTAGGGCGTTGTCGACACCTCTCCGATCACAGTGTGAGAATCGCACGAAAATTGGTGAGCATACTTGTGTTGACCTAAGCACCAACTTAGGGACTTGCGGAGAAAGAGACTATACCTCAATCCCCTCACAAGTGCATATAGTGGGGATACACGCTTTTAATTATCAATCCAAAGAGTATACAAACCTAGCCGAGTGTATGAGGAAATGCAATCATGTGATGATCAATGCAAATGAACTTACTCAAAAAGCACAATTAAGGTAAACACTCATCCAAACAAGCTTAAACTGTTGGTCATGGCGAAACGATACTTGGTGCAGCAGCCGTCAGTATTTTAGACCTTTTTCCCAGCTCCGAGCTCCAAACATAGCGAATAGGATATGCGTTTCGAAGCTCTCGAAAAGACGCATCCAATGGCAGTGGTTTCACTCAATTCCAATGCTCCTACTTCAAGTTATGAGCAAAATACTGAGTCGCGGGAATACTTTCCTACACTTCAGCACTTCCTACACTTCGCACACACCTTACCTACAGCAAATAAACACTTTCATGGATAGACAACACTCACAAGCACTCTTTCCAAGCAATACACATGCATACAAGCTCATGAAGAAGAAGATATGGAGTGAAGAAGACACAAATTCGAATTTCTGTGCTCTCTATTCTCACAATGGCAAAAAGTTCTTTACAAAGAGTCACATTTGACTTATATACTAGTGCCCTAAAAATGGTCCTTTCACACAAGAGACCGGCACTTTATTCACTAAGAGACTAATTTCCTACTATTTTACATGGGTAAGCTTCTAATCTTCTATGGGGATGCATCTAGAGGACTCCTCTAGTGCCTTTACAACGGAAAATATATTACAAGAATGATTATGATACAAAATTATGATGTCCAAATCGGAAAAATTTTGGGGCCCGTCTTTTTCTCTGCCTTGTGCTTTCTTTAGCTCTGCAACACTCTCCCCCTCTTCGTCTCTGTCGTCCCTTGACAGGCTTTGCTTCTTGTCTTCAGTTTGTTCTCTGCACGCAACCTTTGCTCATTGTTACCTGTTTATAAAACAGGTGTTCAGTTTTGACGGCCTCTTCTTAATTCTTGTTTTACATTTTCTGGGCCTGATGCATTCGACTTGCTTGCCCGCAACCCTTGTAGTTAGACTGACTACCTGATACTGTGCAGTCTAATTCACCTATAGGCTCATGACTTCTGGGTTGCCATCGTAATTCTGGTTGCCACGCACGCCATCAGTGGAAGGTTGAAGATGTGGTGCTTCAGTCTTCGATCTGGACCTTCCCGCAGATCAAGAGGTTGAAGCACCTATGTGGGTTGCGTCCTTCCCTTGGTGTGTGTGCCCCTGCGGGGCTCTGTGCAGAGATGGGTAATGCGCCCCTGCGGGGCTTCCTGTAGAGATATGTCTTCAAATATTTCTTTTTAGTGAAGCTGCTTCTTTCGTTGTCTTCTTCTTTTCTTCTTGTTACTTGACTCTCCCTCAACACTGCCCCCCACCTGGACTCTGTCGTCCCCGACAGGCTTTGGTAAGCGACGGGCATATGTTTTATATACTTTTTGCTCTGTATCATTCAGCAGATTCGCTTCACGTATCAGGAGTTGTTTCCATTGTTCTGCCTTCACACCGTTATTTGGTGGCTGTCTGTGATCTGCGAAGAAGCTGAGTTCATATGCCACTAATCTGGCATTTAGATTGGATGACATTTTCAAAAAAATCTCTGAATCTATCTCAAAAAATCCTGTAAAGAAAGCTTCTTCGAAGGTTTGCATATATACACTTGGCAAAACCATAATTCGAGAATAATATGCCATTATTGTTGGTCTACTAGGCATCACTGATAGATCAAAAATGAGGATCTCCGTGCTCTGATTAATGCCTATGAAGTTCAAAAATGTGTAGGCCGCATGCTTGAATACCTTCAAAACTGTGAGGATCATGCTAAGTATTTTGTTGGTCATTTTTACAGTTAAATCAGGTACTGTCGCATAATTCTGTAGCCAAAATTCTATGGTTTTGACCATATAATCCTCCGTTGGCAAGTAATTATTTGGCGGGCTCGGAAGCATGGGATAATTGAGCCACTGCTTATTGATAGTGCCGCTTCTTTGTAATTCCAAAAATTCCCTGGTATCCCTTCTGCGTGGTAGTGGACAAAATGAAGGGTTTACCTGGAATGCATATGGCGCTGCTTGCCAATGCACCCGTAGTGTGGGATGTTTCTCCAACAATTTCGCCGCCACACTGGTTGCGCAGCTTCAAACTCTGCTTGAGTGTATTCGAATGTGTCATGTTTGAAATTCAGCTGCTCATCTGGACTCTTCCTTGTAGTCTTTATTATATAGCGTCTGGTCTTTTCTTTCAAGAGTCCGTATGGAATATTGAATGGCTTCAAGATTTTGTCCAGGTCTTTACCTTTGATCTTGGCCTCTTTCATGACTTTTATCACTTCATTTTCAAAATTTTCTGTCAATCGGGACACCACTAGTGCCCGTTCCTTCTGACTTATTTCTGCAGTATATGGCATAGGATGATCATCATGTATATCCGCCATCTGCTCACGTATTGGAGAATTATAGATCGGGTGAGATAGAGGGCTTACCTCTACCTCATCAGTAGGATTTTCCTTATTTAGCACTACTGGTGTCCCGATCGGTGCTTTCTCTTTCATCTGAGTCTTCAATTGTTCTATGCATTCATCTTTCTCTTTTACCTTTTGCATGGCTTCTTTGAGCGTTTCTTTAGTGGCCAGCAATTCCTTACCTATGTCAGATACATGATCCATGTTTTCACTGTAGCTTTGGACGAGTTTAGCATTCACCTTTTGTAACTGACGCTTCAGTTCACTGGTTTCATCGGCATATCTGCTCTTCCATTCCTCTATCTGGGCTTGTTCTTGCTTTAGCAGCTCTTCATATTTTAAGATCTGATCCCGTAATTCTTGGTTTATGGTTTCTGCGGATTCCTGAGACACGATTGGTTGATCATATAATAAAGACTTCATTAATTCTTTATTTCTGTTGCGTAGGTTGTCGTTCTCTTCCATATACAACTTGAGTTGTTGCTCTAATAGCATGCTTCTCATTTTCATTTTTTCCTTCTCAGTCTCGCTTGCATCGTGTGATCTTTGCAACTCGGTTAGTTGTGTATGCAGCTGTTGATTCTGAGCGATGGATGCTTCATATTGTGTGTTGATTGCCAGCACCTCAGTACTTTTGATTTCTAATTCTTTTTGTGCGGCAATCAATTGTGCCGATAGCTGCTCACTCATGAGTTGAAACTGATTCTTTTCTCTTCGTGCTTGATCATAGTCGGCATCTATATCCATCATCTGTTGTTGAGTGTCCATGGCTGTCTGAATCATCTGCTTGACTATCGGCTTCAGCTGAGTGACGTCCACATTCAGCCATGTTTTTGGAATGCTTGGTTCTTCGCCGGTATTGATGTCTTTTCCCTGTGCAATATGTAATGTAGTGTCATGGGGCTGCCTAATTTGAAGCTGGATCCTTGGCTCTGCCCCCATGTTGGCTTTATTTTCTTGAGGTGTATCATCTGGCACCTCGATCACAGTCTGTTCTCGATTTCGTAGTCCCTCCATTTCCTTACTCACTGGAGTTTGTTTTTCCTCTTTAATAGGTGGTTTTACCTGTGTAGCACTGGTTGTATCTTCCTTGATGCTTAGTTTTGTAGTGTCATTCAATTGAATGACGTGCTCCGGTTCCATTAATTCTTCAACTCTCTTTTCCTTTTCTTCCCTATTTCCCGGCGTTACTTCCACTTGATCCATCTCATTCCATTCATCTTCTCGTGTTTCTGTCCGTATATCAGTATCTAAGGTATTTTTTTTCAGAACTGGACTCCGTGTTGGTACTAGAATCATCAATGCCCAGCTCTTTGTATCTTCCAGTTTGTTTTGGTGTTTTCTCTGGACTCCGTTGTGACTTCTTTTGACTAGTCTGTCTATAATGATGGCCTTGAACGTTTAAATTTACCTGTCCTCGCATATATTGATGTGTTTCTTCGAGAGCAGCGGACAGATCTCTCTTTGTAATAGGCACTTGTGCCGTCGTGATCTTCGGTAAGAGATGAGTTCTCTTTGATTGTGGTGTAGCTTGGGCTTCCTCTTCCCGTAAACGCTTCGTACCCCTCATGGGTTTCTGTGTGCTGGTGCCAGCTTCGTCAATCATAACAACTGATTTCTTCTTCTTAGGGACCGTAGCAGATTTAGCGTATTTGGCAAGCCCTTCTGAGTTCGGCATCTCCCTTAAGCAATTTTTCATCTCGAGAGCTTCATATATCAATAATGTCAATGCAGAACTGCCATTCAAAAACTTCTTCTGGCCCCATTTCTTCTGGGCTTCAAATAATCTTCCTTGGACATACCCTGTTAAATTAATTTTGTTTCCTATTTGTCGCATGGCATGTGATAATAGTTGTACTACAATCTTTTGTGGAGCCGTGTATCTGTGCATGCTTGGGAAACAAAAGTGTTGATGCACCAGACGGACAGCATCTTCAATGTCTATTCTGTTAATCTCCAGGAAGGACCTCTTTTTCGGATCATGACATTCCTCTTTGACACTCGTAACTCCGGTTTGATTCCATCCAAAAGCTTTATTTATTAACTCATGTGTGAAGTGGATTGTCTTCCAAACTCCGACTTTATCCAAGACGCGAGCTTCTGGAACTGATATTTTTGTTGCGGCAGGTTGCATGGTATTCATTACCTGTGCACATCTCTGAAAATCTGGAACATATATAGGCAATTGGAGAAATGCCTCTATGCCTGCTTGTGTCCATACATCTTCAATATGAGGTAATCCTTGTATGATCGTTTTGAAGTCCTGTGACATGATAGGGAAATAATGGTCCGTATCCATTATCTTGATTGTCGCCATGAAGATGAGCTCTGTCACTGGTTGATCATCCCGGAACCAGTGACCTCTTGCTTTTGTAATGGACTCGAGTGGGAAAAGCTGGACCTCTTCCTGTTGCGTAGATTCTAAATCAGTAGACGCCATCTGCACTTAATATAGAGTATGAATTAGTCGCCAAATATTATCAGAAATACTCCTTTATTTGTTTGTCATCAGCTCGATATTTCTCCGAGTGAGCGGTGTCACCCTTTCCCGTGTGTGTGAGAAAGGTGATACCTGGATTGTTCACTTTTTTAAGTATTTTTATATTTTCATCTGAAAAGGAAAACAGAAAAGTTAGGTTATAGCCGAAGCGGTTATTATTTTTTGAGTAATTTTCTTAATGTATGTACAAGTGCTCTCCTATTTCCCAAGAGGAAAATGTGCTTGACTATTCTGAAATAGAAGAAAGATGTGCCGAATGCTTGGCCTTGTAATGTGGCCCTATCATGCATACTTTGGGTATGGATAACCCCATATGTGTGCATCTGGAAGTAGTTGGTTGATGTATGCATTCTGTCTTGTCTCTCGGTAACCAAATCTGCTTCATTTTGCTGGGCTTTGTTGTACGTTGCCTAATTCCGATGAATGTGGCTCTTTTCTTGTTGTATGTCTGCTTTATCTGATTTGTAATTCTCGGAATGGCTCGGGTTGCCATTACAGACTCCTTCTTTCTCCAGTAACTCCTTTTTTGTGGTTGTTTTGCTTGCGGACCATATTGGTTTGTCTTGTGCTGAGGATCATCTTTTCGGTTTAGTTTCCTTGGAATGCAAGACTTAGGAACCCATATTTGAGAACGATCCTGTTGAGCGGCAACTACTTTCTTTGCGATCCATATTGTAGCAATTCGTCGATGACTCTGTTGTTCCAACTGAGTTGTTTTCTCATTTGATTGTTTGTTCTGATGTCGGTTGTGCTTCTGTCGTCGAAGATACTCCTCCACTTGATCTTTCTTTATCCAAGCTTGGTTAGAGTATGGAATAGGGTATATTTTAATGGGTACAGATTTTGAATTACTCAGAGGACTAGTCTCTCTTTGGCATGGTACTTCACTGAGGTTGGTTTCAGATAGATTGACACTCTCATGACTTGCTAGGCTAGAATATTGTATGCAATCAGAATTCAATGTGTCCGCACATATAGTACTTGACGAAGGTGTTTCTATAGTGCTAGTGAACATACATTCATGATTTTGTTCATTGGAATGAACTTTTTGCTCTATGTTCTCAGAATTGATTGGTCGTTCTTCTAGCAAACTGAATACTTCACGTTGTCCTATCCTGGCTGAGATGTATCCTAAAGCCAATTGAACGGTCACCTCATATTCGTAAATCCAGTCTTGACCTAACACTACCTCCTCAAGTAAATCTTGATCATGACACACTAATAGCTTTTGTTCCATGGTGTTGTTGCCAAGATGCAGAGGTAAGGTGATCTCGCCTATGCATTGAGTAATCGTTCCTCCTATTCCTATCAGCTGTGCCATCGATGGGCGTACTTCCTCCTGGAATTTTTGGGTCAAAGAAAGTTTGATACAGCTTACAGCAGCTCCTGTGTCGATGAGAGCATCCACTAAGTGGTACTCCGTTCTACCTGCTCCCAGATTTAAATATGGTTGGGTTTTCTGTGATTTTAGATTTTGGGTGGCTCTAAAATTAGCCAAAGGGATGAGTTCTTCTCCTAGTCGATATCTCTCATCTCTCTCTCTCATCCACTCTTTCCGTTTCTTTATTCTTTCCAATGCTTCCTGTCTCGCTTCTTCTCGTATTCTTTCCTCTTCTATGCGTCTATTCTTGCCTTTGATTAATCGAGACATAGTTTCTTCAGTCAATGGTTCTAGATATTTTTTTACTCTACATCCACTGATATAGTTTGCTAATATATCCCCATCCAAGGTTGCTAAGTTGATTGCTCCACTTGTTGATATACGATTAATGATTAATGGACCATATCCTCTCTTCTGCAACTTCTTAGCATGTTGTTTCAAGGTATATACCAAAACTAAATCTCCTTCCTTCAAATTTTTGTCCTTAATGTGCGCATCAAAGTAGGCTTTCTGTCGTCGTTTAGCGGCATAAATGCCTGCTACTGCTTGTAACCTAGTTTCGTGAAGCTTTTCTATTTGATCCAATTGAGCTGATAGTTCATGGCCCGTCCACTCATAAGTAGTTGCTACTCTCAGAGTGGGAATTAAGAAATCAATTGGCAAAATTGCATTTTGTCCATACACTAAGTTAAAAGGAGTAGTGCCTATGGCGGTTTTATAGGCAACTCGAAATGCCCATAAAGCATGATGTAACTGCTTGTCCCAATCTGACCTTCCATTGTTAACAATTTTTGTGAGAACTGTACACAAGATTTTATTAGAACTTTCGGCTTGTCCATTGGCTTGTGGGTGATAAGGAGTTGATTTCTTATGAATTACCAAGAATTCATTCATTAAAGCTTCTATAACGTCATTCACAAAGTGCGTACCTCTATCACTCACAATTTCTATTGGTAGTCCAAATCTAGTGAAAATGTTCTCAAAGAGAAACTTGGGTGTGGTTCTTGCGTCATTTTTCGTGGTTGCTTTTGCTTCAACCCATTTGGTTAAATAGTCTGTGGCTACACTTATATACTCGGCATGGGATCCTTTTGCTGGTGGGCTAATAGGTCCTATGAAATCTATCCCCCACTTCGTGAAGGCTCTGGCACTCATCATGGGTCTAAGTGGCATCTCATCCCTTCTAATTGGATATTTCGTTCGTTGACAAGTATCACACCGTTGTACGTATGTTACGGCATCTTGGTGTAGAGTTGGCCACCACATTCCAGCAAAGAGGATCATTTTTGCTGTTTTATCTGCAGAGAAGTGCCCTCCTGCAGCTCCTGTATGTGCCATCTCTAAAACAGAAAGATATTCATTCTCGTGAATGCACATTCTTAACTGGTTATCTTTCCCTCGTTTAAAAAGTTGTTTTCCTATAATGGCATAATCCTTACTTTGTTCTACCAGTGCACGTTTCCTTGCCATAGTGGATCCTTCGGGGTATTCCTGAGTTTTTAAGAACTTTACCAGAGGCCTGCTCCATCTTGGTGCTATTGTAGAATAGCATAAGGTAGAGTTCTCTTCTGAATTTTGTTCTTGACAGATTTGGCATGTTGATACATAGTTATGTGAGTCTCTTTGCATGGTTGGCCAATAAATGCCAAATCTCTTGAGTGTTTGCCACGTTCCGTTTGCATTTAAATGAGTTTTCCATTGGTTTACATGTGCTTTCTGAAGCCACATTTCTTGTTCCTCTTCTTCCACGCATCTCATTAACAATCCGCTTGAATCCTGGTGATACAAACTTCCAGCAATGATGTGAAGGTTTTTAGTCTTCCAGAGGTCTTGGGTTTGATTTGGTGTGATCCCATCTTTAGGTCCATGTGTAAGTATAGGGATCAACTTTTCTGCCCATTGAGGACATACTTCCAGGTTAAAAAGGTACGTATCTGGCAGATCATCTGGTACTCCTATGGGTGGTTCTCCATGGGTCATCCTTGATAAGTGGTCTGCTCTTATGTGGGTATTTCCTTTCTTGACTACTACCTCAAAATCAAACTCCATTAGTAGTAAAAACCATCGTACTAGTCTTCCTGTATTACAAGGCTTGTTGACTAAGTACAATAGGGCTTGGTGATCAATGAAGAATTTGAATTTGTTTGCCAACAGGTAATGTCTGAACTTTTTGACTGCGTACACCATCCCTAGGCCTTCTCTCTCCGTGGTGGTATAATTGCGTTCTGCTTGATTTAATTGTCTACTAGCATAGGCTATAGGGTGGTCTAATTTTCCTGTATCGGCAGGTTGAGCTAAGATGCAACCAATGGCAAACTTGGAAGCATCCACATGAATGTGAAACGGCTTATTCCAGTTAGGTACTCGAAGGATTGGTTCTGAACTCAATCGATTCTTTAACTCGTTGAAGGCTTTTTCACATTCTTCGGTCCAATCAAATAAAGTCAATAATGCATAAAGAGGTCTAGCAATTATGGCGTACATATGTATAAATCTTCGATAGTATCCACAATGTCCCATAAATGCTTGAACTTCTTTAGCAGTATTAGGTCTTGGTAAATCCAGAATTACCTTGATTTTGTCTTCGTCAGTTGAAATTCCGTTTTTTGAGACAATATGTCCTAATATTTTCCCTTGTCTAACCATGAAGACACATTTTTCAGGGTTGAGGCATACTCGGTACATATGTATAAATCTTCGATAGTATCCACAATGTCCCATAAATGCTTGAACTTCTTTAGCAGTCTTAGGTCTTGGTAAATCCAGAATTACCTTGATTTTGTCTTCGTCAGTTGAAATTCCGTTTTTTGAGACAATATGTCCTAATATTTTCCCTTGTCTAACCATGAAGACACATTTTTCAGGGTTGAGGCATACTCGGTATTGTCTACATTTGGCAAAGATCTTCTCGAGTTCTGGTATGTGCTCTGATCGTATAGCTGAATAAGTACAAAGATCATCCACGTATACCTCCATACTTTTTCTTAAGAATTCTTTGAATACATGACACATCAATCTTTGGAAGGTAGCTGGGGCATTAGTCAGACCAAAAGGCATGACTCTAAAGGCGTATACTCCCCATTCAGTTGCGAATGCTGTTTTATGTTGGTCCTCAGGAGCAATAGCTACCTGATTATACCCTGAAAAGCCATCCAGAAAGCTATAGACTTCCTTCCCTGCTACCCTTTCCAAGAGATGATCTGTGATTGGTAGAGGATAACTATCCCTTATTGTCGCGGCATTTACTTTCTTCAAATTGATGCACACTCTTAACTTTCCATTCTTTTTCGGTACTACCACCAAAGGTGACACCCATTCTGTGTGCTCAATCTCGTATATGAATCCAGCATCTAGTAATTTGTCTATTTCTTCCTTTATTTTGGCTGAATACACATCATTGTAAGTATATGGTCTTTGTTTAGAAGGTTTGGCTTCGGATGTCATGGGAATTCTATGCGCACATATAGATGGATCTACACCTTTTAAGTCCTTATAGGTCCAAGCAAAGACATCCCGATATTCTCTTATGAGACGAATTAATTCTTGTTCTTCCTCCATTGAGACATCCTGTCCTATGAAAGTACATCGTTCTTCTCCTTCCTCCAACGTTACCACTATCTTCTTGGTTTGTTCTTTATTGTCATAAGCTATTCCTGGCTGTGCCTCTCTTTTAGGCATTTGAATAGCGATTTTCCTCTCTTCTACTTCATATTTCTTGAAGTGAGCTGGCACTTCAAACTGACCTTGGGGTTTATTTCCTTCATCTTCTGATTCTCTTCCACATTCTAATTCCCTTTTCTGTGTGAGTTCCTGGTGGTTTTCATTGGCTGTGATATTTATGTTAGTGGACCTATTCCCCAGATCCATTGGTTCGGGCTCCATTTCAATGCTCTCGTAGTCCTCCTTCCAGTCTGTCTCGATCACTTCTCCGTCTCCAGCCTCCTGAAGGACTACCACATACAGGCTAACATCATAACCTTCCTCATCGATACATTCATTCATGGTCACTACTTCTTCGTTTACACAGACATCGAGGGTTGCTAAAATTTCCATCCAACCATGAGGTTCGAATTCTTCATCCGGAAATACTTGTGGCATGTAAGCTGGATCTTGTACAGACCTCACTATTCCTTGTTTCTGCTGCCATCCTTTTCTTCTCTCCTCCTCCTTCTTTGCAGTTTGGCATATCCATAGATGAGTGTCCTCGTTCATCCAAGATTGATCATTAGAACCTCCACTATGAATTGATTGAACATCTTCCTCCTTATGAATTTGATTCCATTGTAGAGGTGGAACATCTTGATAAGTGTACGTATGTAGGTTTATTCTAGTGGTTGTTCCTGCGTGTTGTAGGTATACCGCATCTTTTCCCCAATCTTGCACGACCTTTAACTCCTCAAGTAAATCTTGATCATGACACACTAATAGCTTTTGTTCCATGGTGTTGTTGCCAAGATGCAGAGGTAAGGTGATCTCGCCTATGCATTGAGTAATCGTTCCTCCTATTCCTATCAGCTGTGCCATCGATGGGCGTACTTCCTCCTGGAATTTTTGGGTCAAAGAAAGTTTGATACAGCTTACAGCAGCTCCTGTGTCGATGAGAGCATCCATTAAGTGGTACTCCGTTCTACCTGCTCCCAGATTTAAATATGGTTGGGTTTTCTGTGATTTTAGATTTTGGGTGGCTCTAAAATTAGCCAAAGGGATGAGTTCTTCTCCTAGTCGATATCTCTCATCTCTCTCTCTCATCCACTCTTTCCGTTTCTTTACTCTTTCCAATGCTTCCTATCTCGCTTCTTCTCGTATTCTTTCCTCTTCTATGCGTCTATTCTTGCCTTTGATTAATCGAGACATAGTTTCTTCAGTCAATGGTTCTAGATATTTTTTTACTTTACATCCACTGATATAGTTTGGTAATATATCCCCATCCAAGGTTGCTAAGTTGATTGCTCCACTTGTTGATATACGATTAATGATTAATGGACCATATCCTCTCTTCTGCAACTTCTTAGCATGTTGTTTCAAGGTATATACCAAAACTAAATCTCCTTCCTTCAAATTTTTGTCCTTAATGTGCGCATCAAAGTAGGCTTTCTGTCGTCGTTTAGCGGCATAAATGCCTGCTACTGCTTGTAACCTAGTTTCGTGAAGCTTTTCTATTTGATCCAATTGAGCTGATAGTTCATGGCCCGTCCACTCATAAGTAGTTGCTACTCTCAGAGTGGGAATTAAGAAATCAATTGGCAAAATTGCATTTTGTCCATACACTAAGTTAAAAGGAGTAGTGCCTATGGCGGTTTTATAGGCAACTCGAAATGCCCATAAAGCATGATGTAACTGCTTGTCCCAATCTGACCTTCCATTGTTAACAATTTTTGTGAGAACTGTACACAAGATTTTATTAGAACTTTCGGCTTGTCCATTGGCTTGTGGGTGATAAGGAGCTGATTTCTTATGAATTACCAAGAATTCATTCATTAAAGCTTCTATAACGTCATTCACAAAGTGCGTACCTCTATCACTCACAATTTCTATTGGTAGTCCAAATCTAGTGAAAATGTTCTCAAAGAGAAACTTGGCTGTGGTTCTTGCGTCATTTTTCGTGGTTGCTTTTGCTTCAACCCATTTGGTTAAATAGTCTGTGGCTACACTTATATACTCGGCATGGGATCCTTTTGATGGTGGGCTAATAGGTCCTATGAAATCTATCCCCCACTTCGTGAAGGCTCTGGCACTCATCATGGGTCTAAGTGGCATCTCATCCCTTCTAATTGGATATTTCGTTCGTTGACAAGTATCACACCGTTGTACGTATGTTACGGCATCTTGGTGTAGAGTTGGCCACCACATTCCAGCAAAGAGGATCATTTTTGCTGTTTTATCTGCAGAGAAGTGCCCTCCTGCAGCTCCTGTATGTGCCATCTCTAAAACAGAAAGATATTCATTCTCGTGAATGCACATTCTTAACTGGTTATCTTTCCCTCGTTTAAAAAGTTGTTTTCCTATAATGGCATAATCCTTACTTTGTTCTACCAGTGCACGTTTCCTTGCCATAGTGGATCCTTCGGGGTATTCCTGAGTTTTTAAGAACTTTACCAGAGGCCTGCTCCATCTTGGTGCTATTGTAGAATAGCATAAGGTAGAGTTCTCTTCTGAATTTTGTTCTTGACAGATTTGGCATGTTGATACATAGTTATGTGAGTCTCTTTGCATGGTTGGCCAATAAATGCCAAATCTCTTGAGTGTTTGCCACGTTCCGTTTGCATTTAAATGAGTTTTCCATTGGTTTACATGTGCTTTCTGAAGCCACATTTCTTGTTCCTCTTCTTCCACGCATCTCATTAACAATCCGCTTGAATCCTGGTGATACAAACTTCCAGCAATGATGTGAAGGTTTTTAGTCTTCCAGAGGTCCTGGGTTTGATTTGGTGTGATCCCATCTTTAGGTCCATGTGTAAGTATAGGGATCAACTTTTCTGCCCATTGAGGACATACTTCCAGGTTAAAAAGGTACGTATCTGGCAGATCATCTGGTACTCCTATGGGTGGTTCTCCATGGGTCATCCTTGATAAGTGGTCTGCTCTTATGTGGGTATTTCCTTTCTTGACTACTACCTCAAAATCAAACTCCATTAGCAGTAAAAACCATCGTACTAGTCTTCCTGTATTACAAGGCTTGTTGACTAAGTACAATAGGGCTTGGTGATCAATGAAGAATTTGAATTTGTTTGCCAACAGGTAATGTCTGAACTTTTTGACTGCGTACACCATCCCTAGGCCTTCTCTCTCCGTGGTGGTATAATTGCGTTCTGCTTGATTTAATTGTCTACTAGCATAGGCTATAGGGTGGTCTAATTTTCCTGTATCGGTAGGTTGAGCTAAGATGCAACCAATGGCAAACTTGGAAGCATCCACATGAATGTGAAACGGCTTATTCCAGTTAGGTACTCGAAGGATTGGTGCTGAACTCAATCGATTCTTTAACTCGTTGAAGGCTTTTTCACATTCTTCGGTCCAATCAAATAAAGTCAATAATGCATAAAGAGGTCTAGCAATTATGGCGTACATATGTATAAATCTTCGATAGTATCCACAATGTCCCATAAATGCTTGAACTTCTTTAGCAGTCTTAGGTCTTGGTAAATCCAGAATTACCTTGATTTTGTCTTCGTCAGTTGAAATTCCGTTTTTTGAGACAATATGTCCTAATATTTTCCCTTGTCTAACCATGAAGACACATTTTTCAGGGTTGAGGCATACTCGGTACATATGTATAAATCTTCGATAGTATCCACAATGTCCCATAAATGCTTGAACTTCTTTAGCAGTCTTAGGTCTTGGTAAATCCAGAATTACCTTGATTTTGTCTTCGTCAGTTGAAATTCCGTTTTTTGAGACAATATGTCCTAATATTTTCCCTTGTCTAACCATGAAGACACATTTTTCAGGGTTGAGGCATACTCGGTATTGTCTACATTTGGCAAAGATCTTCTCGAGTTCTGGTATGTGCTCTGATCGTATAGCTGAATAAGTACAAAGATCATCCACGTATACCTCCATACTTTTTCTTAAGAATTCTTTGAATACATGACACATCAATCTTTGGAAGGTAGCTGGGGCATTAGTCAGACCAAAAGGCATGACTCTAAAGGCGTATACTCCCCATTCAGTTGCGAATGCTGTTTTATGTTGGTCCTCAGGAGCAATAGCTACCTGATTATACCCTGAAAAGCCATCCAGAAAGCTATAGACTTCCTTCCCTGCTACCCTTTCCAAGAGATGATCTGTGATTGGTAGAGGATAACTATCCCTTATTGTCGCGGCATTTACTTTCTTCAAATTGATGCACACTCTTAACTTTCCATTCTTTTTCGGTACTACCACCAAAGGTGACACCCATTCTGTGTGCTCAATCTCGTATATGAATCCAGCATCTAGTAATTTGTCTATTTCTTCCTTTATTTTGGCTGAATACACATCATTGTAAGTATATGGTCTTTGTTTAGAAGGTTTGGCTTCGGATGTCATGGGAATTCTATGCGCACATATAGATGGATCTACACCTTTTAAGTCCTTATAGGTCCAAGCAAAGACATCCCGATATTCTCTTATGAGACGAATTAATTCTTGTTCTTCCTCCATTGAGACATCCTGTCCTATGAAAGTACATCGTTCTTCTCCTTCCTCCAACGTTACCACTATCTTCTTGGTTTGTTCTTTATTGTCATAAGCTATTCCTGGCTGTGCCTCTCTTTTAGGCATTTGAATAGCGATTTTCCTCTCTTCTACTTCATATTTCTTGAAGTGAGCTGGCACTTCAAACTGACCTTGGGGTTTATTTCCTTCATCTTCTGATTCTCTTCCACATTCTAATTCCCTTTTCTGTGTGAGTTCCTGGTGGTTTTCATTGGCTGTGATATTTATGTTAGTGGCCCTATTCCCCAGATCCATTGGTTCGGGCTCCATTTCAATGCTTCGTAGTCCTCCTTCCAGTCTGTCTCGATCACTTCTCCGTCTCCAGCCTCCTGAAGGACTACCACATACACGCTAACATCATAACCTTCCTCATCGATACATTCATTCATGGTCACTACTTCTTCGTTTACACAGACATCGAGGGTTGCTAAAATTTCCATCCAACCATGAGGTTCGAATTCTTCATCCGGAAATACTTGTGGCATGTAAGCTGGATCTTGTACAGACCTCACTATTCCTTGTTTCTGCTGCCATCCTTTTCTTCTCTCCTCCTCCTTCTTTGCAGTTTGGCATATCCATAGATGAGTGTCCTCGTTCATCCAAGATTGATCATTAGAACCTCCACTATGAATTGATTGATCATCTTCCTCCTTATGAATTTGATTCCATTGTAGAGGTGGAACATCTTGATAAGTGTACGTATGTAGGTTTATTCTAGTGGTTGTTCCTGCGTGTTGTAGGTATACCGCATCTTTTCCCCAATCTTGCACGACCTTTAACTGTCTCATGAAAGGCCTTCCCAAGATCATTTCATAATTGCTTGGTCTTTCGAAGTGACATATTGCTAAAGTGTGTTCGAATTCCACTCCACATGTAGTGAAGACTACTCGTTCCAACAATCCTAAGGGTCTTTCTGTATGTCCATCTGCCATTTGTATTTTCATGCGTGTCGGTCTTAATGCTGGTTTTCCCCATTTCTCCCAAATTTCTTTGGTAGCAATACCAACACCAGCTCCCGAATCTAAAATGGCTTTAGTAGTGTATCCCATGTAAGTAATTGGTAGGCAGGTATTTCCTTCATCTCCCTCACTAAAGTCTCCTACTGTATCCACTGGAATTCTCACTGTGTTTACTTCGTCTGCTATCTCTTTCGTTTCCTCCTTGACTTCCCATTGATCGATTAATTTTTCCTTCAAATGTGGTTTTACCTTTAACAGTTCTTCGAATGTTAGGGTACAAGGGATTTTTACCTCTCTAAGGCGTTGTATGATCTCAGATGTTTGAACTGATGGGTTTGTTTCTCGTTTCCGTATTGAGGGAATGCGATATAATTCTGAATTGTGTTCGTACTCCCCTATGTAATTGGGTAGTTCCTTTACATCTTCCTCTCCTTGGTTACTTGCATCCATTGGAAAAACTTCTTCTGAATTTGGTTCAGGTATTGAACCCTCTATTTCGTTTACTGCTTCTAATTCTTCGAAGGGTGGTTCCATTCCTTCCACTTTCTTCCATTTGTCCTCTTGAATTCGTTCCCATAGATCCTTAGTCCATTCTCCTTCTACCTCGGGAACTATGGATCCTTCGCTTCTCTCAATACCACATTCGTCATTCTGTGTTCTACTCACTTCAGGCTTTTCATGAGTGTTTACACACTCTTGGAATTTTCCTTCAGAAATTCGGGTATTGGGTAAAGGCGATGCAGGTTTTTCTAAGGTCTATTGTGCAACTTCTATCAATTTCTTGCAGATCTCCAATCTTTCTTTTTCTAAGTCGCCTCTCGGATATTCCCTCTCATGTTGTTCTATGGTAGGTCCTGCTCTTACTCGTGCCTTGTATGCCTGAATCCACATGGCTAATTCTTCAGGCATAGGATCTGCTAACACTGATCCTACCTCCTCTTTTTGGTACTTTCTATTTTTAATTTCTTTTTCCTCCTTTGGTTCTTCTTTTGGTTCTTGTTTGTTCTCCTCCTTTTCCTTCTTCTGCAATAACTTCTTTTCTTTTATCCTATCTCTTCGGTGCTTCCATCTCTGGGACCTTTTACTTGCAATACTTTTCTCCGGCTCTTCTGAGTCTTCAACTCTTTGAGGGATGGGTGTGTTCACTTCCCTGTTATTTTGGTTGTCCTCTTCCATTTTATTTGGGGTCTCTCTGGCTTTGGCTCTCGTTATTGCTTTCAATGGTACTGTGTACTCTTTATCACTCCCTGATGATTCAATTACTTCTATTACATTGATTTGCACGTTAGATGTCACCTTGTTGGGATTCTTGGGGCAGTCTTTGAAAAGGTGTTCCTTACCACAATCACTACAGTAGCCTTCCCAGATTCGTTGTGGTGGTGGTGGATTTGGCAATGTGCATTCTCTGATGTAGTGATCACCTCCACATCTGTAACATGGTCCTCTGGGTACAGGCGGTCTGTTCATGGGTCGGGGTGGTATAGTTGCTCTCGGAGCTGTGTACATTAATGACACATAATCCTGCTCATATCCGAATGAACTCTCTGGTACTTCCATGCCATAGGCATATGGTTCATTTAGTTGTCCATATTCCATCATTGAGCTTCCATAATTGGGATATGCTCCTTGACTATGTTCGTAAGATAAGTCATATGGTTCGTTACCAACCAAAGGTGTGGCTGGGACTATTGCTCTCTCTAGGTTTTCTTCAGGTTGAGCAATCTTGACTGGGACAACGTTCTGAGGATGGGGCGGTTGTTGTCCTACTACTGGTTGTGGTTGGGTGTATCCTTGATACACATATGGTCTTGGCACTGGTGCCTGCAGCTGATAGGTGGGATATCTAAAGGCTTCACCTCCCTGATCTCTCTGAGGGTATCCATAAGGTCTCATGTAGGGCTGTGCTGGTCTCGCTTGCCTATTGTAAGGGCAATTTTCTGTACTGTGATTTGTATATTTTTGTTCCACACTGCAATATTGTAGAGATCCTGGGACAGTGGGTCTATTATAACCATAAGCCGGTGGTGGGACTACTCCCCTAGTACACAAGTGAGAAGGATGATCTCCTCCGCACTGCATACATCTTCTGAGCATAGGTACTCTCATAGGGTTATTGGGGAAGTTCCTCTGTCCTTGAACGTTCAACTTCTTCGCTAACAGATCGGCTATTTCCTCTACATTATTTTTAGGAATTGATGTGTTACTGGCCGAATCTTCACTTTTCGAGCTTCCTTGAAGTATTTTCAGGTCCTCTGCTAGGTTATCTTCTAAATCTATGCATTCCTTCATGCATTCTTGCAAAGTCTGAACCCTTTTTACATACACTAATGATCTCAAGGATCCGTTCAATAATCCTTCCAGAAATAATGACACCATTTTATTTTGTGTTGGTCTCTCTTCTACTGGGCATCTATCCACATACTGTTTGAATCTTCTTGCAGCCAATCTCACTGATTCGGTAGGGACTTGCTTGAAGCTATGGATCAATGATGAAGAATTGTTTTTAATTCCTGACTTAGTGAATTCCTCAATCATTTCTTGATAGACTTGCTCCATGTTTTGAAAAGTATTAGGGTCCAATGGTTGAAACCAAGCTAATGCCGTATCTGACAAAGTAAGACCAAAGGACTCATATTGAATCAAAAAGTCTTCTACATGTTCGGCTCTGATTACTTGTTTAAATTCAGCTATATGGTTGTAAGGTTCACTAGAGCCATCATAGTGATTTCTCATGCATTTGGCAACTTGGATTGGCCTTAATCTTCTTCCTGCTTCGGGTGGTCTAGGCATTACTGGGAAAATTGGTCTTCCTATTGGTATACCTGGTCCTCTTACTACCGGCGGTCTGACTGGAGCGTGAGTTCCATGTCTTGGGTCAGTAGTTGGTTGAGGTTGGTAATTAGGGTTATTTGCAGGCATTGCAAACTGCACATGGGGTCTAACTGGAATTTGAGTTTGTTGTGCTTGTTGTGTTTGTTGTGTTTGGTCAGACTGTTGGTATGAATCATTCTGAGATGTTCCAAGTGGGTTTCTTGAAGTAGTGGCTTGGTCCCTAGGGGGAAACACTGGGATGTTCTGATATTTCAACTCAGCTCTTTCTGTTTCTGTTAAGGGCCAATATCTTCTCTGATTCTTATCCAGATATGTGATGATGGTGGGGAAATCAGGATCTTGTAACTCATAGATGGTGACTGGGTTAGGAGCAGCTTCCCAAATTGAAGAATGTGCTCTAAGAAGAGGCTCTATCCCATTGATCAAATATACATCCATTAAGGTGTCATCTTGGGGAATCAGATCTCCTCTCCATATCCTAGCAACAGTAGATCTCCCTCTGGGTGTAGTTACTTGCTCTTCATTCCCTCCTCCATTCACGTTTGAAGCATTATTTTCTTCACCAATTTCATTAATGATTTCTGGGTGTTCTGTGACAACATATTGGATATCTCTTTTGTCCATGTAAAATCCTCCTACGTACTTGACTGCTGGTCTAGGCACTATGTAAGCCTCCGAAGCTCTCCTTAACCTGGCCACTGATCTGTTTAGACCATCCAAATAAATAGGGATCTCATTTTGGTTGGTGTTCACATACTCCAAGGAGGTCATGTACTCTCCCTCAATGATTGACATCATGCTAATCATGGGTACTGCGTTCTGCATATCCTCTGAAGCCATGGGAATTTCTTCCTCTGACTCACTGGAGGTCTCTGAATAATGTGAACGGTTACTTGGCTCTGCTACACTACCTACAGAAGAGATTACACTTCTTCGGCTTCCTAGGGTTCTTCCGGATCTCAGGTTCATCCACTTCCAGATTTGATCAGTCTTTGCAACCTTCTAGCCTCTGGGATTCTTCACCAAAGGTCAGGGTTTCTAGAAGGCTTTGGCAAGGAAAAGACTGAAAAAGAATTTCTTCCCAATCACGATACTTGACTCCCAAATCTCACGATACACGATCTCTGGCTAAAACGATCTCTGGGCTAAAACGATCTTTGATCTGAAACGATACACGATACTTGGAGATAGGCGATACCGATCTTTGATAAGTATCGCGGTCTGATAGACGATACCGATCTCTGATAAGTATCGCGGTCTGATAGACGATACCGATCGCTTGAGTGACACGATACCGATACTTGGAAGAAACCGATACACGATATTTGGGCACAGGCGATACACGATCTTCGAACAAAACGATACACGATCGGCAACAAGTATTGCGATCCTTAGCGAAAACGATACACGATACTTGGATTAAAACGATACACGACATAGATCAAGTATCACGATCTTTGAAGACCAGACGATACACGATACCTGAATAAAACGATACACGATCTAGATCAAGTATCGCGATCTCTGAAGTCCAGACGATACACGATACTTAAGCTAAACGATACACGCTCTCTCACAAACGATCGCTAGGAAAACGATACACGATACTTGCTAGGTATCGCGATCTTTGACCAAACGATACTTCTCAAGTATCGCGACCGGCACGAAACGATACACGATCAACGATACACTATCAACGATCGCTGGCCAAACGATCTCTGACCAAGTATCGCGATCGGTACAAAACGATACACGATCGATGGGAAATATCGCGATACTCGACCACAGGAGAAAAACGATACTTGATAAGTATCGCGATACTCAACCGCGGGAGCAAAACGATACTTGACCCTTAGACAAATTTTGAAAGATGTTTTTGAAGTTTTGTTTTGATTCCCTTGTTTTCCTAGTTCCTCTTTCCTCTCCTCACTCTCTGTATCAATCAAATCACCTCTTTTACCCCCTGTAGATCTCAGACGATACCTGACGCAGATCGTTTTTCCTTCCTAATTTGATTTGCAGAGAAATTTTGATCAAAATGGTGGGTTAGCTCACCTTGGTAGTTGATCCCACTGCTTTCTCACTACCCCTTGCTCTATGCAACCCCAGATTGCTCGGTTCCTTGTCCGCGATCTCTGGCTACAGCTCACGATACTCGACGATAGTCCCACGATACTTGCTCAGAAAACAAGTGACTTGCAAAGTGATACTTTTTGGGTTTTATACTTGGTTTTTTCTATCTACTGAAAATGAAACAACAAGACAAAAGATGAAAACTACTCCAATCTACTCCCTCACTCTTCCTACTCTCCTCCTACTACTCACTTCTCTAAACTAACAACTCACTACACACACTCCAAGAATGAGAAGTAGCAAGTGCGGCTGAAAATGACTTACCAAAGAAGAGAAAATTTCCACTCCTCCACTTACTTCAATGCAAAAAAGCTACTTACCATCACACGAATGCCTCGGTTTGATTCGTCACTCCCCGGCAACGGCGCCAAAAAGTGTGTTGACCTAAGCACCAACTTAGGGACTTGCGGAGAAAGAGACTATACCTCAATCCCCTCACAAGTGCATATAGTGGGGATACACGCTTTTAATTATCAATCCAAAGAGTATACAAACCTAGCCGAGTGTATGAGGACATGCAATCATGTGATGATCAATGCAAATGAACTTACTCAAAAAGCACAATTAAGGTAAACACTCATCCAAACAAGCTTAAACTGTTGGTCATGGCGAAACGATACTTGGTGCAGTAGCCGTCAGTATTTTGGACCTTTCTCGCAGCTCCGAGCTCCAAACATAGCGAATAGCATATGCGTTTCGAAGCTCTCGAAAAGACGCATCCAATGGCAGTAGTTTCACTCAATTCCAATGCTCCTACTTCAAGTTATGAGCAAAATACTGAGTCGCGGGAATACTTTCCTACACTTTAGCACTTCCTACACTTCGCACACACCTTACCTACAGCAAATAAACACTTTCATGGATAGACAACACTCACAAGCACTCTTTCCAAGCAATACACATGCATAGAAGCTCATGAAGAAGAATATATGGAGTGAAGAAGACACAAATTCGAATTTCTGTGCTCTCTATTCTCACAATGGCAAAAAGTTCTTTACAAAGAGTCACATTTGACTTATATACTAGTGCCCTAAAAATGGTCCTTTCACACAAGAGACCGGCACTTTATTCACTAAGAGACTAATTTCCTACTATTTTACATGGGTAAGCTTCTAATCTTCTATGGGGATGCATCTAGAGGACTCCTCTAGTGCCTTTACAACGGAAAATATATTACAAGAATGATTATGATACAAAATTATGATGTCCAAATCGGAAAAATTTTGGGGCCCATCTTTTTCTCTGCCTTGTGCTTTCTTTAGCTCTGCAACAATACTCAAGGTGATTAAGAAATAAAAAGTATTTTTGTGCCAAACATATATACAAGTTTCAGTTCACCAGTATAGGCATCTCGAAGTCTGCTACAGGTTTAGTAGAACTTGTCAGGGTAGTTCTATTCAACTTTTTCAGATACAATCATTCTTTTGCATCAAGGTGTTTTAGTTAGTGGCCATGGTTGAAAGTAGTGATGTATTCCGTATGTTGGCTATTGAGGATAAGTTGGACGGTACCAATTACCCATTGTGGGCCTATATGATGCATCATGTATTGGTTGCAAAAGGACTCTGGAATATTGTGTAGGGTGTTGAAAAACATCCTCTTTCAGTTGCAAACATAGTTGCTGAAGGTGATGCAGATGGCATTGAAGATGGTGATATTCTTCATGTTCTTGTTCATGTTGCGGTTCTTTCTACACCTATTGTAGAGAAAATTCATTGGAATGGCAGATGTGCTCAAGCACATGCATTGATAGCCTTGTCTGTCAAACGTGCCATTATTCCTCACATTTGCTATTGCAAAATAGCTAAGGATGCTTGGGATACACTAAACACTTTATACTATTGGAGTTAGATGTTTGCGAAAGCACCCGAACAACACAAGGAAGAAGAAGAAGCTTGGAGCACAACACACAATATTGAATGTATTACCACTAGAATGTACAAAGATATGTAGCCCATTAGGGCAATAGGCATATATACAAGAGTGGAAAAAACCTCCTAAAGAGTGAAAAAAGTGCCCCGACAGTCCTAGAGTGTTCACACACATCACTACCTAAATATATCAACAAATCTCCCTTGGGAGTGATGCGGTGAACAAGGAGCTGACACTCATGTATAAGGAAGTGCCAAGCTATGTGGAATCAATCCACAAAAGGAAGTAAGTCCAAAGCTTTGTGAAAAGCTTCAAACTTCTCCCTAGGCAGAGCCTTTGTGAAAAGGTCTGCAATGTTCTCTTGCATGGGAACATATGCCAAGCTGATCTCCCCAGCAGAGAACCTCTCCCTGACATAATGATAATGCACCTCAATGTGCTTAGTGCGAGCATGGAACACAGGGTTCCTCGCAACTGCCAATGCACTTTGACTGTCAATGAAGATGGTGGTGGTAGAAGACTCACCAACACCCAAATCAGCCATAAGGTATCTGAGCCACACACACTCAACAGTGGCTGTGAAAGCTACCCTATACTCAGCCTCACAACTGGAAGTGGCCTCAATAGGTTGCTTCTTGCTCAACCAAGATATACATGAGCTACCAAGCATGAAGCAAATACCACTGGTGGGCACACGAGTGTCATAGCAACCAGCCCAATCACTGTCAGAAAAAGCATGCAAATCTCGCGATAGCGATCCCCCCTTGGGATAAAACAATCCAAGTAGTCAGGTACCACTCAAGTAGCGAAAGATGCGCTTAACCGCTTGCCAATGCTTGACACCTGGGCAATGCATAAACTTGCTTATCTGTGAGACAACAAACTGAATATTTGGCCGAGTAATGCTTGGTTTTCATGCCCTTTCTGCACAAAGCCACAGGGATGAAAAACATACACTTCTTCATGCAAGTGACCATTCAAAAATGCTTTTTTAATGTCCAACTGATGTACATTCCAACCATGATGAGCTGCAAGTGCACAAATGCTACGAACAGTAGTCATTCGGCAGGTAGGAGCAAAGATTTCATCAAAATCAATGCCTTTTTGCTACACATAACCCTTTGCAACAAACCTAACCTTACACCTGTCAACTATTCCATCATGTTTACACTTCAGCTTGTATACCCACTTTGTGCCAATGGCCTTCTTGCCAAGAGGCAAGTCACATAAAGACCAGGTACCATTCTTCATTATAGCATCATATTCAAATTGGATAGCAGCCATCCAATTTTTTGAATTTCGTGCTTCTTCAAATGAAACAGGCTCATTCTCATCACATAGACTAGACGTAGCCATAGCATAGCAATCTGATGCAACAGAGGCACTATGGGAGCATGATCGAGTACGATATGACAAAGGTGCATCTAATTTGTTGTCACGCAAGGTCTACACTAGCCATTTTGGCATAGTTTTTGCCTGCTCAATATCAGCTCTCTCATCAACAAGTGCATCATGTAAATCTGCATAAGAAATGGAATGATCTGCATCATCACATGAAACCTACAAAGGCTGAGAAGTTGCCTCATCAGGACCAACACTAGACTATCCACCTATAAAAAGAGGCAGCAAAGTATGATACATGTCTTTGGAGCTAACAGATGTCTCCTTAGTACATGAAAGCAATGGCTGAATAGCACCTTCCACAAAAACAACATCACGGCTAACCAGAATGAGTTTACTATGTGGACGATACAGATGATAGCCTTTACTTTCAGAACGATACCCGACAAAAATACACTTTACTGCTTTATCATCCAATTTTCCGTGATGTTGTTCAGGCACCAATGCATATGCCAGGCAACCAAAAACATGCAGATGAGCAAGAGATGGCTTGTGACCATGCCAAGCCTCATATGGAGTGATAGACTCCAGCGCTTTAGTGGGACACCTATTCAGTACATATGCTGCATACATAATAGCCTCAAGCCAGAAACTATGTGGTAAAGCCTGACTGTTGACCATACATCTCGCCATCTCCATGAGTGAACTGTTCTTTCGTTCAACAACTCCATTCTATTGAGGTGTATACGGCACTGTACATCGATGTTTTTCCCACGTTTAGTCAGAAATGCATCAAAGTCAGAAGCCATATACCCCCCCGATCAGAATGGAGGGTGCCCGTTTTACATGCTGACAGATTTTCAGCCAAAACCAGAAACTGTTTGAAGCACATAAACACTTCGGACTTTGCCTTCAATGGATATACCCATGCATGCCTGGAAAAATCATCGATGAAAGTCACGAAGTAAAGATAATTCCCAAGACAAGGTGTCTGCATAGGACCACAAACATCATTATGTACAAGCTGCAATTTATGAGTAGCCTGAACTGAACCTTCTTTCGGAAAGGAAGAATGCGGCATTTTGCCCAAAATACAACCTTCACATACATGTTTACCTGGTGCCTCAAGTTTGGGCAAAGAGAACGCCATTTCAGATTTCTACAGGCATAGCAAACTAGCAAAATTCAGATGACCAAAGCATGCATGCCAAAGCTTTGCATCTGACATAGCCTGAGAATCATGTACTACACACGCCAAATCATTTAGAGATCTTTCATAGTCTATGAGCTTATATAGCCCACAACATAAAATGCGAGAAGCAATGATGATGTTGCCATTTGATAGATCATGAATTGTACATCTGTCATCAACAAATTTCACAATCAAGCCAATCTTAGCTAATGTATAAATTGATAATAGATTTTTCTTGATCCCTGGCATAAACAAAGCATCTGAAAAAGTGAAAGAACTATCATGAGCAGTAGTCGAAATGATCTTACCAACTCCCATAACAGGATAGGAGGAGTTGTTGGTGCATGTAACAGTATTCCCTGTAGGGGCATGCTCGAGTGAAGAGAAGAACCTACACTGCGAGGTAATATGTTTGGTCGCCCCACTATCAAAGTACCAAACATAGGAGTCTAGTGCAGACATGCACTGCTCATGAGAAGATGGGTCAAAACTGCAAACAGTAGTAAACACCCATTCTTCTTCCTGTCCAAGATTAGCAGACTCTGTTTTTGTTGTAGATGCCTCTGCAACAACCATTCCGGCCTCTTTCTTCTTTGCCTCTTTAGCAGCCAATTTTGGACAACTCTTGATGACATGATCATTTGCTTTACAATATTTGCAAAACAATTCATGCTTTTTTTATTTCTTCTCATTTTTGTCTTCCATCTTCGAATGTGCAGCATTTGTAGATTTTTGCTTACTAGTAGAAGAGCTCCATTTTCCTTTGCCCTTCTGACTAGCCAAGAAAGCTTGATCTGCAACACACATAATAGACCTGTTTTACCTAGACTGGTCTTCCTACAATAAAACAGAAACTAACTCCTCAAATGACAAGGCATTTGGATTGCCTTTCATCATCAAACAAAGAGTAGAAGCAAAACTCTGATATGAGTCAAGAAGACCATTCATAATGGTCTGCACAACTGAGCTATCTAGTATAACTTCATGAGCAAAAATCAACTGTTCTTTCAAATCCTTGATCTTTGTGAGAAAACTGTCCATAGAATCACCTTCATTCATGTGCTCACTCTCCAATCATTTTCGGAGGTAAGCAACACGAGCCTCATTCCTAGCCTTGTACAATGTGGTAAGTGTATCCCAAGCATCTTTAGTTGTTCTGCAAGAGTGAATGTGAAGAATAATGGCACGTTTGATAGAAAAAGCTATCAATGCATGTGCCTGAGCATCTTTGCCATCCCAATGAATTTGCTATGCAGTAAGTGCAATAGAAACAACAACAAGAATAGGAATCTGTAGAATATCATCATCTTCGACACCATCTCCATCAACACCAGCACCTATATTTGCAGTATCTATATTGGCAAGTTTAACATGACGTCTTTCAATACCCTGCACAATATTCCATAGTCCTTTTGCAACCAATACATGACACATCATATAAGCCCACAATGGGTAGTTGGTACGATCCAACTTATCCTCAATAGCCAACACACGGAATACATCACTACTTTCAGCCATGGCCGGTGACTATAATACCTTGATGCAAAAAATTGACTATATCTCAAAAATTTGAACAGAACAATCAAGACGAATTCTGCTAAGTCAGTAGCAGACTTCGAGATGCTTATACTGGCGAACTAAAACTGGTATATACCTTTGGCACAAAAAGATAAAATAGCCTGCACAAGCACTGCGATAGTGCATTTGGAGGTCAAAATGAGCTCGGCTCACGATTTCGGCAGCACACTGTGGAGCTCTTTTGATCTCTAAAACACCTTGAGTATGCTTACCAAATTTTGTGTGATTCTGAGACTGCAACCAGAGAGGTGTGGACAACACCCTAGATGAAGCGATGACCTGCTCTGATACCAATTGTTGGAGTTATACGTCTGTGGAAGCACGTAAACAACACAAGGAAGAAGAAGAAGCTTGGAGCACAACACACAATATTGAACGTATTGCCACTACAATGTACAAAGATATGTAGCCTGTTAGGGCAATAGGCATATATACAAGCCGGGGAAAAACCTCCTAAAGATGGAAAAAAGTGTCTGGGGGTCCTAGAGTGTTCACACACATCACTACCTAAATATATCAACATATAGTAGGCAAGGAATGAGGCTCGTGTTGCTTACATCCGAAAATAGTTGGGGAGTAAGCACATGAACGAAGGAGATTCCATGGATAATTTTCTGACAAAGAACAAAGATTTGAAGGAACAATTGATTTCTATTGATAAAGTCTTGGCTGACAGTTCACTTATGGAGACTGTTCTGAATGGTCTTCTCGATTCATATAAGAGTTTTTCTTCTACTCTTTGTTTGATGATGAAAGGCAATCCAAATGCCTTAACATTTGAGGATTTAGTCTTTGTTTTGTTGTGGGAAGATCAGTCTAGATGAAACATGTCCATTATGCGTGTTGCAGATCAAGCTTTCCTGGCTAATCAGAAGGGCAAAGGTAAATGGATCTCATCTACTAGTAAGCAAAGATTTGGTAGTTCTGAACAATCAAAGAAGGAAGACAGAGATGAGAAGAAAACAAAAAAGCAAAAATTGTTTTGCAAATACTGTTATGGAAATGATCATGTCATAAAGAGATGTCTAAAACTGGGTGCTAAAGAGGCAAGAAAGAAAGAGGCTAGATTGGTTGTTGTTGAGGTCTCTACACCCAAAACAGTCTCCTAATGTTGTGCACAATGAAGAATGGGCATTTACCATTGTTTGCAGTTATGACTTATCTCTCATGAATAGTGTATTTCTGCAATAGACTAAGATGTTTGGTACTTTGGTAGTGGGGCGACCAAACATATTACCTTGCAACACAATTTCTTCACTTCATTCGATCCTGCCCCTATAGGGAATACTATCACATGCACAGAAAACTCCTCTTATCCTATTATGGGAATCAGTAAGATCATTCTGACTACTACTTATGGTGGTTCTTTTACATTATCAGATGCTTTATTTGTGCTAGGGATCAAGAAAAATCTATTACCAGTTTTAGCATTAGCCAATATTGGCTTGGTTGTGAAAATTGTTGATGGCAGATGTACAATTCATGATCTCTCAAATGGCAATATCATTATTGCTCTGGCATTTTATGTTGTGGGTTGTATAAGCTCATAGACTATGAAAAATCTATGAATGATTCAACATGTGCAGTACATGATTCTCAGGCTTTGTCAGATGCAAAGCTTTGGCATGCACGCTTCGGTCATCTAAATTTTGCTAGTTTGCTACAGCTCTAGAAATTTGAAATGGTGTCCTCTTTGCCCAAACTTGAGGCACCTGGTAAACATGTATATGAAGGCTGTATTTTGGGCAAAATGCAACATTCCTCCTTCCCAAAAGATGGTTTAATTCGAGCTACTAATTGCAGCTTGTTCATAGTGATGTATGTGGTCCTATGCAGACACCTTCGTTTGGGAACTATCTTTACTTTGTGACTTTCATTGATGATTTTTCCAAGCGTGCATGGGTATATCCATTGAAAGCAAAGTCCGAAGTGTTTATGTGCTTCAAAAAGTTTTTGGTTTTGGCTGAAAATCTTTGAGCATGTAAAATGGGTACCCTTCGTTATGATTGAGGGGAGGTATATGTCTTCTAACTTTAATGCATTTGTGGTTGAACGTGAAACATCCATGTATAGTGCCGTATACACCTCAGCAGAATGGAGTTGCTGAACGAAAGAACAGGTCACTCATGGAGATGGCCAAGTGTATGGTCAAGAGTCAGGCTTTACCACATAGTTTCTGGCTTGAGGCTGTTATTTGTGCAGCATATGTACTTAACAAGTGTCCCACTAAAGCATTGTAGTATATCACTCCATATGATGCTTGGCATGGTCATAAGCCATTTGTTGCTCACCTTCATGTTTTTGTTCGTCTAGCATATGCACTCGTGCCTAAACAACAACGTAGGAAATTAAATGATAACGCAGTGAAATGTATTTTTTTTGGGTATAGGTCTGAAAGCAAAGGCTATCATCTGTATCATCCACAAACTAAACACATTCTGGTTATCCGTGATGTTGTTTTTGTGGAAGAGGCTATATATCCATTACTTTCATGTACTAAGGAGACATTTCTTAGCTCCAAAGACATGTATGACACTTTTTTGCCTCTTTTCACAGGTGGACAGTCTAGTTTGGACCTAATGAGGCAACTTCTCAGCCTTTACAAGTTTCATGTGATGATGCAAATCATTCCATTTATAATGCAGATTTACATGATGCACTTGTTGATGAGAGAGCTGATATTGAGGAGGCAAAAACTATGCCAAAATGGTTGGTGCAAACTTTGCATGATAGCAAATTAGATGCACCTGTGTCATATCATACTCGTTCAAGATCTGTTGTTCTTTTGCATCAGATTGCTATGTTATGGCTCCTCTAGTCTTTGTGTGAGAATGATCTTGTTTCGTTTGATGAAGCACAAAATTCACAAAATTGGATGGCTGCTATGCAATCTGAATATGATGCTATAATGAAGAATGATACCTCATTTTTATGTGACTTGCCTCCTGGCAAGAAGGCCATTGGCACTAAGTGGGTATACAAGCTGAAGTGTAAGCCTGATGGAACAATTTACATGTATAAGGCTAAGCTTGTTGCAAAAGGTTATGCTTAGGAAAGAGGCATTGGTTTTGATGAGACCTTTGCTCCTACATGCCGAACGACTACTGTTCGTAGCATCTGTGCACTTGCAGCTCATCATGGTTGGAATGTACATGAGTTGGAAATTAAAATTGCATTTTTAAATGGTGACTTGCATGAAGAAGTGTATGTTTTTCAGCCCCATGGCTTTGTGCAGAAAGGGCATGAAAACCAAGTGTGCAAGTTGAAAAAAGGCATTATATGGTTTGAAGTAAGCACCACGTGCTTGGTGTGAAAAGATACATGCGTATCTAATTGCACATGGTTTTGAGAACAGTTCAAGTGAGAGCACCTTATATGTTAAGTGTCTAAATGATGTGCTTCGGATCATTGTTGTGTATGTTGATGACATGTTGCTCATTGGTCCTCAAAAAACCCTCCTAGGGGTGGTAAGCAATCAAGGATTTCTATTGAGAACACATTTAGAGAAACAATACATGAAGCATAAGAAACTTCCTTTATATTATGCTCATCATTAACATCCAATGGAAGGAGCATAAATGCTTCAACTTCATTTTGCCTTATATATTCTTGTAATTCAATTCTAGAAATCAAAGCAGTGCTTGGAGCTTCATGTTTACCCTGTATGGGATGCATTGTAACATTCTTTAAGAATTCCAAGGTGTTTAGATGATAGCTATGATGTAGAGAGGAGCCCAAACTCCACAACCACTACTTACCTAATACTACATTTGTGCATTCCACGTTCATTATTTGGAGTACAAAACTATTATTTGAGGTAGGTGTTTCTCACCTTCTCATATACAAATATATCCATGGTTTCCCTATGGATAAACCAATATACAACTTTACATGCACTTATATTTAGCATTGTTATAATGGTTTTGGGTGATGAAAACTAAGCTAAAAATACAACTCTAGGCACTTTCTAAGCCTTTCCACTAAATACAAGATAAAATATGGAAATACATCACCAAAATCATTTGGAACTATTAAAAATGCCAAACTATTGTCGATAATACTATCAACTCCCATCACCAAAACTATCAAAACTTGATAGATGAACCTTGTTTTATTATGTAGAAAATTCAAAAAAAACTCTAATTCTAGTGACTTCTATGTCATTGGAAAGCCTATAAGTTGAAATTCCTCGCAACTTAAGAATTTTTGAAAATAGATGCTCAAAAGCATGGGTTTCAAATTGACCCACTCTTAGGCGATCACGAATTGGAAACAATGTTTGGAGTGGCTACTTTAGATGCTCTTCAATATCAATTTGAAATATATTTTCATCTTTGAAGCTAATAATTGTAGGAAAAGGTGCAAAGAACACACATAATCAAAAAATCATGGTTTTGACTTTTTCTATTTGATAATCTTGGAAACCTTCTTATCTCCTCTTTGAGAGGTTTAGGCTTCTTCTTTTGAGTGGATCAACATGCAAAGAAATAAGAAATTTATGAGCAAAAATAAGAGAAGGCAAAGATGACATGTGCAGCAAGCTCACAACAGATATAAGAAGGAATACTTTACGCAATTTTGAAAATAAACAGATTGCATGATCTTATGAATAGCATAAGCGCCTTCAATAGGAAGGTCATGAGTTCGAATCTCACAAATTGTATATGTAGATATTGCTTTCTCTTTTTGAAACAAAGATGAACAATCTTCCATGCTATGTCGAGTTGAATTTTAGGGAGAGAAATGTGTGAAGAAATTTTTCTTTTCCATGAGTAAAAGTAATGGAGATCTTACCAAGCTATGTACTTGAGGAAGGTGTTGGTCAGTCCTAAATCTCCATAACAACCTTCGGTGGAAGCTTGAGGAAGGTGATGGTCAACCCAAAGTCTCCATGAGAGGTTCAAGGATTTGGTACCAATGTTACAAGAACCTTGTTTTGACTCTTCATGCTAGAGAGGATGATCTATGACTTTCCACCCAACCAACTACTATATAGATTCAGGGAATAACTTTGACCTTTGAGGTAACTAGAGTCACTTTTACATGTGTGATCTCCAACACTATTCATAACTAAAGAGGTTGAGACACTTTTGGAATGGCTCTAAATGAATGGAAGTTTCTAGATTCTCTAGAGATCTTGGGCAAAACCATCTCATTTGTGCACTTGAGAGATTGAACCCAAGACCTCCTCCCACTCCTTGGACTTAACCACTAGGATAAGCTTATGACTACTTATGACTTGTCTAATATGTTATCATTGATGTAGAGCCTTATCCAAGCTACTTTATAACACCCCCCTTCCCTTGAACAACATTTTCATCTTTGAAAATATGCTTCATGGTATAAATATATAATAGATTTTCCCCCAAGCCCATGGTCCAAGCTAATGAGCATGGTTGTCACCTCTCTGATTCACCTCTTTAAACAAAAAGGAATCCTATCTTGGACTAGATCTAAAAAGAGGGGAATCTTATGCACGGTCTGATCCCTACCCTAATCATTCTCAAGACTATCTATCTTTGCACTTGGGAGATTGACTCTAGTGTAAACTATGGTAACAATGATAAGGGCAGATTGAATTCCCATATCCAAATCACTGTTTTGCTATTTGCGGACTAGGCATTCATAGCACAAACATATGAAATAGGTGGAACATAAATATCTTCATCCAAATTGCTATCTATGATCCATCTCTATGCACCACTTGTGCATGAATATACCAAAATGGATGGATACTCTATTGTTCAAATCTTTGATATTTCTCTTGAAATTCTCTTGAACTTGGCATGGAAAATTATGGTTGATGAAACATATGACTTAGATATTTGTATTATGGTCCATGTCTAACCAATATTGACTGAAATCTTTCTTGAATAGAGGAATCTTGTGTTTGATATGGGCTTTAAGATCCTAGTAGAATGTAGGAAATAAACATTCCCCCATTTTTGGTCAATCTAACTTCAAGTGGACGAAAACTAATCTAAATGAATTTCATAATTGTACAACTTAGTAAACTCAAAGTCTTGAAATCGATCTTTGAACTTGAAAAATTGACCTTGGTCATCCATCACTTAAAGTATGACATCCCAGACCACCATACCCACTTTGATGTTAATGTAAAACTTAATGTTCCAAACCATCAATCCCACATCCACACCATCATGTAGTGACTTCCGCATTAGTTCAACTTTCCTAAGTTCAAAACTTTGTACTAGAAATTGATCTTTGTGTCAATTTCTAATAACTTTGAGCATATGTGCAGCTAAACACCTTGATCCAAGGTGTTCATGTCGTGCTATGTAGTAAAGCATAAAAGATTACTCTTGGATCTTGAAACTTAAGATCCTTTAAGAAAATTACTAATCTTAAACTCAACCTCTTAATTCCTTGGGGATCACTTGACCCCTTTGATCTTTGGGGTATCTGTAGACTCTTTTATCTCTTAATTATCACATCTTGAAAAACTCTTTCAATATCCATTCCTACTTAGTACTCTTTTACTTAAGAAGTTTTTTTTTTTTTCATCTCATGATTCAAACCTTGGAAAAATGTGTAACATCCCTAGTTGCAACTACTTGGATAATCAAAATCCAAGTCTGAACATTTCTTATTGATCAGGCAATAGTGATAAAGACTTAGCCCTCATCTTAAGATATCTTTCTCAATCTACAAATATTAATAACTTACCCTAGGGATTGTCTAGAGATCTCCCCCTCAACATAATTCTAAGCATCTACTAATGCTTTTTTGGATACCAAATTTAGAGATATCTAAAAAAGTTGACACCCCTTTTGGTTATATCATGTAAAAGAGTTAAGTACCACTACTCATGGTTCAAGGGTAACTTTGGAAATACTTGAATAAACTTGTTTACTTTACTCATTTCCTAATCTTAAGGGTCTTTTACACTTTATTTAAGTTTTTTATTTCAATCCTTAACTGGATTCACTTTAACTTGAATGTGAATGGTTACTGTCTCTTTCACATTTGATTCAAGGTTAAATGTAAACCTTTTGGTATTTGTGCAAGGGAATGAGTGCATTAGAGGGGATGCACATGGATGGGTGCACATGCATATTCAATTGCATATTTCTCTAGTTATTTTATAGTCATTCACATATGCATTATCATGGTGTAGGCTACTTATGTGTTAAAATTATGCTACACATTCTAAGAGGAATAAGTCCATTATAACTAAAAGGTTTAGGAAAAGAGAATAAAAAACCCACATCTTTTTAGTTTAACCGTAATGATGATTATTATTTAATCTTGGGCTTATATGGAGAAGGTTTAGGGTTAACCTTGAAGTAAATGTGAAAGAGGTAGTAATTATTCACATTAAAGTTATAGTGAATCCCCTTAAGGATTTAAATAAAAAAATTAAACTAAGTAAGCACAAGAAAACTCCTTCAAGATAGATAAGAGTAAAGAAAGAGAGTTAAGTTACTCAAAGTAGTTCCTAAGTAAGCTTGAAACCAAAGACTATTGTACTTAGGCCTTATGATTGTTATAGCCAAAGGTGTATGAATTTTTAAGAGACTCTATAGATTTTGAATATGAAAAGCATTACCATATGCTTAGACTTGAGTTGAGGGTAAGATCTCTAAAAAATTCATAGGGTAAGCCAATGAGATTTGTAGATTGACAAAGATATCTTAAGATAAAGACTAAGTCTTTATCACTACTGTCTGATCAATAGGAATTGATAACAAGAGTATCCAAGAGGCGACAATTGGAGCTACTAATTTTCTATAGTTGTAAGGCTTGGATAAGGTTATCCGAATTTTGGTGCTAAAATCATGAGTGGTTCATGAGAAGAAAATATTTTATTTTAAGTAAAGAGTCCCAAGAAGTACTGGATTGAAATTTGGGAAGAGTTCCAAGATGAGGTATTAAGGCATAAAAGGGTCTAGAAATAGCGTAGAGAGGTTAAGGGATAAATAGGTATCCAAGGAACTAATATTCTAAGCTCAAACCAATTTTCTACTTGAAAGGTCTTAAGTTAAAGATCAAAGAGTAGTGTTTTATAATTTTTTGCATAGTATGACAAGAAATTCTCAAGCCTTGAAGCAATGTGTTGAGTCACACATAGGCTCAAGTTATTAGATAGTTGACATAGTGGTCAATTTCTAGTACAAGGTTTTGAACTTAAAGAATATTTACTTTTAAGTGAAATTCATTACATGAAGGTGTGGGAATATCAAGTATCACATTAGCATCAAGGTGCTATGAGATGACATAATTAAGGTTGGTGAATGCTCAAGTTCTTGCTCAAGATCAAGTCTTCGAGAAGGTCTCCAAATCTTGGACAATTATGAAATTAATCTAGGATATTTTTTTTTGGTTGAGTTGAAGTTTGTTTGACAAAGGTGAGGGAACATTTCTTTCTTACATTCTACCAAGGCCTTAAATCCCAGATTGGACACAATAGTCCTCTAGTCCAATAATAGGTAAGTGGATGTTGGTCAGAAGTAGATCATACTAGAAACTGAAGGGCTTTGGTGTGCAGAACAAGAGGAGGAAGGAGGAGATGGAGGGAGAGAGAAGAGAGGAACGACGCGCGGACATGCGTGGGAGTCTCGAAACCCACATAATGAACTCTCGTGAGGCAATGCTCTATATATGATGTATATATATGAATATGGGGGTAAGGTCACATGACCCTTACATCCCCAACAATCTCCCACTTAAGGGTCAATGTGACCATAAGTGGTAACATATACAAAGAATGATGTAGGACTATACAATAATGTATAGGAAGAGTCCGGATCTCTACCCATACTAGATCAGCCTACACCAATTGCCTCGAACAAGGTGTATCCATGCACCTCAAACTGCTCTAGACTCATACCGATAAGAGTCGAGCTCACATCTGACTGATGCAAGAACTGATGAAGTTCCTGCAAAGCTCCCACTCGCTCTATGCCTGTGTCAATCATCGAATGACTGACAACTCCAAGTGCAAATGCTCCAATAGCAATTGCAATGTCTGGTCTCGAGCATAACAACTCATACATCAGACTCCCGAATGCTGACGAAACATGTGCTATCATGGCTAACCTAAGTATGTCAACCATGCCTGTATCCAAGGCATCCAAAGTACCATCATCAAGACCAACATGTCCTGACATATCTGTGTCAACATCTGGCATGAGAGAATCCAAGAATGATTGCATAACTGCTGACTCCTCAGCATCTAAATCAGTCATGCTCGCAACCAAGGATGTATCTAGCTGTGCATCCTAAGAGCTAGTATGCTTTGGTATACACTGTGAATCATAAGAGCTATCATGCTCTACCATATGAAGTGTATCATCATGCTCCACATGAGCTAACTGCACAACATCAATACCAAGGTCAAACTGATGATCACACTCTAACTGAGTATCATCATAATGCTCTACATGAGCATCCATATCATGCTCTAAAGCATCCAACTGATCATCCAAAGTATGCTCCATATGAGCATCCATATGATCAACCAAACCATGCTCTATATAAGCATCATGAGCATCCAAAACATGCTCTACATGTGCATCCATCTGAGCATCTGAATCCTGCCATACATGTGCATCATGAATGTCAATAGACCTATGTGTAGGTAGACAAAATGAGACATGACGAGTCTCACATCGCACACAAGGCTGAACTCCCACTAAGACAAGACTGTCTCTCACATGAAGTACTTGCAGTGGATACCTGTGCCCAATCCTGGCACCTCTGACAAGCATAAGCTGTCCCAACTGCAACTGAAAATGATGCTCTCCAAGAAATGCATAACATCTGCTCTCCTGTAACTGGCTAACTGAAATCAAGCTCATAGGGAATGAAGGCACATAGCGTACATGTCTAAGAATAAGTGATGCTCCACTAGGTAGCATAAGGCATATATCTCCTGCACCCTCAATGTCATATGCCATACCATCAGACATGTGCACACATCCACGACTCTCACCTGAGAATCGACAAAACCACTCACGATGTGGAGTAACATGAAAACTGGCTAATGCATCAAGCAACCAAGCCATATGTGTGCTATCTAATGAGCAAGGGGAATCATGAGATGAACCATAGGAGAAAGTGATATCACCATCACTGGCATAATCAACTGCCATAGACTCTCCTGAAACCACTACCTGATCTACATCAGATGCATGTCTCTGATGTCGTCGTCGCATCCGCCTGAAGCAACGTCATCGAATATGGCCCTCATGACCACAATGCCAACATCGAAGTCGTCGATGTGATCTATGTCTCACATGAGTCAATGGACTCCCATACATATCATGTAGTCTCTGCCATAATGCACTACTCGTCTCCTCATGCATCACAGACTCATATATAGAATCCACAAGCTGTAATCGGATAGTGGAGCTGGCCAATGCATCCATATCCATCCATACGTGGTCGAGCATGTCACGAGGCCTCTGTGCATCTCTATGCACATACATGTGTAACCCTGCACGAACCAATGTATGCCACATCTGAGCTTTCCATCTCGGAAAGTCAATCCCATCGAATCGAGAAGACACCATGCTGGCAATCCAAGACTAGCAATGTAACAAGAGACTCGAACAATACTCTATCCTCAATAGGATCACACATGCATATCCATATGCATAACTCACATCACAGATGTCTTTGTGGAGAAGAAAACCATGTGAACCACCTGTCACATAACCATGCATATAGCATGCACATAAAACCATGAGCATAAGCCTGCTCACCAAGTCTCCAAAGTGACCAAATAGATGTGAAAGAATCTTGGGAAAATTTCAACAGAGTATCCCCTGTAAACTGAGCAATCAAACAAGATAACCAATAGCAAAAGAATAATGATTAATCTGTCACCACCTGTCACTGATCCAACCAAAGACAATGGAAACTACATAAGCCAAAAACTAATAGCAATACATGCCAATATAATGATGATCTATCTCCCACTCAAGAATTAATCCTGCAAGATGGTCCAACCTATCACAAATAACTTGTGACCAAGTCCAAATGAATGGAGATAAACAATAATCCAAAGCTATCACACAAGCTTCAAGATCCACTAGAGCTCCTTTCTAGTATAAAAGATCGTGAAATTTCGGCAGCATCTCCTCTGTAAAATGGACTCTAGAACCAAAATAACCATGTGGGAATCACCATCCACATATGCCAAGAATCACACTGGCAAATACATATCAATCAATGACCAAATGCTAATAACGGTGACAAACAAACGTGTAACTGAGGCTCCAATCTGGATCATGTACCTGCAAAGAAAACAAAAGATACAAGTACCAACTAAGATCCACAATCAACTCTCACAAAATGATGTGCAATCGATAAGTAAATCCATAACCAAGTGGCATAAGCAAGCTATAGACCACAATGCCACTATACATCCATGATCAAACTCATGATGACATAAACCTCAAAAAAGAGTATACCACAATGTCATCTTACATGTCAAACGCATGACAAGATCATGCTCTACTCTCATATGGAGGAGCTACCACAATGATCATACATGTACAATGCTTTGAAGCTCTCAAAATAAGAGCTTGCACACCATAAATTCTCTCTCGAAGAAGTTCCAAAGCAAATTCAACCTCCAAGAGTAATTAGGGTTCATTTGACAAAAATCTACTGCTCTGTGTTTTGTTGTTTCAGTGGTGATAACCTCTGAATCTAAACTTTTGGTCTTCAACAAACTTCAATATCTAACTCTTGGCTACGTAACGAGATAAAGAACACCTCAATTGGAGGTGCGTAGCTCAAAATATGCATAAAACAAGCACCTGCTGTCAATTTCACTATCACCTACAACACTGCTACTCTGTATTTTGCAGTTTCGGTGACCTTGCACTGAGAATCTGAATATGAGTTCTTATACAAAGTTGTAGCTATCTTTCCAAGCTACGAGTATCAAGTTGAATCATTGCATTCTGAGTTGTAGAACTCAAGTTATGACAAAAAAACTGACCTGTTGTCCTACTCAATGTAGATTTGCCTTCTACAATTCTTTGCGTTTTTCGAATTTTTGGCACTTCAGAAGTCCGAACCAGGTTCTGCGCCCCCTGTGAAGTTGTAGCTCTTTGTGTTAGCTACGCACAGAACTTTAAAACGCATCAATCCGAGCTTTGTAGCTCGACTTATGACCAAAATACTGAACAGCTATCAAGAGATGCCGACCTGCACTTCTACCCCTTCTGACCTAAGCTTCCATTGAAGCTTCTTGCACACCAGCCTTCAGCATGCTCTGATACCAATGAAGGGCTTTGGTGTGCAGAACAAGAGGAGGAAGGAGGAGATGGAGGGAGAGAGAAGAGAGGAACGACGCGCGGACATGCGTGGGAGCCTCGAAACCCACATAATGAACTCTCGTGAGGCAATGCTCTATATATGATGTATATATATGAATATGGGGGTAAGGTCACATGACCCTTACATCCCCAATAGAAACATCTAAGTAATATGTTTTTCCTAACTTTAGAATCTTCATTTATCCTAAGAATGTTCAAGTGAATTTCAAAAAGTTCTCAATGTCTTAGAATATCCATTCATCTTGCTAAGTCCATGCACATGGTTCATAGAAATGGACCAAGATAGAAATTGGGCTAAATACATTTATAATCCATCTATTTCATGTTCTTGTGCAATGATTCCTAACTCACACATAGTGAGACCATGAATTAGATAGGTATACTTAATCCACCCTTATCATTGCTACCATAATTTGAACTAGATTCAATCTATCAAGTGCAAAGGTCAAAAAACCTTGAGAATTATTAGGGCAAGGATGAGACCACATGCACATTCCCCTCTTTCAAATTTGGTATGGGATAGGATCCCATGATATTAAAGAGGTCAAGCACAAAGATGACAACCATGCTCCTTAGTTTGGACCATAGGCTTGGGGGGAAGTTATTATATACTTGTAACTTGAAGCATATTTTTGGGAACAGTATGGTTCTTTGAGGGAGGGAAAATGTTATAAAGTAGTTTGAGAAGGCTCAAGTTAATATTAACATTACATACTTCTGGAGTATTAAACAACTAATAAGCATAGCCTAGTTTCAAGGTGGGAAGGAGGAGGTCTTGGCTTCATTCCCATGGGGAGAGAGTTTTTCTCAAAGAGATCTAGATACTTCTAGAATGATCAATGGTAGATCAAGATTCTTCCATACTAGTGTGTGTGATTCGATCAACTTGGATCATAGGTTGGAGATAAGTGGACACGAACCACTAACATCTGCCACAAGCATCCACTCAATTTAATGAGAGTTAACTTGAGTTCAAAGAGACTTAACTCAATTGCAAAATACATCTACCAATAGTTGACTCTAGTGGAAGGTGCCAAAGAGATGGAGAATATTTCACATGCATATGCAGACTCTAGTTACTCAAAAGGTAATGATTAGTTGCAAAGTCTATATAATGACCAGTTGGGTGGAGAGACAATATTCATTCTCTCAAGCATAGAATCATTCAATGTTAACATAACCTAATATCCATTCTAGAGAACATGGCCTATGAATCTCCACCCAACTTTATATTATATAGTTTATGGGATCAATCGTGAACTCTAGAGTAATTCAATTCCACATGCATGTGCAATCTTCACCATTGCTTTTACACCTTCCACTAGAGCCCACTAGTGGTAGGTCTACTCATCTCTTGAGTTAAGTCCCATTAGACTCACTTTGATCCACATTAACTTGAGTGGATGATTCTAAAAGGCTCTTTAGAATTCTTAAGCAAAATACTCTCCCAAGGCACTCATGGGGATTCAACTCAAGGCCTTCTCCTTCCCATCCAATGAAATTAACCACTATGATAAGCAATTAACTTGTCCAAAACTCCAAAAGTTCCTAACATTATTCTAACTTGAATTCCCAAGACAATGGCTCTGATATCAATGTTAATAACCTAAACTCCATGCTAGAGAGAATGACCTATGAGTCTTCACCCAATCAACACAGAAAAGACAATACAATGATCTTCACAGAATACAATTAACTTAAACAATTAACAAACAAAACACCAATATAATAGACAATCAATTAGCACTACTCAGTAAATCGATCAAAGATATATGCATGCCCAAAGCACCACTAGTGGCTACAACATGCTCTCATGTGTGTTCATCACCCACAGTCATTTTATTGGATAGTCATTTTGAAGGGGTCCCATCCCTATGTAGAAAGTTTCAAAAGATTTATTCATCAAAAATAACATACAATGATATTAATTACATTATATAGTCTTGGTGTTTGGTGGCCCTAACAGCTTTCATCATCAAAGAGTAGAAGCAAAAATTTGATTTGAATCTCTAGGATTGTTAAGAATAGTCTGCATAAGTGAACTATTTGGAAATATTTTATCGGCAGAATTCAATTGCTCCTCCAAATCTTTGATCTTTGTCAAAAACTATCCATAGAATCTCCTTCATTCATATGCTCATGCTCCAAACTTTTTTTGGAGGTAAGAAACACAAACCTCATTTATTGCCTGATATAAAGTTGTAAGTGTATCTTTTTGCTATACATGACACATCATATAATTGGAGGCCGAAACGAGCTCATATCAAAATTTTGATGGGGTATGCTCACCAATTTTTGTGTGATTTTGAGACTATGATCTGAGGGGTGTTAATGATGCCCTACATGAAGTGGAGACCTTCTTTGATACCAATTCTTGGGGTTTGAGGTCTATGGAATCACACAAACAACACAAGGAAGAAGAAGAGGCTTAGAGCGCAACACAATATGGAATGTATTACCAAGTGGATGTACAAAGGATAAGTGACCCATTAGGTTTATAGGCATATATACAAGACGTGGGGAAAAAACCTCCTCAAGAGGGAAAAAATGTCGTGATAGTTCTAAGTGTGTTCACACACATCAATACTGAAATATATCAACAAGAATCTGTACTAAACATCTATAATTATATAAGGGCAATTTTCTATTTTCACTTGGAGTTGTTACATGGAGTAGTAAGAAGCAACCCACTATTCCTTTTTCAAATATAGAGGCTGAGCATAGAGATGCTACAATGGTAGCATGTGAGGTATCATGGCTAGAGATGCTACTTGCAGATTTAGGTGTAGAAGTGTAGAAGCCTAGCATCATCTAGTGTGATAATCTTATCAACATATAATTAGCACAAAATCTTATTTTTCATCCTAGAAAAAATCATATTGAGATACATTATCACTTCATCAAGGAGAAGGTATTAGCAAGTGATATTGATCTTGCTTATGTGAGGACAAACAAGAAAGTTGTTGATATTTTCACTACATCACTTGGGGTAGAGAAGTTGAAGAAGTTTCAGAAGATGCTTGGATTACAAGTCATAAAATTGAGCTTGAGGTAGAGTGTTGAGATATCAAGCTCAACATGTGATGATCGAGGACGACACGTACCACTTCTCATTTCTTTGACATGTGTAGTGGTTATGTCACTATATGTCAGGGATACTTTTAATGAGCTTTACTAAATCTATTTAATGAGAGTGATGACACATATCTTTGTTGCCATCTCACTCATTCATGGACATTAGATTTTCTTTATGTATTGCTCTTTAAAATTTGTGGATATGTGAGGATGGTATGATGATCATAAGCGAGAGGAATGTACAAGTCCGTGAGTGAAAATCACACTAACATGCACACAAATACACAGGCGCACATGCACACAAGGTAGGACAAAGAGTAGAACAATGGAATATTTCATTCAGGAGCTGTTAGTAGAATTTTTCATAAAAATCCAACCTCAAAAGTGAGCTCTCTAGCTCCTTTTGTAGTTTTTTTATTAGTTTTGGACTACTTCATACATAGAGTTTGGCCTAGTTAAAAATTAGGTTCTTAAGCTAGCTTGGAGGCTCAAACGAGATTTAAAATTTACAAAATTGATACATGGGCTCTTCTAACACTCATCAAGCTTGAGGACTCCTCAGCTTGAAATAAATGGAGCCAAAATTATAAAAAATAAGTATTTACAGTGGGACGTAGTGATGAAAATCACCATTGGTTAAATGATTGACTTTGAAAAAAAAAGACTAGTCCTATTCATTGTCTGATTTGTGTTGACTACCTTTTTTGCCTCAGCCTTGTTGCTCTTGTTGTCCTTCTTGCCTCAGGCTTCCTTGTTGAATGAATCCTCCTTAACTGCTAACACGGAACACGCAAGGAACCATCTATCTCAAGGTTAAGGTATTATGTGTCTTTCTTTGATGATTGTAGCAAATGGACTATACTCTATTTCATGAATCATACGAATGAAGTGTTTTCTTGTTTGAAGAAGTATCTTGCATTTGTAGAGAACTAAATAGGTAGAACACTAAAGATGCTAAAGTCTCATGGAGGGGGAGAGCATCTCTCCCACAAGTTTGAATCCTTCTTACAAGAAAGAGGAATCAAGAGATAAATTACAACCAAGTATACACCTTTGTAAAGTGGTCTAGCAGAAAAGAAGAAGTAGAACCATTGTGAAAGCATGTAGCTCAATGTTTAATGAGAAGAAGTTGCCTAGTTTTCTATGGGTAGAGGCAATATCCACTGCCACTTACCTTATCCATAGGATACCCTCAAAATCCTTGGAGGGAATGAACCTTATGAAGGTTGGAATGGAAGAAGTCCAAGCTTGGATATTTAATATGCACACATAATAGCATAAATCAAAGGAAAACTTGATCCCAAGGTAGAGAAATGTGTGTTCATAGGTTATGATTTAAACATAAAGGGGTGTAGGCTTTATAATCCAAGCACCAAAGGGTCCATAGTAAGTCCAAATGTAGTATTTGATGAAAATACATCTTGGTTTGAAGATGATTGCAGGAAAATCAAATTTCTCTATAACTTGGAGGATGATTTTCCAACACTATCAAGAAAACTTCCATGCACACTTGAAGAGTCAAGTGAATCAGAGGATAACCAAAAGACACCGAGATGGGAGATCAAGTCTTGAACTCTAAAGGTAGAGCCAAAGTGTAGGAACTAAGAGATGTAAGAGAATCATCTCAACAAACAATTAGAAGGTCCACAAGGAGAAAGAAGAAGTTAGAAATTATGGATACAACACCTCAATAGTCACTAAGAATTCTATATACATGGCCCAATACATGAAATTTAAAGACCCCTCATCATATCTGGAAGCCAAGAAGAAGCAATAGTGGAAGCATGCCATGGAGGAAGATATTGAAGCAGTATAGGAGAAAAACACTTGGGACTTAGTGCTTAAGACATCAACCATGAAGTTCGTTGGATCTAGGTGCATCTACAAGGTGAAAAAAACTATGATGGAGCCATAAATAGGCATAAGGCTAGGTTAATAGGCAAGCGATATGCTCAGACTCAAGGCATTGATGATGAGGAGACCTTTACATGATTATCATGGCACACACTTGCACATCTGAACCCATGGACATCTCACCACCAAGTACAACACAATCTCCACCCACAATACCACCATCCCCTATCCCCCGCCACCAATCTCACCACCACTCACTAACGTTTTCACTTTTGCATCCACACTCCCCATCCCATCTCCCTTACCCATTGCATCAATTTTCAATCCAACTGCATCCATGCAGATCACCCATGTGTATACCTCATTGATCATAGACTATGTTCTAAGTCAAATGTTGCACTGTATGAATCAAATTAGGGATGAATATGCTAACTTAGGGCAATGATACAATCAATTGCAAGAACAATCAAGAAGGTTACAATCATAACTTAATTCCTTGATGGTAAATAACATCTTTCTTAACTCTAGATACACCCAATTAAAGGAAGCTCAGAATGCATTGGAGCTACAATTGGAAGCATATTACAAACAAGATAATACTTAGTCATGGAAAAAGGAAGAAAATAAACAGCCATAGGTCTAGAATACTAAGAACTTTGAACCACATGAGACATGTCGGGTGCCCCTATAAGTCCATCAAACTTCTAGGTTGTGGCACTTGAGAGTATTAAGATCATTCTTGAATACTAAAAAAACATCCTAGATGCAGATGACAAATTATTCGAGGAGTTTACGACACTTCAAGTGACACATGCCAGCACATTGGCTACTACATTTGCTGATGCACCCACTGCATCTAGCATTCCTAAACATGCTCCAACAGAACTCAAAGACCTCCTAAGATAAGTGTTTGATATGAAATCTGAATTGGAATCCAAATTGTCATTAGATATACCCACATTACCATCTAATATCCTCAAACTAGAGGAAATTGTGCACATTCCAATTGAACAATCTATTGAAGAAGAATATGAACCGCAACCTACCATTGGTGATTGAGTTATCGATGATGGCTGCGATACTTTTGAACTCAAAGACTTGCATGGATGATGCTAGTGGAAGAACTAGGTAGGAAACACTCGACACGAGTTGAAGCTCAGCTACAGGCCATGGAAATCATTGAAGAATCCATCTTAAAATTGGCATACTTTCAAGAGCTTGCACCCAAAAGATATATCTCAATGAACAAAATGGAATGCATGCCATAGTTCATTATCCCATGTTTGCAACACAATTCTAGCCTGAAGATCTACCTCTAAAGGCATGCCACAAAACCATCTTCCAACCTAATTGGTGGGCACAACTGCTACAAGAGTATCGAGAGATGATGCAAACTTGGACAAAGGCATCTTTTCACATTTTTTTCAATACTTTATATGGTCCAATGCCTCTTCTTTAAACCTAGCTTGCATTTGTGATTAAAGTAAAGAATGATAAGAAGTGTCATGACTAGTTGAATTATCCATATCTTGCAACACCACAAGGGCCACCCATAGTCACTTACATGATGGCCACCATACACCAATGGTTGTTGCACCTCCACAAGATGCCAAATTTCACAATGCATATCCAACTCAGAATATTCGACATGATGCAAACTACTTTTAAAGTCTCTAGAAAGGTCAAAATGATACACATCTCAACTCCAAGCTTTGAACATAAAAATGTGGACTTAGTATATGACATGAGAACAAAATCCTCCCTAAAGGTCTAGTATGTGTGACACTATAGAATCAAGTACTTATTGGCTTGTTACAGGTATACTTTTGAAGAAATTTTCACAATAGGTTTTTGGGAGTATCATCCAAAGGTTCTCACCTCCAAGGCAACTCTTTTATTGCACTTCTTTGCCAATGAGACAATCTAGTACTCAACACATTATCAATTCCAGTAGCCAAATACCCTGAGAGCTATTGAGTGGCCTAAACTTGAGGTAGATTTGGAAAAAGGTGTCCATGTGGAAGAGCACTCCTTGGCCACTGATATTTTATAACAATATAATGATCACTCTCTTCCACAAGGGTCTATAGGGGACGATAGGCATGAGAGAGAGGGGAGTGTTGGCACCCAAGGCCAAGACCAACCTAGAGGGAACGAACATGGAAGACATGGAAGCATGTAAAGAAGGGCATGTGAGGTGTGTGTGAAGATAAATACTAATATTTGACAATTGAAGCCCAAAACAATGATTTTTATTGCTACTCTTGTATATTTAAAAAAACCCAATTTTGTAAGCATTTGCTTCATTTTGTATAAGCTAAGGATTCCTCAAGCTTGAGGAGCTTAGTCAGAGTCCACATATCCATTTCACATTTTTTAGAGCCCATTAGAACCCTCGAATTAGCTATAGGATTCATTTTTAACTATGCCAAATATTGTGTCTAAAGCCAGCAAAAGCTGGTAAAAAACTATAAATAGAGCTAGAGAGCTCATTATTGAGGTTGGAACTTTGTTGGATTCTAATTGGATCTTTGAGAAGAGAAAGCTTATAAGGTCTATTTTGAGATTAATGTACTTCCCTTCCTCATACTCTTTGCCTCTTCCTTGTGTGTGTGTATGTGTGTGTGCATCTCACATGCTTCTCACCTTCACCTTCGCTCACAAGACTCGATCATGATCATCACATCTCCATGGATTGACAATTACGAAGTGGAGATCCTCGACGTCGGTACTCACTATTTTCCTGAAGTGACACATAGCAACCATCCAATTTTCTGAATTCTATGCTTCATCAAAAGGAATTTGCTCATTCTCATAAAAAAGACTAGAGATAGCCATTGCATAACAATCTGATGCAAATGAAGCAGTATGAGAGCCTAAGGGAGTATGATATATCAAAGGTGCATATGATTTGCTATCTCTAAAGGTCTGCACCAACTATTTAGGCATAGATTTTACATCCTCCATGCTAGCCCTCTCATCAGCAAGTGCATCGTGTAAATCTACATAAAAAACAAAATGATCTACATAATTATTTGAAACCTCTAAATGTTGAGAAATCACCTCATTTGGAACAATACTTGACAACAGGTAGCAGAGTTTCATACACATCTTTAGAGCTAATTCTTGTCCCCTTGGTACATGGAAGTAAGGGTTGAATTTCATCTTCCACAAAAATACCATAAACAGAGTGCATTTAGTCTCTTGATGATATAGTCCATAGCCTTTGATCCCAAAATTGTACCCAACAAAAATACATCTTAGTGCTTTATCATCTACTTTTCTACATTGTTGTTTAGACACTAATGCATATGCTAGAAAACTACACAATTGAGCAACAGATGGCTTGTAAGCATGCCAAGCCTCATATAAATTGATCGATTGTAGTGCTTTGGTGGGATACCTACATATGTTGCACACATAACAACCTTGAGCTAGAAGCTATGTGGTAAAGCTTGACTTTCGACTATACACCTCACCATTTCCATGAGAGGCCCATTCTTTTTTTTAGCAATTCCATTTTGTTGAGGTGTATACAACACTGTATGCTGATGTTCTATCCCATGCTCAGCCAAAAATGTATTAAAAATTACAAGACATGTATTCCCCCTTGATCAAAATGGAGGGCTCCCATTTCACATGCTGACCAATTTTCAACCATAACGAAGAACTATTTAAAGAACATAAGGAGTCTAGACTTTAATTTCAATGGATACACACATACATTTGTGGAAAAGCCATCAATGAAAGTTACAAAGTATAGGTAGTTCCCAAATGAAGGTATTTGCATAGGACCATATACATCATTATGAACAAGCTACAATTTATGAGTAGTTCTAACTGAACCATCTTTTGAGAAGGTAGAATGCTGCATTTCCCCCAAAATATAGCCTTCACAGGCATGTATAGAAGGTTTCTAAAGTTTGGTAATGAGGAAACCATTTCATATTTTTACAAGTGTAGCAAATTAGCAAAATTTAAATGACCAAAGCGTGCATGCCAAAACTTTGCATTTGAGCTACCCCGAGAATCTGTGAATAATTCAAAGATTTTACATAGTCTATGATCTTGTACAACCATCAACATAAAATTCTAGAAGCAATAATAACATCACCATTCCAAATAGAGATCTTGAACTATACATTTTTCATCAACAAATTCGATAACCAAGCCGATCTTGGCTAGTGTTAAAATTGACAACATATTTTTCATGATCCCTAGAACATATAAAGCATCTAAGAATGTGAAAGGGCTGCCATCAACAATATTTAAAATGATATTTCCAACTCCCATTATTAATAGCCTAGGTTTGAATGGTCTCACCAACCATTTCTTCAATACTTTTAGGAGTGTCTTAGTGAAACCATTAATTTTGGTGTGGAAGGAGGCCCGACACTTTGGCGCTCTCCCCAAATTTCTCAATGAAGGGGTGATTAAGACAATTCACAAAAAAGACATAAAAAAATAGGATTGAAAACTAGTGACCCATCACTATGCTACAAACTCGTTATAAGATCGCAACAAAGGCTCTTGAGAATCCATTTCCTTCCATCTTCATTCTTGGATCAATGAGGATTAAAAGGGATTAATTAAGGGCATATCCAACTTGGAGGCCATTATTGATGTGTGGGAAGTTTCAAGAGAAAGGAGATCACAAAGAGAACTCTCAAACACTCTCACATGCAAAGAGAGGAGCACACATAGATTGAGGCCTCTTCTTCTTCTTCTATTACATTTAAAAGAGAATACACAAGAATGACACCTAATTCAACAATACAACCTGTACAATATTTGAAGAACCGTAAATAAGAAAAAACCTAATGTGTGCAAATGGGTGACTTGGCAAGAAACAAATAAGTCTTGGTAGATAGATATAGTAAAGCTCAATAAAGTATCCTTGACATATATCAACATAACCACTATACATGTTAGAGAAATGAAAATTGGTACATGTCATCCTCAGTCATCACATGTTGAGCTTGATATCTCAACACTCCCCTTGAAGCTCAGTGTCATGTCCTGTAATTCAAGCATCTGCTCCAAGTGCTTTAGTGAAAATATTAGCAATGTAGTCATCTATCCTCACATAAACAAGATAAATATCATCTGCTATTATGTTTTCCTTGATGAAGTGATAATGCACCTCGATATGATTTGTTCTAGCATGAAAAATAGGATTCTATGCTAACTGCATGCTGCTAAGATTATCACAATAAATGATGATAGGCTTTTGCACTTCCACACCTAAATATGCAAGTAGCATATCTACCCATGATGCTTCAAATGTTGCCATTGTTGTGCCTCTATAATCAACCTTTGTACTTGAGAAAGCAACAATAGGTTGCTTCTTACTGCTCCATGTAATAGCAACACTCCCAAGTGAGAATAGAAAGTCACTAGTAGACCTTCTATCTAGAACACTCTAGCCCAATCTACATAAGTGTATCCATCAAGCCGCAATTCTACACCATCTTCATAAAACAATGCATAATCCAAATTAGCACTCACATAACATAGAGTGTGTCTCAAAGAATCTAAATGTGGTTTCCTAGGAACCTACATAAATTGACTTTGAAGTCCTACAATGTACCTTAGATAAGGTCTTTTAATTGTGAAATATATCTTTTGTACATAGTAGCATTTTCCAATGCTTCATTTGACATAGTATCCAACTTCAAATTATGCTCTAATGGCATAGAACTCGGCTTACAATCAACAGTACCATACTTTTGTAGCATAGTCAAGGCATATTGCCTTTGTGACATCCATATACCTGTTTTTGTCTGTATAAACTCAATGCCCAAAAAATAGCATCACGCACCAAGATCTTTCATTTGAAATTCCTACATAAGGAGTTTCTTTACATTGTTAATGATTTCTTGATTATCACCACCTATAATCAAGTCATCAACATAAATAACCACAATAGTGATGCCATCATTACCCTTCCTTGCATATAATGAGTGATCTACATCACACATAGAAAATCCAATGGTGGTTAAATTATCTACAATCCTTGCATGCCAAGCAGGAGGGGCTTTTTTAAGCCCATACAAAGCCTTTTGCAACCTGCATACATATTTTGGGTGCTTTGAATCCTCATATCCTTGTGGCTAGTTCGTGTATACTTCTTCCTGCAACTAACCATGCAAGAAGGCATTTTTCACATCCATCTAATGCAAAATCCATCCTTTTGTTGTAGCTAATGCAACAAGTGTTTTGATAGTATAATTTTTTGCTACAAGGCTAAAAGTTTCCTCATAACCAATGCCATATGTCTGTGCATATCCTTTTGCTAATGATCGTGCTTTCTACCTACTTAATGTTGTATCATCTACATGTGCCTTTATTACTCCTTGAGTCTTCACAAAGGGCAATCCAAGTTCCTCATCAAGGCTCTTTTCTGGATTGCTTGATTCTCCATCAATATCTTCAAAACTTGTAGACATTTTATTACAATCAAAAACCTTTTCTTTACCTTTCTTGGACATAGCTGATGAATTCGCTAAACTCAAATTTCCAACCAATCTTCCACTCCCATGATTTTGAGTTGGAATTACACTTGCATTTTAAGCATTTCCTTTTTCATTTGTATCAAGATTAAGTCCTTCTTTGACACCTGCATCGAAACTTGACATTTCATCAAAGACCACATCTCTGCTTACCTTCACTTATTGTGTGAGTGGGTTGTAAGATTTACATCCCTTTTGCTCAAGGGAATACCCAATTGTTGAGCCCATAAAAGTCATGTTGGTCAAAGCCAACCGGTCAAAGTCAACAAGCCAACATGTGCAAAGTCAAAGTGCCTAAGTGACAATTAATTGTCCCGCAAAGGGTAAATTGGAGAAGAGGGTTGCGTATTTTCTCTAATTTTCCTAAGGATCAGAATGTGTTTTAAAGTATTTAGGAAGGTTTAGGTGAACCCCCTTTAGTACACAAAGGAAGAATTAAAAGGGAATGTGAAGGCATGTGAAGCGGAAAAGTGTACGCACAAGTGGAAGTATGACCCCCATTAAAATTTTTGGTTTTACACTAAAGTCACTACAGGACAAAGGGCAATTCGTTGGCCGCCAACTAAAAAGAGAATCTTGGGACATCAAAGGAAGCCCAAGAGTCTATGGCAGTTAGAAGTCACCGGACCGGCGGGTTCAAGAGGAAGGACAAAGGCTATTCTTGGACACATTGAAAGTAAGGAGCACGAGAGAGCTCAGGGGAAGCAAGAAAGAAAAGGAAGAGCCACCAGTGTGTGACGACACTGAAGAGTGCAAGAGGTGCCAAGAGGAAGGTGTGCTGAGAAGGCGGATTGGATTCCAAGAGTCCCAAGGTCTATTGTGTGTGTGCGCCGAGATACCAATTCCTTAGCTTGGTGGAAGCTTAGTGCAAGGTGTGCACAAGGGAAGCGTGAAGCAAGTGAAGGATTGGTGCAGGAGAGGCCGCTGCCAGAGGACTTGAGATAATTGGTCTTCAGTAATTGATATTCTCTGAAGTTGTATTTAGTCATTGATTAGACTGTGTGCAGTCATTGTAATTGTTGCAAGATAATCAATATTCAAGGTTTCCAAGAGTATTCCTTTGCTGAAGTTCTCACTGTTATTCCATTTTCATCATCTCCTTTTTCTCCTACAAACCCTCAAACTCCTTCTTGTCCACGAATCCCCAACACCAATGAAGATACATTTTTCTACTTTTGGATCAAGTTTCATCCTCAAGTCATCTGGAACATGTACATATGGCATACAACCAAATAATTTCATATGTGATAATTTTGGCTTTTTACCTGTAAACTTCTCTTTAGGTGTAACTTGATGTACAACAACATTTAGAGTTCTATTCATGATGTATACAACAATATGCAGAACTTCTACCCATTAACAATGAGGCATATTTTTCTCAACCGTCAAGGCTCTTGCTATTTCTACAATATTTATATTATTTGCATTTAGCAACAACGTTCTCTTATGGTGTGTATTTGCATGAAAACTACCTTCAAATTTCATGACTTTTTAGAAAACTATTGAACTCATTTGATGTTGGAGTTAGACGTCTGCGGAAGCACGCGAACAGCACAAGGAAGAAGAAGAAGCTTGGAGCACAACACACAAGACTGAATGTATTACTAGAGAATGTACAAAGATTAGTAGCCCATTAGGGCAATCGGCGTATATACAAGCCGGGGGAAAAAAACCTCCTAAAGAGGGAAAAGAGTGCCCCGGCGGTCCTAGAGTGTTCACACACATCACTACCTAAATATATCAACAAATCCCCCCTGGGAGTGATGCGGTGAACAAGGAGCTGGCACTCATGTATAAGGAAGTGCCAAGCTATGTGGAAATCACTCCACAAAAGGAAGTAAGCCCAAAGCTTTGCGGAAAGCTTCAAACTTCTCCCTAGGCAGAGCCTTCGTGAAAAGGTCTGCAATGTTCTCCTGCGTGGGCACATATGCCAAGCTGATCTCCCCAGCAGAGAACCTCTCCCTGACATAGTGATAATGCACCTCAATGTGCTTAGTGCGAGCATGGAACACAGGGTTCCTCGCAACTGCCAATGCGCTCTGACTGTCAGTGAAGATGGTGGTGGCAGAAGACTGGCCAACACCCAAATCAGCCATAAGGCGTCTGAGCCACACACACTCAACAGTCGCTGTGAAAGCTGCCCTATACTCAGCCTCACAACTGGAAGTGGCCACAGTACGCTGCTTCTTGCTCAACCAAGATATACATGAGCTACCAAGCATGAAGCAAAAACCACTGGTGGACACACGAGTGTCATAGCAACCAGCCCAATCTGAGTCAGAAAAAGCATGCAAATCTGGCGGTAGTGATCCCCCCTTGGGATAAAACAACCCAAGTAGCCGAGTACCACTCAAGTAGCGAAAGATGCGCTTAACCGCTTTCCAATGCGTGACTCCTGGGCAATGCATAAACCTGCTCATCTGTGAGACAGCAAACTGAATATCTGGCCGAGTAATGCATAAGTAAATCAAGCATCCAACGGCCTGCTGATAGAGAACAGCATCAAATGCATCTCCAGCATCATGAAGACTCAATCGTAAACCTGTCTCCATAGGAGTGGCAATAGGCTTACAGTCTTCAAGGCCAAAACGCTGCAATAATGTGTCAATATATTTCGTTTGACACAAAGCCATTCCACCATCAACTTGCATAAACTGAATGCCCAAATAGTGATGCAAATGCCCCAAATCAGACATCTCAAATGAGGCATGCAAATCAGCCTTGAAATCAGCAATATGCTTCTCAAGAGGACCAGTGAGCAGCATGTCGTCTACATAGACAACAATGATCAGAAGCACATCATTAGCACGCTTAACATATAAGGTGCTTTCAGTTGGACTGTTCTCAAAACCATGTGCAATCAGATAGGCATGTATTTTCTCATACCAAGCACGTGGTGCTTGCTTTAAACCATATAACGCCTTCTTTAACCTGCACACCTGGTTTTCATGCCCTTTCTGCACAAAGCCACGGGGCTGAAAAACATACACTTCTTCATGCAAGTCACCATTCAGAAATGTTGTTTTAATGTCCAACTGATGTACATTCCAACCATGATGGGCTGCAAGTGCACAAATGCTCCGAACAGTAGTCATACGGCATGTAGGTGCAAAGGTCTCATCAAAATCAATGCCTCTTTCCTGCGCATAACCCTTTGCAACAAGCCTAGTCTTATACTTGTCAACTGTACCATCAAGTTTACGCTTCAGCTTGTATACCCACTTAGTGCCAATGGCCTTCTTGCCAGGAGGCAAGTCACATAAAGACCATGTACCATTCTTCATTATAGCATCATATTCAGATTGCATAGCAGCCATCCAATTTTCTGAATTTTGTGCTTCATCAAAAGAAACAGGCTCATTCTCATCACAGAGACTAGATGCAGCCATAGCATAGCAATCTGATGCAAAGGAGGTACTATGAGATCCTGAACGAGTACGATATGACAAAGGTGCATCTAATTTGTTGTCACGCAAAGTCTGCACCAGCCATTTTGGCATAGTTTTTGCCTGTTCAATATCAGCTCTCTCATCAACAAGTGCATCATGTAAATCTGCATCAGAAATGGAATGATCTGCATCATCATATGAAACCTGCAAAGGCTGAGAAGTTGCCTCATTAGGACCAGCGCTAGCCTGTCCACCTGTAAAAAGAGGCATCAAAGTATCATACATGTCTTTGGAGCTAACAGATGTCTCCTTAGTACATGAAAGCAATGGCTGAATAGCATCTTCCACAAAGACAACATCACGGCTAACCAGAATGCGTTTAGTATGTGGATGATACAGACGATAGCCTTTACTTTCAGAACTGTACCCAACAAAAATACATTTTACTGCCTTATCATCCAATTTTCTGCGATGTTGTTCAGGCACTAATGCATATGCCAAACAACCAAAAACACGCAGATGAGCAACAGATGGCTTGCGGTCATGCCAAGCCTCATATGGAGTGATGGACTGCAACGCTTTGGTGGGACACCTGTTCAGTACATATGCTGCACACATGACATCCTCAAAGCCAGAAACTATGTGGTAAAGCCTGACTTTTGACCATGCACCTCGCCATCTCCATGAGTTCGTTCAGCAACTCGATTCTGTTGAGGTGTATACGGCACTGTACACTGGTGTTTTATCCCACGTTCAGCCAGAAATGCATTAAAATCTGAAGACATATATTCCCCCCCTCGATCAGAACGGAGGGTGCCCATTTTACATGCTGACAGATTTTCAGCCAAAACCAAAAATTGTTTGAAGCACATGAACACTTCGGACTTTGCTTTGAGTGGATATACCCATGCATGCCTGGAAAAATCATCAATGAAAGTCACGAAGTAAAGGTAATTTCCAAAAGAGGGTGTCTGCATAGGACCACAGACATCACTATGTACAAGCTGCAATTTCTGCATAGCCCGAACTGAACCATCTTTTGGAAAGGAAGAACGCTGCATTTTGCCCAAAATACAGCCTTCACAAACATGTTTTCCAGGTGCCTCAAGTTTGGGCAAAGAGGACACCATTTCAGATTTCTGCAGGCGTAACAAACTAGCAAAATTCAGATGACCAAAGCGTGCATGCCAAAGCTTTGCATCTGACATAGCCTGAGAATCATGAACTGCACATGCCGAATCATTCACAGATCTTTCATAGTCTATGAGCTTATACAGCCCACGACATAAAATGCCAGAAGCAATAATCACATCGCCATTTGAGAGATCATGGACTGTACACCTGTCATCAACGAATTTCACAACCAAGCCAATCTTGGCTAATGCAGAAACTGATAACAGGTTCTTTTTTATCCCTGGCACAAATAAAGCATCTGACAAAGTGAAAGAACTACCATCAGCAGTAGTCAGAATGATCTTACCAACTCCCATAACAGGATAAGAGGAGTTATTGGCGCATGTGACAGTATTCCCTGTAGGGGCAGGCTCGAGTGAAGAGAAGAAACTGCGCTGCGAGGTAATATGTTTGGTCGCCCCACTGTCAAAGTACCAAACATCTGAGTCTACTGCAGACATGCACTGATCATGAGAAGATGGGTCAAAACTGCAGACAGTAGTAAACGCCCATTCTTCTTCCTGCACAAGATTTGCAGACTCTGTTTTTGGTGTAGAGGCCTCTGCAACAACCATTCCAGCCTCTTTCTTCTTTGCCTCTTTAGCAGCCAGTTTTGGACAGTTCTTTATAATATGATCATTTCCTTTACAGTACTTGCAGAACAATTTCTGCTTTTCTGATTTCTTCTCATCTTTATCCTGGTTCTTCGATTGTGCAGCATTTGCAGATTTCTGCTTACTAGTAGAAGAGCTCCATTTTCCTTTGCCCTTCTGACTAGCCAGGAAAGCTTGATCTTCAACACGCATAATGGACTGATCTTCCTGCAACAGAACAGAGACTGATCTTCCTGCAACAGAACAGAGACTAATTCCTCAAATGACAAGGCATTCGGATTGCCTTTCATCATCAATCGAAGAGTAGAGGCAAAACTTTGATATGAATCAGGAAGGCCATTCAGAACGGTCTGCACAAGTGAGCTATCTGGTATAACCTCATCAGCAGAAATCAATTGTTCCTTCAGGTCTTTGATCTTTGTAAGAAAACTGTCCATCGAATCACCTTCATTCATGTGCTCACTCTCCAACTGTTTTCGGAGGTAAGCAACACGAGCCTCATTCCTAGCCTGGTACAAAGTGGTAAGTGTATCCCAAGCATCCTTTGCTGTTCTGCAAGAGCGAATATGAGGAATAATGGCACGTTTGACAGACAAAGCTATCAATGCATGTGCCTGGGCATCTCTGCCATCCCATAGAATCTGCTCTGCAGTAGGTGCAACAGAAACAGCAGCACGAACAGGAATCTGCGGAATATCATCTTCGACACCATCTTCATCAGCTCCAACACCTGTATTTGCAGTACCTGTCGTTACAGGTGTAACAGGACGTCTTTCAACACCTTGCACAATGTTCCACAATCCCTTTGCAACCAGTACATGTCGCATCATATAAGCCCATAATGGGTAGTTGGTACCATCCAACTTATCCTCAACAGCCAACATACGGAATACATCACTGCTTTCAGCCATGGCCGGTGACTAAAATACCTTGATGCAGAAAATTGACTGTATCTCAAAAAGTTGAACAGAACTGCCCAGACGAGTTCTGCTAGACCTGTAGCAGACTTCGAGACGCTTAAACTGGCGAACAAAAACTGGTATATACCTTTGGCACAAAAGGACGAAATAGCCTGCACAAGCACTGCGATAGTGCGTTCGGAGGCCGAAACAAGCTCAGATCGCGATTTCGGCACCACATAGCAAAGCTGTTTTGATCTCGGAAACACCCTGAGTATGCTCACCAAATTTTGTGCGAATCTGAGACTGCAAACGGAGGAGTGTCGACGGCGCCCTAGAAGAAGCAACGACCTGCTCTGATACCAATTGTTGGAGTTAGACGTCTGCGGAAGCACGCGAACAGCACAAGGAAGAAGAAGAAGCTTGGAGCACAACACACAAGACTGAATGTATTACTAGAGAATGTACAAAGATTAGTAGCCCATTAGGGCAATCGGCGTATATACAAGCCGGGGAAAAAAAACCTCCTAAAGAGGGAAAAAAGTGCCCCGGCGGTCCTAGAGTGTTCACACACATCACTACCTAAATATATCAACAAATCTTTGACATGTATTCACTTCCTCCATCTGATCTCAATGTCTAAATATACTTCTTTATTTGTTTTTCCACCATAGCCTTGAAATTCTAAAAGTAAGTAAATACCTCACTCTTCTCTTTCATAAAGTATACTCATATCTTTCGTGTATGATCATCAATGAAAGTGACATAAAACCTACAACCTCCCATAGATGTGGTCTTTGCAGGACCCCAAGCATCTGTATGTACTATTTTCAACACATTCTCACTAGCATGCTTGTCATGCAAAAATGATACCCTTGGTTGTTTACCAAATTGACATGCTTCACATACCTTCTACATTTTTGAAACCTTGAAATTTGATAGTCCATTGACAAGCTCCTTTGACTGCATCAATTTCAGCCTTTGCAAATGTACTTGTGCTAAATCTCTATTTTGTTGTAAAACCTACACCTTTTTCAAACATGGGTGCATTCAGTTTAGGAATTTTCACATTCAACACGATCATCCTGCCAACTTTGTTCCCTTTGGTGACCAACCTTCCATTACGTATGTACCCTTATAAATATAAACCATTAGCATTGAACCTAAATTGTAATCCCTATTCGACCATTTGTCCAATAGTAACATAGATAGTTCTATGTTTCCTATATGCTCGATAGGATGTGATGTGTCATGGATTGTTTCCACAAATCCAAGAACATACAATTTTTGCAAACTACTAAACCATTTTGCATGGTTGATCGTGTGATTTGAGGAACCTAAATCAACATACCAGACATTACCATTCGATTTTGAAACATCAGTAGACATTGTATTAATCATGTGATGTTGGACCATGAACTTCTCTGAATCATCTGCACTTGTGGATGCATAGTTATTTTGTTGCTTTTTGCTATTTTGATTCTTCAACTTGCAATCATGTTTAAAGTGATCAGATTTACTACAATTCCAACATCCCTTACTATCATTACCTAAATCATTTCTTTGGAAATTTCTAGGACCTCTTTGTCTCCCCTTGCCTCGAAACTGTCCTCTACCTCTTGCATGATTCTCTTGTTGATCTTGGTCCTAGTTACTATTTTCTCTTCCACTTGTGAAGCCTATTACTTGGCCTCTTCCTTTGCTAGAGTAGAATACCTACTCAAAACGAGCTTTTTCTTGGGAGTTTGAGTCTTCACCAAGGTTCTTTTCTTAAATTATCAACATCGGCACAAGACCAACAAAATTTTGAATATTTTCCCTAGTCTTAATAGAAGTTTTGAATGGCTTATATGTAGTTCCTAAAACATGAAGGCACACTTCCACCTTATCATCATCACCTACATTGATGCCAATAGATGCAAGTAACTCACATATGATTTTGATTTTTAGGGTGTTATTCACTTATCGACATGCTCTTTTTCTTGAGTGTATGCAACTCATTTTTGAGTTGCAATTTCCATGCCTTTGCATTGGTCTCATACAATGTGACTAAAGTATTCGAAGCCTCTTTCAGAGTTTTGGGATCCTATATGTGTCCAATTATGCTATCCTATATGCTAATAGATAGCCAATACATGACCTTCCATTCTCCTTGATTCCAGTCTTCATATGGTCTTAACTGATCTGGAGTCTGATTCCTCTCTAATAATTGAAGAGCATTTTCATTCTCTCCTTTGATGTACTTCCAATAGCCTTTTCCCATCAAGAAATTCATCATTCTGAATCTCCAAGAATAAAAGTTTTTCTTCTTTAACTTCTTCCTCATAAATTGATTCATTCCATCAACATTTGCCATTTCTATAGCAATTCACAATACTACAAAAACAATAGAAGCAATACTTCTGCTTGAACCATGTCGCACTAACTTCACAGTCTGATCTCAGAAAAATATTGTTTTCGTGTATCAACAACAGATACATTCTCTTGAAATTCTAAATGTGGAATATTTGAGAGATGCCTATAAGAATGCAAGTTACAATTTTGCAAACTGACCTAGTTTTTTCCGTGGGCCCCACCTTGCAAGCTCAAAACAAAGATCGAGATGGCTTCAAAATTGAAATTTGAGCAAAAAGAGTGACCCTAAAGGGATAACTTGCAAGAATATTTTGATGCCTTCTACCTTCACACAAAAATTTAGACCATTTGTGAAGTGTGCATTCTCCATGCCTTCTCATGTACTCTTCATTGTCGACATTCTCCATGAGCTCTCTACAACCACATTGGCTCTGATACCATGTAAAGAGAAAGGAGATAAGGAAGAGAGCTCTCACAACTCTCACATAGAAAGAGAGGAGCACACACATATTGAAGCAAGGAAGAATGGTCTTCTTCTTCTTCTTCTTCTATTACATAAAGAGAATATATAATAATGACCTAATACAACAATACAATGAGTACAATATATGAAGAACAATACGTAAATAAAAACCTAATGTCCACAAATGAGTGAACTAGCAAGAAACAAATGTGCCATCACTCTTGGTATATGAATCTAGATAAGCTCAATAAAGTATCCCTAAAATATATCAGTGTAACCACTACTGGAGTTAGACGTCTGCGGAAGCATGCGAACAACACACAACACTGAAGCTTGGAGCACAACACACAATACTGAATGTATTACCACAAGAATGTACTAAGATAAGTAGCCCATTAGGGCAATAAGCATATATACAAGCCCCAGTGGTCCTAGAGTGTTCACACACATCACTACCTAAATATATCAACAAATCCCCCTTGGGAGTGATGCGGTGAAAGAGCAGCTAGCACTCATGTATAAGGAATTGCCAAGCTATGTGGAATCAATCCACAAATGGAAGTAAGCCCAAAGCTTTGCAGAAAGCTTCAAACTTCTCCCTAGGCAGAGCCTCCGTAAAAAGGTCTGCAATGTTCTTCTACCTCGGCACATATGCCAAGCTGATCTCCCTAGCAGAGAACCTCTCTGTGTACCTAAGAACCAACTTAGGGACTTGTGGAGAAAGAGATTATACCTCAATCCCCCTCAAGTGCATATAAAGGGGATTCATGCTTTAATTATCAATCTGATGAGTATACAAACCTAGCCGAGTGTATGAAGACATGCATTCAAATGACGATCAATGCAAATGAATTACTCAAAGAATGCAAACAAGGAAAAGACTAATCCAAACAAGCTTCAAATGTCAGTCATGGTGTCATGATACTTAGAACAGCAGCCAACAGTAAATTGAGCTTTTCTCTCAGCTCCGAACTCCAAATATAGCAAGTAGCATATGCGTTTCGAAGCTCTCAAGAAGACGCATCCAATGCAGGTATTTTCACTCAATTCTAACGCTTCTACTTCAAGTTATGACCAAAATACTGAGTCATGGGAAAGACCTTCCTACACTTACAGCACTTCCTACACTTCGCACACACCTTAACAACAGTAAACAAACACTTTCATGGATAGACAACACTTCCCTACACTCTTTCCAAGCAATACACAAGCATACAAGCTCAGAAAGAAGAAGATACAGAGAGGAGAAGACACAAATTCGAATTTCTGTGCTCTTGATTTTCAGAATGGCAAAAAGTCCTTACAAAAATGGTCCTTTCATACAAGAGACCGGCACTTTATTCAGAATGGCAAAAAGTCCTTACAAAAATGGCAAAAATGGTCCTTTCATACAAGAGACCGGCACTTTATTCACTAAAAGACTAATTTCCTACTAATTTACATGGGTAAGTTTCTAATCTTCTGTGGGGATGCATCTAGAGAACTCCTCTAGTGCATTTACATCGGAAAATATATTACAAGAATGGTTATAATACAAAAATTGGGTGTCCAAATCGGAAAAATTTTGGGGCCCGTCTTTTTCTCTGCCTTGTGCTCTCTTTGCTCTGTAACACTCTCCCCCTCTTTGTCTCTGTCATCCCTTGACAGGCTTTACTTCTTGTCTTTCCCTTGTTGTCCGCACGCATCTCTTGGTCAGTTCTGCCGCCTGGTTGGACTGGCGTTCCATTTTAATGGTCCTGTGCTTGATTTGTACTGCCTATTCTTTTCTTTTCATCGCTCGCAACCCTTGGTCAGTTCTGCCTGTTTGTTAAATAGGTGTTCGGTTTTGATGGCCTCTTCTTAATTCTTGTTTTACATTCTCTGGGCTTGATGCATTTGTCTTGCCTTATAAGTCAGGTTGCCACGCACGCCACCAGTGGAAGGTATGAGGATGTGATGCTTCAGTCTTCGATCTGGACCTTCCAAAGATCAAGAGGTTGAAGCACCCTCTTGTGGTTTCGGGACCGCTGGATATCTTCTTGCACTTCTTCATGGATACTTTCCTGGCCCTGGTCCCTCCTTCCACCTACGTGCTTTTTCCTTGATATGTGCCCCTGTGGGGCTCTGTGCAGAGATGGGTGTTGCGCCCTTGGGGGGCTTCTTGCAGAGATATGTCTTCAGATATGATCTTTCTAGTGAAGCTTCTTTCATTGTCTTCTTCTTTTCTTCTTTTTGCTTGATTCTCCCTGAACACTGCCCCCCTCCTGAACTCTGTCATCCCCGACAGGCTTTGACAAGCAACGGGCATATGTTCTATATATTTTTTGCTCTGTGTCATTAAGCAGATTGGCTTCACGTACCATTAACTGTTTCCACTGTTCTGCCTTTACGCCATCGTTAGGTGGCTGTCTGTGGTCGGCGAAGAAGCTCAGTTCATATGCCACTAATCTGGCATTCAAATTAGATGACATCTTTAAAAAGATTTCGGAATCTATCTCAAAAAATCCTATAAAAAATGCTTCCTCGAATGTTTGCATATATGTACTTGGCAAGAACATGAGCCTGGAATAATAAGCCATTATGGTTGGTCGGCTAGGCATAACAGACAGATCAAAAATGAGGATCTCTGTTCCCTGATTAATACCAATGAAATTCAAAAATGTATAGGCCGCGTGTTTGAAGACCTTCAATACTGTAAGTATCATACTGAGTATTTTATTTGTCATCTTTACAGTTAAATCGGGTACTGTTGCATACCTTTGCAGCCAAAATTCAATGGTTTTTACCATGTACTCTTCCGTAGGTAGATAATTATGTGGCGGGCTTGGAAGCAGAGGGTAATTCAGCCACTGTTTATTTATAGCACCATTTTTTTGCATGTCCAAAAATTCTCTGGTTTCTCTTCGACGTGGTATAGGACAAAATGAAGGGTTTACCTGTAGAAAATATGGTGCTGCTTGCCAATGCACCCGTAGTGTAGGATGTTTCTCCAAAAACTTTCTTCTCCAAACAGGTTGTGCAGCTTCAAATTCTTCTTGAGTGTAAGTGAATGTGTCATGTTTAAAGTTTAGCTGCTCGTCTGGACTTGTCTTTGTAATCTTCTTTATATATTTCTTGTTTTCTCTTTCAATAATCCGTACGGAATGTTGAAAGGCTTCATTATCTTCTCTAAGTCTTTACCTTTAATCTTTGCTTCTTTCATGACTTTGATGACTTCGTTTTCAAAACTTTCTGTCAACCGGGACACCACTAGTGCCCGTTCCTTCTGACTTATTTCTACAGTATATGGCATTGGATGATCATCATGTATGCCCTCCATCTGTTCGGGTATTGGAGAATTATAAATCGGGGGAGATAGAGGACGTACCTCTACCTCGTCAGTAGGATTCTCTTTTGTTGGCTCTACTGGTGTCCCGATTGGTGCTTTCTGTTTGACTTGGATCTCTAATTGTGCTATGCGTTCATTCTTTTCTTTCACTTCTTGCATTGCTTCTCTGAGCGCTTCCTTTGCTGCAAGTAGTTCATTGCCAATTTCTGCTATATTGTCCATGTTTTCGCTGTAACTTGTTGCAAGTTTCCCATGGGCTGTATTCAATTTTTTTTGGAGCTCAGTGGTGTCTTGAATGTACTTCTGCTCCCATTTGGTTCTTAATGCTTGCTCTTGTTGTAGCAATTCTGTATATTTTGCAATCTGGTCTCTTAACTCTTTCTGATCAGCATCCGTTGTTTCTTGTTTTTCGAGAGGTTGATCGTATAGCAATGACTTCATGAGTTCTTTATTTCTATTTTGTAAATTGTCATTTTCTTCCATGTACACCTTTAATTGGGTCTCGAGCAAGGTGCTTCTAGCTTTAATTCGCTCTTTGTCTGCTTCGTTGGCTTCATGTAATTTTTGTAGGTTTGTCAGCTGTGCCTAGAGTTGGTGATGCTAGGTCATCAATGTGTCACATTGTGTTTTTACCTCAAGTAACTCCGTTCCTTTGACAACAATCTCTTTTTGTGCCTGGATTAGTTGTGCAGATAGTTGTTCACTCATAATTTGGAACTGATTCTTTTCCCTCATGGCTTTGTCGTAGTCTACATCTGTATCCATCATTTGTTGTTGTGTATCCATGGTTGTTTGTATCATCTACTTGACCACAGGCTTTAATTGTGTGACATCCACATTTAACCATGTTTTAGGGACACTCGGTTCTGCTCCTGTTGTCACATCTTTTCCTTGTGCTACGTGTAATGTAGTGTCATGGGGCGGCCTAATGTGGAGTTGTATGCTTGGCTCAACCTCCATGTGGTTGATTTTGCCTTGAGGAGTGTCCTCCGGTACTTCAATTACTATTTGCTCTTCATTTTTGTGTAGGTTTGAATCTTTGTTCACTGGAGTTTGCATTTCTTCCTTGATAGGTTGCATTAATTCTTTATTCGATATGGTAGCTTCTTTGATCTAATCTTTGTTGTATCATTCAATTGAATGACGTGCTCTGGTTTCTTTGGTTCTTCTATGTTCTTTACTTGTTTCTGTTCGTTATCTGGCGTAACTTCGACTTGATTAATCTCTGTCCATTCTCCCTCATTAGTTTCTGTCCTTATGTTGGTATCCAAAGTATCTTTTTCAGGACTAGATTCTCCATTGGAACTCGAGTCTTCTAAGCCCAGTGCTTTGTATCTGGCGGCTTGTTCTGGGGTCTTTTCTTTACTCCGTTGTTGCTTCTCTTGACTTGCTTGTCTGTAATGATGACCTTGAACATTTAGATTTACTTGCGCTTGCATGTACTGATGTGTCTCTTCTAGGGCTGCGGAGAGGTCTCTCTTAGTGATTGGTATTTGGGCTACAGGAATCTTCGACAAAGTATGTGTCCTCTTTGAAGTGGGTGTTTCTTGAGCTTCTTCCTCTCTTAGACGTTTAGTTCCTCTCATAGGTTTCTGAGAACTGGTTCCCACTTCGTCAACAGCAATGACTATTTTCTTTTTCTTTGGGATCGTAGCTGATTTGGCATATTTGGCTAACTCTGCTGAGGTTGGCATTTCACGCAGACAGTTTTTCATATCAAGTGCCTCATAGATAAGTAAGGTCAAAGCTGAACTGCCATTTAGAAACTTTTTCTGACCCCACTTCTTCTTTGCTTCAAATAGTCGGTCTTGGACATAAGGAGTCATATTCACTTTATTTCCAACTTGTTTCATTGCATGAGATAGTAGTTGTACAACAATCTTTTGAGGTGCCGTGTATCTATGCATACTAGAAAAACAAAAGTGCTGATGCACCAAGCGGACAGCATCTTCAATATCCGTTCTGTTGATATCCAAAAAGGATCTCTTTTTTGGATCATGACATTCCTCCTTGACATTGGTGATTCCTTCTTGATTCCATCCGAAAGCTTTGTTGATTAACTCATGAGTGAATTGAATGGTTTTCCAGGTACCCACTTTGTCCAATACTCGTGCCTCAGGAACTGATATTCTATTCGCTACAGGCTGAAGTGTGTTCATCACTTGCGTGCATCTTTGAAAATCTGGCAAATAAATAGGAAGTTTTAGAAATGCCTCTATTCCTGCTTGTGTCCAGACATCCACCATGCGAGGTAATCCTTGTATGATAGTCTTGAAGTCTTGCGACATAATAGGGAAATAGTGATCCCTGTCCATAATCTTGATAGTAGCCATGAATATGAGGTCCGACACCGTTTAGGCCATTCTTCAATTACTTTAATCTTCTTGGGGTCGACATGAATGCCGTGACTAGAGACAATATGTCCAAGATACTCTATCTCATTTTGGAAGAAACAACTCTTTTCAGAATTAGCATAAAGTTTATTTTTACGTAACAAATCAAAAATTGTTGCTAAATGAGTTTTATGTTCAAAGTCATTCCTAGTATAAATAAATATATCATCGAAGAAGACAAGAACGAAATCTCGGTATTCAAGGAAAATATTATTCATCATACGTGCAAAGGAAAATATTATTCATCATGCGTGCAAAAGTGGCGGGTGCATTGGTAAGTCCAAAAGGCATTACCATGAATTCAAAATGGCCATGTTGAGCTCTAAAAGTAGCTTTATAAATGTTATGCGATGTCATTCTTATCTGATGATACCCAGATTTGAGGTCAATTTTACTGAAGACACATGCTCCATGAAGTTTATCTAGCAAGTCATCTATCCTAGGAATAGGATACCTATTCTTAATGGTAATTTTATTAAGTGCTCTATAATCAATGCACATTCTATATGTCTTGTTTTTCTTTTCAACTAAAAGAACAGGAGCTCCAAAAGGAGAAGAGCTAGGCTGTATTAGTCCTTTATTGAGTAAATCTTTAACTTGTCTAGCTATTTCATTTTGGTGTAAAGGTCCATGCCTATAAGGTGCTTTATGAGGAGGAGAGCTACCAGGAATTAAATCAATCCTATGGTCAAGAGATCCCCTAGAAGGTGGTAATGCGGAAGGAAAATCAGCCATAAAACAATCCTTATACGAGTCCATAAATGACTTATGTGCACTTGGAAATGTATGCATATAATCAGTTATATGATTCACAAAGACAAAACACGATTTATAACCTTTCCTAAAAGCTCGTTTGACTTGCATATGACTAATGAACGGAAAGGGTTGAAAATCATTCATTGCAGACAATGAAACATCTTTATTTCAAAATTTGAAAGTAATCGTGTGTGTATTATAACCAATGCAGGGGTTGTAATTATGTCGAAATGGCATGCCAAGTATAACATCATATGACTGCAATGGAGCAAGTAAAAATGAACGTTCATCTACATATGAGTCTATACAAATTTGAACATTATGTACCTCCTTCGTAACATTATACATATTCCCTATAAAAGTACCCTTAACCTTATACGTAGAAGGATGAGTAGTAAGGTTAAGATTTTTAACTAACTTATGAGAAATAAAATCATGTGAAATACCATCGTCGTGTAAAACATTTACTACTACGCCATTAATGGTGCCATGCATGCAGAGAAGAGAATGGTTAGAAATTCCGTTACCCAGGGTACTTAATTCTTGCTCTAATACTTCTTCAAACCAGTTAGATTCAGTGTCAGCAGGAACAACCTCCATGTTGTGTACTTGAGCTTCAATAGGTTGCCTATTAGTAGATCTCATCCGACATGCAGCTTTGGTATGACCAATCTTACAACAATTCCAACAAGTTATACGGGGTCGTTTTTGTTGAGCATTCATCCTCGTATTTTGAAGAGTGACAAGTTTGTAAGGCTGGTCAAAAGTTGGTTTGTTGGATGGTACTGAATGGGATTGAAGAGGGCGTTGGAAAGTAGATGAAGCGAACGTAGTAAAAGGATGCTTAAAAGGAAAATTGGCTTTGACGGGTGGTTGATGTTGACGAATTTGTTGTAAGTGAAGTGTTTTGGTGATAGATTGAAACTCCTTTTCAGCATCATGCACAAAAGAGATAGCTTCATACACGGTTGTAGGTCGGAGGGTATGGAGCTTTGCTTGGATTCCCATTTCCAAGCCATCTTCATATTTTCGTTGCAAACTTTCTTCAAGAACCTACTCAAGTGAACGAAGTAATAAAAGACATTGCCAAAAACGTTCAGTATAAATTGATACATTATCTCCTTCTCTCCATCCAAAAGTTGTCCATGCACGACGCGCATGTAGATGGAACTGGGAAGGAAGGAAAGATTCCTTAATTTTTGCTTGAAATGCATCCGATGTGGTAGGACGGTTGGAACTATTACGTAAAACATTCCACCATAACTGTGCTTTTCCTACCAAATAATTGGTAGCAAACTTGACTTTCTCATGTTCTGAATATGACTCATCGGAGTAGAAATCGTCGAATTGAGAGAGCCATGACAGGACAAATTGGCCATCCTTTCGTCCATCGAATTGGAGCATGGCATAGAGTTCTTGTATAGATTGTTGAAGTGCTTGAAGTTCTTGGTGCATAATCTCTAACTGTTGTTCGAATGAGACTCCAGGTAAAGGTGAATTGCCAAAATCCTCCATCGTTGTAGGGTCTATAACTAGAAAACAAAATCCCTCTTTCAAACTATGTTGGATTCTCAATCTAATAGGGTAACTAAAAAGCTTGTTCCGAGAGCTTTCCAACAATATATTATATGCTAAAATCCGAGTTATATAGTGAAAGTTATGCCCTTTTTATGATGCACTTTCCTAGGAAATTCGACGTGCGCTTCCACATGTGTGAGCTTAACTTGGGACTTGGAAAAGGAAGAGGGAGGTGAAGTTGATGTAAATATCACAAAAGGGAGATAGAGTGATAACTCAAAGAGATGGAGTAGTGGTTAAAGTACTTCCCTTGTAAGTAGGAGGTTGTGGGTCCAAATCCTCCTACCTTAGGGAGTCTGAAACTCTCTATTGCCACTCAAAATTAAAATTTCCTCGCGCGTAGCCAACGGTCGCCAAGGGAGCCTTGGGTGCCAATCTTGCCAATGTATTGCCTAAGTTATTGCCTAAGTTCTTTGCCTTAGTCGACACCTTGGAGTAAGCCGCAGGTGTAAACGAAGGTGTAAACGAAGGTTCTAGTTCTGAATATAACTTATTCTAGAAGTGTTCAATTTAATCTTCGAATTTATTTATTTATACGCTTCTTCACGTGCTAGATCAAACACAACCACATTAAAACATTCTGGACATTTAAAACATTAAAAATCCATTTAACCTTCCATGATTCCATAATATACAACACCAAGTACACTTTGGTCTCTATATATTTGCTTTAGTGATCTTTCACCAATATGTGCTAACCTCTTGTGCCATACCTCCAATCTTGTGAGTTGATTACCGTAATTGAAAAGAGATATGTTCCTTGTGTCTTGCAACTCAAATGTGAATAATCTACCTATTTTTTTCTCCCTTTGCAATTCTTCTGAATCATTGGCTTGGATCCTCAACATATGCTCCTCCTTTTGTGAGCCTGACTTGCAACCCTTTCTCTACTATCTGCTCAACACTTATCAAATTCTTTGTAATGGTAGGGACATAGAGTACCTTACTGAGTAGGTTGATGTTTCCATCAAGTGCTTTGACATTTCCTATTTTCTCCACAAGGTATCTTGTATGATCTTATGTTTGTACCTCATGCTTGTTCCTTGGATCTTCTAAATCTGATAGGAGATCCACTGCCACATGATTGGAGCAACCTGAATCTATGTAGAAAACATGCTTATCATATTTACTTTGGGCCATTGCCATGTTCATGATTAATAATGAGTCTTCTTGATTTGATTCCTTTGTGTAATTATTGAAATCTCTTATTCCTTTGTAGCTTCCTTGATAGGTTGAGTGATTATGATAGCCATTATTGAATCTTCCTCTTGAGTAGCCATATCCTCCTTCTATAGTATCCTCTACCTCTTTCATTCCTCGAATTGCTAAAACAATTTTCAGTTATATGATTGGTTAGTCCACAAATAGAACAAGGATTAGGGTCTTGAGATCTCCCCTTGCCTTGTCTACCTCCTCTGCCTGTACCTCTACCATGTCTTCCTCTACCTGCATAGTTAGCTTGATGTGTGGCTGCTTCATCATCCACTTTCTTTCCTCTTCCTTTGTTTTCTTTGGACTTTCCTTTATCAGTATACAAGGCAGAAGATTGATTACCTTTGGGGCTTTCTCCATTCTTGATAAGCTTGGCCTCTTGAGTAAGTAGTTGTCCTATGAGTGTATTGAAATATGGTACATGCATATCCATGTATAGATCCATAGCTGTGGTGAAGCTTCCCACTTGTCATCTGCCTTCAAGACATTGATGACATGCCTTACAATTTTCTCTTCCTCTTTTACCTCTCCAATGCTTCCCAACTGATCTACTATGTCCTTGATCTTTGTGACAAAATCAATCACATTTTGTTTGGGAGCTTTCTTGAGAGTTGTGAAGTTCAACCATAGTTGATGCTTTTTGGCCTTTATACTTGAGGAGAAGAAGGCTTCAAGTGCATTCCACACTTCTTGAGATGTTTTACAACTTCTGATATGAGGTAACAAAAAATCAATGATAGAGTTGAGAAGATAAGACCTTGCTAATGCATCTTTGAAACACCATGTATTTAGTCTCTCCTGCTCGTCATGTGTTGGTTGACTCTTGTTCCTGAATGTAGGCATAACTTCATCTCCGATCACATAACCATATAGATTCCTACCTTGGAGATAAGATTCCATCCTTAATGACCAAGCAGAGTAATTACCTCTGTCCAATTTGTCAATTGATGAAGGGAATCCATCTGCCATACATGCTCTGATACCACTGTGAAGAGAAGGATTGATATGTTCCTGAAGATGAAGTGGTGCTGCAAAATCCTTGCACTACACCAACCAAATAAACTCTAGAGATGTGTTGTGGGTCCTTCTAGCTTGTCAATGAATATATTTAAGACCCTATTTACCTTGGAAGATCACTTGCAAAAAGTTGAATAAAGACAGATAAGTTTGACTAAAAGTCAACTAGCTAAAACCTTCTATTTTTGAACTATGTCACTCAGTGTTTTACTCAGTACTCCTTCTCTGGTCAAAATTGGCCAAAGATTTTTTAGATGAGTCTAATTAGGAAGCAAAGCAGCCTATTACAAGTTATTTTACTAAATGATGAACCATATGATGAGAAATGAATTTAGCAATTCACCTATGTCAACTCGACTTTTTAGGAAGCAGTAGACATCTGTACACATTCAAGCTTACATGTTCATTGCTCAAAGCACATAGATCCAATTGAGATGAAACTCTGGAATATGAAAGTATACTTAGAGGCTACCAATACCAAGTTAAAGCTCTAAAAAAGATGAACCATGCTTAGAGAAATCTACTTTGCAAGCTGACTGGAAACTGAGAGGTTGTGACAGAGAGCAGTACATTCAAATAGACTTGACAATATAGCAATAAATGATCATGAAATCAATTCTATATTGAGTGGTAAATACAATGACTTATTAGTACATAGGTGTGCCTTGAGATCACACACTGATCTTGCAATAAGCTCTGAGGATTGAGGCTTCTATCACACAAGTAAAAGATACATGTATATATAGTGAGAGTTGGAGCCAATATTTGAATTTGAATAGGAGCTCACCTAAACCACTTTTCCTTATTTTTAGTGATAGATTCTAACTAATTCAATTACGAGTTCGTGGAGTTTTCTTTTTCCTAATCATCAAGTGGATTTAACCACTTTTGATTCTTCACTTTTACATCAAGTAAATGTTCAAAAAAATTACAAGAGATAGTTCACAAGTAAGTTCTTTGATGAAGTTTATCAAGTAGCTCTATTGATTTGAAGTGCAAACTACTACCCATATAAAAGCAGGGAAGTTCATCGATTCGAGCCAACACTCAAAGTGTGTCTGACGCTTTTGTGCATCTACTTTGACTAGAAATAAAAAATATAAACATAGAAGACAATCCAAGCCAGATCTCATAAGGAGCGCCAAGCGAGATTTGAACTCCCAAACTCCTAGAATCGATGAAAGTGCCCTATCCACTACAATAACAAGCTTTTGGTGATTGTGTCTGCTGAAACATGTATCTGTGTTGATTCCAATCATATTCTTTGCTAATCCCGAGTTGAGAAGTTTTGTTTTCTGAGTTCTCTTGAAGTTTTCTGCTATTATCTCCATTTGAACCCGAGTTTGTGAGTGCTACATGAGCCGTTTTGAAGCTTTTTTTATCACAATGAGTAAAGTAAGGAGGTCATGATTGTGGTTTTCATTTCTCTTCGATCGATGAAGGAAGGCATCTTCTCTACTTCGAATCAAAACATCCCCAGGGCATCATGAAGTGTTCAAGATATGAAAGTGAAGCTTTGTATTTCATCCACTCTTGGAGGTTTTGCCACATCATATTTCTAGCACCCTCTACTAGAATCGAGTCTACGTCGAAGCAACATTAAAAGAAGTACTCTTGTGATATTGTGCATTGTTCTCTTCATTTTATAATGCAACACTCATGTTAGGAACTTTAAAGAAAGTTAATAATAGAATGTATGCAATGGAGGGCACTTCAAGTCATGCCGCACTTACGACTAGTATAAGCGTAGTTATGAATATTTCGATACCACTTTCATCAGTATCTTCATTCATGTTTAGCCCACCTATAGCATCACGTGCATCACATGCATTTGCAAGAATTATTTCAATTCTAACTCATGTGCCTGATGCATTGAACATAGAATCAATGACTTTAGTTTTAAATGTTGAGGGTACCATGCAACAAGGGGAAACCAACACCACTTCAAATGAGAGGAACAAATTCAAAGGTAGGTTGTTGAAAATAGAGCAGGGCCATGGACATTTTTCCAATGTCTAGGCTTAGGTCATAGAGCTTTGTCAATTCATTAATGAGGTTCAGAATCATCTTTGGGCTAATTTGGAATTACTCCAAAAGCCCAAAGATGTAGGTAGGGCTACCTTTGGTAGCCATACTAATATGATAGCAACCTCACCTATTTCTATTTTGTTGGAAAAGGATAAGGACCCATCCATTTTCCAAACGGACTTGTTTCCCTTAACTAGTAGCTTGAGTTCTCTCAGCTTGATGACTCCTACCACTCTGCTTTTTGCAAACACTTTGAGGCAGTCAGTAGGTGTAAGCCATCCATTGGATATTTCTTTAGGGAAAGAGCTACTTCCTCCTTACTTCTCAGGTGAAGATAAGGATTGAAATAACGTTGCAGTCTTAACATTCTTGGAAAAGTGGAATGGTGTCCACCAACTCAAGAACAACCTCGAACTTATGCAAGTGGTAGAGGCTAGTTTGTCATTAGGCCTTAAGGCCTACACATGGTGGATGAGTCTCTTAGAGAGTCATAAAAAACTCTCAAACTTGGGATGAGTTCATCCACTTCTTCAAAAAGGAGTTTCTCCCCAAGAATGAGGAGAAACACAATTGGGAGGCTTGGGATCAAATTCATCAAAAGGGAAAGTAAACATCTTCAAGATATAGATGTTTATTCAAGGAAGTTATCTAGAAAATAACTTTTTGGCATGCGAAAGTCTAGAAAAGGATGGGATGCCTAATTCTAAAGGTGGTTTTTTATCACGTACATGGAGAAAAGCATTAGCTTTCTTGACACTCTAGTATGGATGCACTAATTGAGGTTGAAAAGTGTATCTTTTGAACAAGCTATTTGTAAAGCTCAATCATTAAGGTCTTCCAAAATATTGCTAAGCTAACACTTCTAGAAAAGAATCTTGATCATTCGTAAGTGATAAAGAAGACAATGAATTGTTCATAGTACAATTATTATAGATCGGTTCAAACATCAAAAGATGCTTGTACTTTAAAGTATGCAATCAAAATGGATGATCGAATTATGTTTAAAGTACTCTAGTAACATCAAACGATCAAACAATGATAATAATGTTTTCAAACTCAAGATAAAGAACATTTTTCACATACAAATGAAATTTCAAGTCAAACTTTCATCAAGAAATGGGACAACATGTCCTACAATAATCTTTTAGATTGATACTCAAGACATGAGCACCATTCCAACAATAAGAGATTCTTATCCAAAAGTCAAGAAATTCTTTCAAAAAACCATTACAGTAGTGCAATGGATTCCATGATGAGTCATTTTCTTAGGTCATTTGATTCCTTACAAGGAATCTCAAGTCCTTGAAGAATAAAATTCTCCTTAGTAGTGACAATGAAATTCTTCAAATTTGTTAGACAACAAGTAGTTCCCTAGAAGCCCCAACACACCGTGGTACTTAAGTCCAATGATTGATATAATACATGTGTATCAATATGGATGAGATTCTTAGTTTTGTAATAAAAAAGACATTGACATATGCTTGGACTTGAGTTGAAGAAAAGATCTCTAAAATCCCATGGCTAAGCAAAGAAGCTTTCAATAGTTCAAGAGATCTTAAAGTTAAAAGACTCAATCTTTATTCTTGTCGCAACGTCAACCATACTTGATCAAGATTGGTCGTGATTGTCCAAAAACTTGCAATTGGAACTACTCTGAAGTTTTCCCAAGTATTGGCAATCAAATTCCTTTTGGGAAAATTTTTTGCTCAAGTTCCATTTATCCAATGGAAAGTGTGAAATGAGTAAGGTGTTCCAATTCTAGATAGAATAAAAGTTCCAAGTATGTAGTCTGCAACCGTGTCAATGGTAATTAAGTCTATGGAAGGTACAACATAAATGTTTGCCTATCCTTAAAGGGATTTCGATAAAATCCAAAAAAGCATGAGTGGGTGCTTAGACTTAAGCAGTAGAAAGATTCATCTAAAGTCCTGTTCGGGGTAGCTACTTAAGGCTTCAATAAGAAAGGAATCTAAAGACAAGAAGTAAAAAATATTTTTTCCCTACAACTTGGTCAAGTATATTCAATTGAACTTGAATTTGTGAAAATTCAAGTACTTGAAATTGTAACTGGTTTTCACTTGAAAAACCTAGCAAAGAAGAATGGTTATTCTATCAAGAGGTTTTCAAGTTACCTAGGCAAAGCACAAGATCATGAAATGATCATACGAAGGAATCAAAACCTAGAATATCAAGTTAGAGGTAATGCCTAAAACTTCAAAATTCTTTTAAGAATTGAAGAGAGAATGTACTCTATCAAGATATGTTTAGACTTTAGGATAAGTATCACTCACATGTCAATGTGAATATAAAATAGGTTGGTGTGGGACACTATATTTTATACTAAGATTGATGTAGGAAAGATGGCATGGGACATTGGAACGTGGGATGCGAATTATCTTTTATTCATAAAATGAATCTTGAACTTAGATTTGATCATCAAGGGAATTAAAACTTCAAAGGAGAATTTTAAATTCAAGGAGGGTAAAAGCATGATTGCAAGATACTTCAAGATCAAGTAAGAAGATACCAAGTAGGTAACTTCCAAGTTCTTCTTTTTCGAATATGGAACACTTCACGATAAAGTGTTGTTGACTCAAAAATATTTGATAAATCTACAAAGAAGTAGGACTTTGACATTGAAATGATCTTTCAACTAAGGAATAAATTGACTAAGTCAAGCACCTCTTTCCTAGTGTAACTCAGTAAATTCAGTCCTTTGACTCAAACCAATGCACAACGGTTGCATTTCCAATAAGTAGTCATAAAGATTGAATATGGCATGAAGTTAGTCTCAAGTGAAGCATTATTTGAGTAAAAAACTCATCAAAAGAGCCTCAATGGGTCGACACATTGATGTTAGATACCACACTAGTATCTTGTGGTTGGCTGATGTTTTAGATTTGCTTTGAATCTTTTTGAGAATACAGTTTATTTCTCTTCAAGATAGAAAAAATGCTTCAATATCTTGTTCAATCAGATCTTTGTGAAGTTAACGTCTTGAGTCATCCAGAATTCGATTCATAGAAAGTTTATGTATCTTTAAAGTTTGAATTGGTTGAGTTTTAGTTCTTTTCTTCCACTTTCCAAATCTTTTGGATTTGAGTCAGATATCATATCTGATTCTTTTTCACAAAAGTCTAGGGTTAGCCGGGTGGAATAAGATAACTAAATTAAACATCCCAAATAGGTGTTCTGTACAAGAACCCTTTAATCTTCAAAAGATAAAAAAGTCCAAGCGCTTCAAGCATAACTCTAATGACTTTCTAGAGTCAAGTACCCTCTAGAATAGAGAAGTTAGGAATTGCTCACCAGATTGACAATTCCCAATAACTTTTAGCTAAAGTCTTTGAGAAAGGTGTCATAAGTTGGACAATTTTCATTTTGGATTTGACTTGTTCAAGTTATAGTACGATTGACCCAAAGTAAATAGCAAACTTACTCCAATTTACATAGGATTTTCAAACCCATTAGGACAAAGTAGTCCTCCAATTGGGTGAAAAAAAACAAGTAACTGTTGATCGGGAGTAAACCATTGTACAAACATCCAAGTTAGATGTTTGGGAAACCAAACTTCAAGTTTTCCAAATCAAATTCAAGTGAATCAAGAGTTCTCAAAAGGCTTGTGAGGGAAAAGAATCCCACTTTAGTTATTATGTCCATACACTAGTAATGCCTAAAAATGGATGAATATTTGGAATCCACCCATTTCACCTATTTGTGCCTAGATTGCACATTGAGAGACAAGTGAATTGGTCATATGATGTTTTCAGATCCACCCTTATTCATTCACTAATTTGTACTTTGACTAGTTTATCAAAGTGCAAAGCTAGATGGTGTTTTGAATCATTTGGGTAGGAATCCCACCATAGAGATGAGACATGTTCTTCCAATTTTAGAACATAAGTCTTAGGGGTTTCCTATATTTTTATAGCTCTATTTGTGAGGAAGAAAATATTTTCCAAGGGGGAAGAATGTCACAAAGTAAAATCTATGATCTAAGGGTCCAATCGTTCAGATGGATATGAAATCGGACATTGTTTGGTCACCTGTGTGTATGACCAAAGATCTCGAGACTAGACTTACTAGAAGGTCATGTGGCATTGTAAACAAGTGATCCACTTAGCCTAGTGGTTAAGTATCAAGGGTGTGAAGGAGAAGGTCTTGGGCTCAACCCCCATGGGGTACATACAGAGAGTATTTTGTCGAAAGAGCTCTAGAGCCATCTAGAAGCATCCACTTGATTTAACTATAGTTAATTGGGACACTTGGTGCACATGCAACTACATGACCGACACATGGATGTTTAATATCCACTTGCCCAAGAAGGCAATCCCCTGGAGAGAGGTATGTATAGAGGCATATGGTTCGGAGGAGAATCATTTGTCTAGCATGTGGTGGTGGTCGTAATCCTTGTTCTCTTACAGAATGGACTAAATCTTTGATGGTCTAGCTTTGCTCAAGGCCTTGAACTCAACAAATTATTTTCGAGTAACCACACTTTATCCCCAATTTGATAGGATGGATTTTGAACACGATGTTGATTTGCATAATACTTATATTATTCTTGAGCTCCATGGATCTCTTCCTTAAGTTCTTTGTGAATATCCATGAGGTACTGGGCCTTATCTCTGGAGGTTGGGTTCTTGACATGATTTGAGAGTTGCATATCCACCCTTGGATGTTACCCGTAAGTTGCAAAGAGGGGAGCGTCTACTTGATAGACGTATGAATACTATTGTTATAGGAAAACTCCACAAAGATTAAAAGCTCGAACCAATAATTTTGATCATAGCTGATGGTGCGACGAAGATACTGTTCTAGGAATTGATTCACCCATTATGTTTTTCCATCAATTTGTGGATGATTGGATGTAGACAATTTATCTTGAACACCAAGGAGCTTACAAAGACTATTCCAAAAATTGGATATGAATTGTGGACATCGATCACTGACAATATCATCAGGCAATCCATAAAGCCTAAAGATGTACCTAAGAAAAAGTCTAGCAGTGGCTGCAACTATGATTACCTTGGTAGTTGGAATGAAGTGTGCCATCTTTGTAAATCTATCCACTATAACAAGAATGGCATTGTACTCATTTGACTTTGGTAGACCTGTGATGAAATCCATAGATAATGAACCCCATGGCCTTTTTGGAATAGGTAAAGGCTGCAAGAGCCCATGAGATTTATGTCATGGTACCTTAGATCTATTACAAGTGTCACAAGTTTAGATATATTCTTTGACCTCCCTCCACAATCGAGGCCACCAAAAATCCCTTGATATGAGTTTTATTGTTTTATTTACTCCAAAATGTCCTATTACAAGGTTCTCATAATGTTGTTGAAGTACTTGGATCCTAGGCTTTCCTAGAGGGACATACAATAGGTTCTTATAGAATAGTAACCCATCCTTTTCTTGCAACTCATTTACTTCTTCGATTTTCTACTTGACGTTAAAAAGCAATTCATCATGTGGTAGAGTCTCATGAATCAAATGAGTCAAAGCTGAATCTTCATGGTGGTTTGAAGAGATAACTGCTAATTAGAGCTATTCAGGCTTGAGTAATACACTCTCTTATTCATCAAAAGCCTCTTCACTTTTTTGGGGAGCCAAGTAATATATTCTTGACAAGTCATCTGACTGACATTGCTGGCATCCTAGATGGTATGTGATGACAAAGTCATACCTTGAGAAAAAGTTACTCCATTGAGATTTCCTTCTATTGAGGATGCGAATGGTCATAAAATACTCCAAATTCTTATGATATATGTACACAATAACTTTATGGGTTGCTCCTTCTAGATGACGATGCCAAGTATCAAATGCATCCACTATTGCAAGAAGTTCTTATCATGGATTTCATAATTAATCTATGGAGGGGACAATTTCCTTGAGTGATATGCAATTGGATGTAGGTGTCCATCATCTCCATGTTGGGATAGAATGGTCCCTAAGGCAAAGTCTAATGCATCTTTGTCTAGGAAGAAAGGCTTGGTAGGATCAAGATGAACTAGAATTGGAGCAGTGGTGAATGCTAATTTCAAGGTCTACTGTTATAAATTATGGAATGTGTTGAACAAGTCATTGTTGGAGTGTTAATTTATTAATGTATTAATGTGTTTTCATGTTTTTGATATAGCGGCTGAAGGTTCATGAGGGCGTGAAAGGGTGGACATCAATAATCTGATTTATAATTTATATAGTTTGTAAATAAACTCGCGTAGAAGGTTCTATTGTTAGAATCAGTTAGAAAAGTAGTGGTTAGAACAAGGGTCATTGTAGACCGCAATTTCTGATATCGAAATCAAAGGCTTTCATCTTTCTTGGACTCTTGAGCTGGTACGACATAGATCATATATGTTGATTCCTTCCTTATTGCATGCATGAAGGCTTTGGCTCCTACATATGTTGGGTTCTTATGGATATCCCGACGAGTAATTTTAGTCTTCTCCCAATCGATGTCTGTATTATGTTTCTTTAGCGAGGGCATTCCAATGATAACAAGGTTTATCAGACTTTCTCTAACATTCAAACATATGTGGGAATCATGATCACCAAGGTCTACTCTTAATGATTTGGTTTCCTTGGTAATATTCCTAGTTGTTTGAGGTCATCCATCCACTACTTCACCTATTACTAGTTTGTTCTTCTGACGCACTAGAATCTTGTGTTTCTTAAGCAATCATTCATCGATGAAACATGAGGAGGCTCTTGAATTGACTAGGGCTATAAGGGAAAGGGTCTTCTTAGGATGATCAACTTGATAGGACCAAGACATGTTTCTATGGGTGTTGCTAGAATTACAAGAACCTTTCTTATATCATGGTCTGTCTATACAATCTCCTTTACAACTAGACTTCCTTGTTTCCCTCCTCTAGAAGGGTAACTACGACTCTAGAGTTTGTTTTCTTGTTGGGAAAATTAACTACACTATGGTGAGGGTTTCCGTAGTAGGGGCATAACTTGTTATCTCTCATTCTTTGTTTTTCCTATGGAGTTAGAGGTTGGAACTTAGTTACATCTATCTACATAGGTTCAAGAATAAGTTCTTCTCTAGGAGCGGGATAGAAGGGTTTTCATTTGTGGCGTCTTACTTCTACTTGTTTTTCTTGTTTCCTTTTGAAGAGGTGTTTATCACATTGAATGGCTTGGGTGATGTATTCATTCGAAGTTTTAATCGCTAACATAATGAGCACAAGGTCCTTCACATCATCTCTTAAACCCCATCTAAATTGGCTTATGAAATAACCTTCATGCCAAGTGAGATGGCATATCAATTGCCTAAATTCTGATGCATAGGAAGAGGCAGGGCGGTTACCTTGATGCAGCTTTAGTAGTTTTGTTTTTGCCACTCGACTTGTGTCTGCATCTCCAAACATGGTGGTGAGCTCTCGAAGAAATGCCTCATATTCATGAAGTACTACCATGTACTTGTCCAAGATTGACCTTGGTCAACCATAATAATGCTTCACCACAGAGCAGGGTTCCAATAAAGCAGACCTTGGATGCATCATCAGTGTATCTATAAGGCTTCATTCAGATGTATAGTTTGACTTGTTGCAAGAACCCGTGGAACTTTGTGTGATCACCATCAAACTTTTTTGGCATGCAAATCTTGGGTTCCTTCATGAAGGATGAACTAGGATGTTGGTTCACTTGAATACTTCCTTGATGTGCTTGAAGAGACTCCTGATTCGTTCTTGTAATTTTTGGATGAGTGCACCTATATGCACGGGATGTCCCATCTCGACTTGTGTTTGTCGATGATTTAGGTCCTTGACTTGTTGTTGGAGACTTTGAAGTGATACCACAATCTGTTCATAAGTGTTCTCCATGATGCCTGGTCTTGGATCTAAAGATCAATTCAAAATTTTTGGAGAATGCAATCCTTGAAATATGATAATTTCATAAGTTTTTGCTCAATTTAGAAAAACAAGAACATTCCATAGAAAATAATCACATTGCATAAACATTCCATAGAAAATAAATATCGTTCACGAGTTCAGATGACAACAATGTAGATGTGAACTACTTTTTTGAAATATGGAAACTACCATTTGATACTATGCCCTTCGTAAATTGTAAGTTTGGATAGCTTAGGCTGTCTGGTTGGGCTCTTTGCCTCTTGAGACGAGGGTGAGGGTTCAACCCCTCAATACGATAGGACAATTGTGGGCCCTAGGCCAATGTATTGCCTTTAGGGCAGATTTAAACCTATTGCCTCTTGACAATTGTGGGTCCTCGATCAATGTATCGCCTTTAGGGCAGATTTAAACCTAGTCTCTTGGCAGTCCTTTTCAAGTGTCACTTTAGGGCATTCGAACCCCTTCTTTGTGAGATACAGGAGGCCCATGAGTACTATGGCCGTTCACATCTACAATTGTTCTTTCAATCAAATTCAAGTTATAAGGGACATTAGGCTTGGGCCAACTTCCAAAAAAAAGTTTAACTATGTCAAACCTAGGTCTAAGGCTAAACCGCCATAAAACGAGGGGAAACTCCAACAGCGACAGCGTAATAAAAAAAACAAACAACAAAACCGAAGTACAGAAGACCACTCCTTCTGAGCAATGCGTGCTACTTGACACATTCATGGAGGGGCACTCTGACGTTCGTGAGCGAAAGAAGGCTCGAAAGCATGGAAAGAGACATGAAACCGAGCAGCCGGATCCGAAGAAGCTTGCCAAAGAGGCTGAGGAAGCTCACCGTCTTGAACGCCTCCTTTTTGGCAGGTCATTTGATATTGATCCGGTCGTGGAAGATGATAGTGAAGTCCAGGGGCGGGGATCAGAAGGATTGGGAGAGATATCTCAGGAAAGTCACCTATCTCAGAAACCTGCATGGGAAGATGACGAAGAAGCTGAAGCCACCGTCAAGTTATCTAATGTAAATCGCCTCAGAAAGCTTATGAAGTTGGGTGAAGATGGAATTGTTACAGGTCGTGAATATGTCTCGAGACTTAGGGCATTGCACGCGAAACTCAATCCTGGCAGTGGTTGGGCTCTTCTTCCGTCAGAAAAAAAGAAGAAAAAACGTCAGAGGGCTCTGAGTTCTGATTCTGAGGATGTGTCTGACATTGATGACATCAATGATTTCGATAATAACGATGACGATAATTTTATGAGTGCTCTCCAAAGTGCTGATGACCTCGTTGTCAGGAATAAGAGCAGGCTTTCACCAGGCTTGCTGGGCATATCTCGTTTGCGTGATGCTAATGCAGATGAGCCTTCCAATGCAGTAATACATTCAGTGCAGTTCCACAAGAATGCGCAAATTCTCCTCACAGCTGGCTATGACAAGCGGCTGCGGTTTTTTCAAATCGATGGTAAAAGAAATCCTAAAGTGCAGAGCATTTTTCTTGAGAACTATCCCATCTTGAAAGCTGCATTCGTTCCTGATGGCTCACATGTTATAGCTAGTGGTAGGAGGAAATTCTACTACATTTACGATATGAATGCTGGAAGAGTTGAAAAGATGGAACCACTTTTTGGAAGGGAGGAAAAAAGCTTGGAGAGTTTTGAAGTGTCCCCTGATGGCAAAACAGTTGCATTCTTAGGGAATGAGGGGTATATATTACTAGCCTCTTTGAGGTCAAAGCAGCTTGTGGGAACTTTGAAGATGAATGGTTCGGTAAGAACAGTGTCATTTGCAAAGGAAGGTCAAGAATTGGTGAGCCTTGGTGGGGACGGAGAACTGTATCATTGGGATTTGGGCACAAGGAGATGCATTCATAAAGGAAGGGATGATGGTTGTATAAAGGGAACGGCAGTCAGTGTTTCACCCAACAACAAATTCTTTGCTACAGGTTCCAGCAGTGGTGTTGTAAACCTTTATGACAAACAGGGTTTTGTCGATGGGAAGTTTACACCAATCAAAAGTTTGTTAAATTTGGTGACAAGTGTTGATTCGCTGAAATTCAATCATGATTCCCAAATTTTAGCCATGACTTCGAAAATGAAAAAAAATGCAGTAAAGTTGGTGCATCTACCTTCATATACAGTATTTTCGAACTGGCCTACATTAAAGACTCCATTGCACTATGTGCATAGTATAGACTTTAGCCCAGGAAGTGGATATCTTGCAGCTGGCAATGCAGCAGGCAAGGTTTTGCTTTATAGGCTGCAGCATTATGAGAAAGCTTAGAGAAAAGTGTACCTACTTTAGAGAGTGTTCGATAGATGATTCTTCTCCATTCCACCAGATGAGATTATATGTTGCACTTCATCAGATGAGACAGAATGCTGAAGCTATGAATGCTTTTGTTCTTACCTTTGTGAGGCACTTTCAATTTAGTAAAGCAGATACGCTATTCTGCAGCTATCTACTTTTCTGTCCATTTTGCCTTTACTTTGTATTTTTCATCTTTGTCATCTTCTTTCAGGGCTGCATTTCTCGTTTTACCATGTTTGTGTGTTTGTCCTCACACAAGTGCTCGTGTGGATAGTATTATGTGTATTTTTGGAGGTATATTTCCAGGCATGAGCTTGTTCTTGCTGTAGAATTAGAATATTTTCCTCTGTACTCACTGTGATATATTAGGCAATGAGGCCCACAGTCTTTTCTCTCTTGCAATGCCGTGTGTGCACTCTAAAGTGGTGATGATCTCATTGTCAGAAGTAAGAGCAGGCTTTTACCAGGCTTGCTGAGCATATCTTGTTTGCATGGTGCGAATGCAGATGAGCCTTCCAATGTAGTAATACATCCAGTGCAGCTCTGCAAGAATGTACATATACTTCTCACAGCTGGTTGTGACCAGTAGCCTTGCTTTTTTCAAATAGATGGTAAAAGAAATTCCAATGTGCAGAGTATTTTTCTTGAAAACTATCCTATCTTGAAAGCTGCATTCATTCCTGATGGCTCACATGCTACAGCTAGGGGTAGAAGGAAGTTCTGCTACTTGTATGATATGAGTGCTGAGAGAGTTGAGAAGATGGAACCTCTTTTTGGAAGAGAGGAAGAATTTTTAGAGAGCTTTGAAGCGTCACTTGATAGCAAAACAGTTACATTCTTAGGGAATGAGGAGTATATATTACTAACCTCTTTAAAGTCAAAGCAGCTTGTGGGAACTTTGAAGATGAATGGCTTGGTGGGAACAAGTGTCATTTGCAAAGGAAAGTCAAGCGATGGTGAATCTTGGTGGGAATGGAGAACTGTATCATCGGCATTTGGGCATAAGACGATGCATTCTTAAACGAAGGAATGATGGCTGTATAAAGTTGAATGGCAGTTAGTGCTTCATCCAAGAACAAATGCTTTGCTACAGATTCCAGCAGTGGTGTTGTTTACCTTTACGAAAGACAGGGTTTTGTTGATGGGAAGGTTACACCAATTAAAAGTTTGTTAAATTTGGTGGAAAGTGTCAATTTGCTGGAATTCAATCATGATTCCCAAACTTTGGCATTGACTTTGAAAATGAAAAAGATGCAGAAAAGTTGGTGCATCTACCTTCATACACAGAATGTTTGAACTGGTCTACATTCAAGACGCCATTGCACTGTTGCATAGGATAGACTGTAGGCCTGGAAGTGGATATCTTGTAGTGAGCAATGCAGTAGGCAAGACTCTGCTTTATAGGGTGCAGCATTATGAGAACATACCTGCTTTAGAGAGTGTTTGATTTGATCTGTTCTTCTCTGCACTACCAAAATGAGATGATTTCTTGCACTTTATTGGATCTGACAGGATGTTAGAGTTAATGCTTTTTTTAAGCCTTTGTGAAACACTTTCAAATTAGAAAAGCAAATACACTATTGTGCAGCGAACTACTTTTCTGTCAGCTGTTTCTTTACATTATCCATCTTTGTTTTTTTCTTTCAAGGCTGCTTTCCTCGTTGCATTTTTGTGTCTCCTGTAGTCTAATAGCCGATGAGGCCCACAGTCTTTTCTGTCCAGCAATGTTGAACTTGCATATGTTAGGTGTTTGTTTGGTTCTTGAACTTTATGTGATCTTCGATTAGCTTCACCATTTCTCAATAATTCCGGGCATTTGCATAAAATAATCTCCTTGCCAGGAATGTTGAGCTTTGTGTGCTAACGTTCTACATTCATGATGAGAAGACTGCTTTTTCCTTTTGAGAAAGTATGGTATTAATTTGCAGGATGGCAACTGAGATTTTTGCTTTCCTCTGGATAAGTTTGCTAGGGTGATGTTATCAACTCTGAATTCTGGAAAATGTTTTTTCCTCTATTTGGTTGAGTGGAAGGAAAAAAATATTTAAAATAAGCTTTTTAAATGCATTTTCATTTTTTTAATATATATATATTCTTTTTTTTTTTGGTTTGTATAGTTTTTAGTGAGAGAGATCAACTGAGAGGGATATGAGGAGAACATTACAAAAAGGAAGAGACAAGTAGGGAAAAAAATCATTGTTGAACTCCAAGAAGCTATAAGTAGTGGTAGGTTGCATTACCCATTCATATGCTCTTTTGAGTTTCAACAGAGACATAAATAAAGGGTGTCGCATAGTGATTGTGATAATCCAAATGGTAAGGATGGTTCATACTGTGGATTTTGTAACAATGGGAGAGCCAATATGATAAAGTATTGTAACCTTGTCGTTAGTGAAAAAAATCTGATTTCACGTGACTAGAATGGTTCAAGAATTGATCGATTCAAGTTGGTTTACATTGTCTTTGGATGGTCTCCTTGTACCCAAGGTAAGGGACTGGTACAAGCTCCAATCCATCATTCTGACAAGCTTTGATCTATTATGTGTTGTTGGAACATATTGCTATGAGTGTACCGCATGTCTTTCTTGGAATTTTTTGGTCTTTTACTTAGAAATGCCAACATGGTCTTAAGACATGATGAATTGTGGCCTTTTGCAAAATAGGGTCTGATTTTTCTTTTCATTATATCATCCATATCACCTTTAATCTTGGGGTGTTCACTAGTTTTGATGAGCATCCTGTTCCTTCATCCAATCAAGCTTGTCTTGATTCTTCACGAGCAAGTTGTCAACAATTGCAAAGCGAGCACTGTAAAACTCTCCAAGCCATGCTACTTAATAGAGAAGAGAGAAAAGGTGGCACATGATTATTCTTGTGCTTATGTCCCTTGATAACTTAGTTGTTGTCCATATACTACGAAGTAGAGGAGGCTGCATTAGAGTCATCAACATCCTTGGGGGCAGAGTCGGCTTCAAAAAGCTTCGAATGGAGAAAGAGAGTGGCCACCCGCAAGAAAACGTAAGTGGTTCCTAAGTGCACATACACAAGCACACATACTTACAATGTATAATATATATGCACACCCATCTCTTCACATGTACACATACATATATGTGCATGTGTAAATATAATGTTGTGGTGAATGAATCACCAATCAAACATGTGTCCTTGACCTCATAGTCCATGGCCACAAATGACAAGAGCAGGCTACTGCCCTTTTGAGATCCATCCCTCTCCATTTTGCACTTAGAATCCATGCATGGTTTCATGTATGTTTCCCACTTTTGGGCTGTCTCTCATGGCACTTGAACCCATGGCATGCTTGTGCACATTTTCAACTCATTACAACTAGACCAACCCTACACACACATCTATCTATCTATCTATATCTCTCTCTCTCTCTCTATCTATCTATCTATCTATCTATCTATATATATATATATATATATATATATATATATATATATATATATATATATATATATATATATATATATATATATATATATATATATATATATGTGTGTGTGTGTGTGTGTGTGTGTGTGTGTGTGTGTGTGTGTATGTATGTATGTATGTATGTATGTATGTATGTATGTATGTATGTATGTATGTATGTATGTATGTATGTATGTATGTATGTATGTATGTATGTATGTATGTATGTATGTATATATATATATATATATATATATATATATGCGTGTATATATATATATATATATATATATATATATATATATATATATATATATATATATATATATATATATATATATATATATATATATATGTGTATATATATATATTTCTTTTTTTCTTAAAAGCTCTTTATCCACTTATCTATGTGTGTATGTGTGTGTGTATGTATGTATGTATGTATGTATGTATGTATGTATGTGTGTATGTACGTATGTACGTATGTACGTATGTACGTATGTACGTATGTACGTATGTACGTATGTACGTATGTATGTATGTATGTATAATGTATGTATGTATAATGTATACAAGGCTGATGGCACTCTAGAAAAGTATAAAGCAAGACTTGTTGCATATGGCTACTCATAAGTTGAAGGCATTGACTTTTGTGAATCATTTGCCCCGACTGCAAGAATGACTACTATCCGAGTAGTACTAGCTGTGGCTGCACATAAGCGATGGCCAGTCTATCACATGGATGTCAAGTCAGCGTTCCTGAATGGAGACCTCAAGGAGGAGGTATATGTGTCTCAGCCATCAGGGTTTGAGGCTCCCGATTCAGAGAACAAGGTATGTAAGCTTAAGAAGGCATTATATGGGCTAAAACAAGCCCCTAGAGCATGGTACCAACGGATAGATTAGTATCTCTTGGACCTAGGTTTCAAAAGATGTGCTTCTGATGCTAACTTCTATGTTCTAAAGAGAGGAGGGAAGACAATTGTGCTTGTACTCTATGTAGATGACCTTGTGATTACAGGAAATGACGATGCCCTTCTTCAACAAACAAAAGATGCCCTGAGTTCATAATTTGAAATGACAGACTTGGGCTTAATGCATTATTGCTTAGGTCTTGAAGTTTGGCAAGAACCAGGGAAGATTTTCATCTCTCAACAAAAGTATGCAAGACAAATATTGAAGGCATTCAACATGGAGGATTGCAAGGAAATTTCTACACCTATGGAGGTCAACACAAAATTATCTATTGAAGATACTTCTCCTCCAGTGGATATTGGAAGATACAGGAAATTAGTTGGAAGTCTAATGTACTTGTGCAATAGCAGACCAGACATCTCTTATGTTGTTGGAGTAGTAAGCATGTTCTCTAATAAGCCTTGCCAAACTCATTGGAAGGCAACGCGGATACTCAGGTATGTGAAAGGAACCACTAATTATGGTATTCTTTATGAAGAAGGATCATCTCTAGTCGGATACTGTGACTCAGATTGGGCAGGAGATATTGATACCAGAAAATCAGTTTCTGGATATTGCTTTTCTTTAGGATCAGGGATTTTCTCTTGGATCAGTAAGAAGCAACCGACTGTAGCATTATCTTCTACTGAAGCTGAGTACAAAGCTCCATGCGTTGCAGCATGTGAAGCTGTATGGTTGAGGAGGATCCTATGGCACATATGAATACA
>CM035441.1:98943834-98953834 GCA_020310875.1 Ceratopteris richardii | reverse complement strand
TCCATCTAGAGGGCTTACGCTCCACCAGGCAGCAGCACAGAGAGCACGACGTCGACCACGCATGGTTGGATATCGTCGACCACGACTTTATCAGCATCAGGACAGCCTATGACCACATGATGGAGCAGAGGCGTACTGTCACCACCTGGGTTGTCTTCCTTCGGGAGGCACTCAGACCAGCACCCATGTACCACATACTACACCCACCTCCACCCATCACCAGTAGCTAGGGTATTTTGCTCACTCACATTATGGGCCTGCCATGTATTAGGTGGCCATTATCTGCAGAGTCAGAGCCACCTCTTCCCAGCCTTTTCCAGCCCGATATAGCTTTATGTAGTAAGTAATTATTTCATTTCATTTTCTACACAGGGTTATTACACTGGTACATGTTTTTGTCTCATAGGCCAAGTTTGGCCTCAAGTAGACGTTAATATGTCTTTCTTTCTTTCTTTCTTTCTCTCTCTCTCTCTCTCTATTCTTGAATCAACTTCAGACTGAGCTCTTGGACTGATTCTGAAAACGGGTGTGTGTGTGTGTGGCTGAGGTGAATGGCTGAAGGGCGGCGGGCCAAGGCTGAGGTGGGGCTGAGCCTTGAGGCTTGACTCTTGAGCTATGGAAGGTTCAAGAATATCAATGGGGCTGAGTAGTGACTCGTGAGCTCTCAGCTATGGAAGGCAAGGCAGCTGAAATCAATCGCATCAGGTTCGGCCCACCGAATCTGCACTGCTCAAAGCCATCACCTCCTTTCTCACCTTTAGCCGGTCTTGATCTAAGGAAGCTACTAGCGAGCTCTTGATGTGCTGAGATGGTTCAGAGGCACCTTCAGGATATTGTCCATGCATGATATAGGAGGTTTGAGGGAACATTTCCATGACGAAGGAGAATATGGAGAGGTTTAAGGTTTAGGTGTAGAGGCTGATGCTGCTTGGAAGTCCTTGCTCGCCTTGTATGCAAGTTTGGCGAATGCAGTGCTATGCTTCTTATAGAGTTTTTTTAAAATATTCATCCCATCTCCTCTATTTTTCAGCCACCTTCTTTAAACATTTTTAGTTTTGCTAAATCAGTTAATTTCACATCTTAAATCTCAGCCATCCATTTGTTCTTTTCTTATCAAAGTGTGTGGCTGGTATATTTTGTGCCCAAAACTGCTGAGGTATGTGGTTGAGCAATATGCCACGTGGCTGATGTGTACCTACAAGTGAAAATGTAGTAGGCATATTTACTAAAGCATCATCCAAAGATAGACATCAGAAGTTATACATATGTTTGAACCTTATACCATTATGACATTGAGGGGGGGATTATTAGAAAACAATGTTAGAATGCTTAAATTTTCCAGAAAATCCCTCAACCCTAATTTTGATACTTAGTCAAAATTTAGCCAAAGTTGGTAATTGCATCATTGGAAAGTACCAGTGTTGGAACGAAGCATTGCGAAAGGTTCGCAACGCATTGCTAATAGCGGCACGTTGCGAATGTGTTCGCAATGAGTTGTGTACAAAATAAAAAAATAGGGTCTTCATGGGCCGGAAAACGGCCTGCGGGAGACCCTTCATTTCACTATTGCCTATTCCCTTGAGCACTCTAGCTGAGAGAGATTGAGAGAAGGCTGACACATAGCACCTTGATGCCATTATACACACACACACACACACACACAGAGATAGATAGATAGATAGATAGATAGAGAGAGAGAGAGAGAGAGAGAGAGAGAGAGAGAGAGAGAGAGAGAGAGAGAGAGAGAGAGAGAGAGAGAGAGAGAGAGAGAGAGAGAGAGAGAGAGAGAGAGAGAGAGAGAGAGAGAGAGAGAGAGAGAGAAATGAAATGAAATGAAATAAAATGATATATTTACGTCTTCAAAAGGCCAAAATGACCTATGAGACCAAAAGTTACAAAACTGGTGAATCTGATACAAAATCTGAATACCAAAGGAAGTGGTATTGAAAATGAAAGATGTAAAATAGCTGGGAAAAGGCTAACACAAAGACTAATACAACAAAGGGCTGATACATAGGAGGGATGTGCTGATATACAAGGCTGGAGATCTATCCTCATCTGCCCTGTGGGCGTCTGAAAAGTACAGCCCGAATCCTCCGCTGCAGTCTCCGTCGATACTGTGTAGCACCTCTCATTCTCGGTCGTCTAGATCTCCCTAGCTCCACTTCTCGGTCTATGAGAGTGCCAGTAGTGGCTGTATGAGTGTGGACAGAGCTCTGTACTAGATGCTCTACTGACTGCTCCTCTAGCTTCCCAGTGTCTGGTGTAAAGAAATCCGTAATCTGTCTCTGGGATTGTCTCCCTCCAGCTCTCCTCAGTAGAGTGTCTCTATGTCTGTGTACCTCTAGTAGATATAGTCCAAGACATATCTGATCCTCAAAACTCATGACTCTAGATAGAGGCCCAAAACCCTCTCTGAATAGACAATGAAAATGGCCCCGTATCTCATAGTATACCGTGCAATGACATATGTAATGTAGCTCTGTCTCTGGCTCTAGGTGACATAGACGGCATATCCTGCTATCTGTTGGTACCCCTCTGAATCTGGGAGTCTCAATCTCAAGCTGATGTGAGGATGTGTGCAACTGACCAATGGCACAACGCAAGGCATGGGAAAGGTGTATATCCATATAGCTAGGACGAGTCACACACCCATCCGTTGTGAGGTGTAGAAGATGCTCTCTATAGAAAGCCATCTTCGTACCCAACTCCTGTGTAGGCTCAATCCATGTCCTCCTGGTGTCCAGCTTGATCAGATCCTGTCGAATGAGTCAAGTAATCTCCACCCGTGTTAGGTACATCAGGGGTGTCTGTAAAGAGTACTGGAAAGGAGGCAGCCTGTCCATGGTAAAACCATGTGTCTGAAACCATGATGTCATCTGTGCAAACCAGCATGATGTATCCCCCTGCAGAGCTAGCTGTCTGGATGACTCGAGGGCCAGCCTCGAATATCTATCTCTGGTAGTGTTCCACAAGCTGTGTACAAAGGAGACTGCTCTAGTGAGTGCCTCAATCTCAATAGGGGCTATCATGTGGTACGGAGGCCTTGGCTCTAATCAGCCTAGAGATCATAGATATCAAGGGCCTCTCCATGACTTTCCACCCATCCTGACCTATAGAAGGTCCCCAAACCTGTACCCCATATAGCATAGTAGAGGCAACCAAAGTATCAAAGAGCCATAACTTTGTCCTGGGTTCCTGAAACTGAACTTGCGAGCACATCCTCTCCAATCCTCCCAAAGCTGCAGATGCCCTAGTCAGTCTAGTCTCTGCTGCTCTCCTCAAGGAAAATCTCGGTCCAGTGAATACTACCCCCAGATATGTGTATGCATCTGTATACTTCACAACCTCCTGCCCATATGTGAAAATGGGTGTTGATCTTCTGATCCACTAAGGTGTGGTGTTAAACACCATAACCTTGGTTTTACCAAGGTTTACAGACAGACCACTATCCTCTGCAAAGCTGTGTAGAGCATCCAAGTGTTGTTGCATACCCTCCGGTGAGTCAGATATCAAAACAATATCATCAGCATATAACAACAATGGGATCCACGTCCCTGCCAACTCGGCCCCTCTATCACCCTCTCTGTCAATGTAATCAGACACCTCATCAACATACATACCAAATAGAGTAGGAGACAGTGGGCAGCCCTCTTTCACTCCAATAGTAGAGTGAACTAAATCAGATACTCCTTCTGGGGTGCAAACTCGTCCCACCACCGATCTGTACAAAGCCATAATCCCCCGCATCAACTCTATGGGTACCCCCATCTCCTGTAGTCTGCGCATCAATCGAGCTCTTGGCACCATGTCAAATGCTTTGCGGAAGTCCACAAAGCTACAATAAATCCGCTTCCCGTGTGACCTTCCCTCTTCAATGATGGCTCTAAGTGTCAGAATATGATCAAGAGTGGAGAAACCCCTCCTGAAACCTGCCTTACCCTTTGCCCGCATACCCTCACCCTCTGCCCAATCACTCAAGTGCTACTCAAGAATGGATGCATACAACCGTGCCAATGTGTGTCCAACCATAATAGTGCGGTAGTTTCCCGGCTCTATAGGATCCCCTGCCTTGAAGATAGGCACAATAGTAGACAGTCTCCAAGTCTCAGGTAACCCTTCACACATGGCACGATTGAACGACACTGCAAGAACCTCCATCAACATATCCCTAGCGTCAATAAAATGCTCCGCCACTAGACCGTCATGGTCATATGCCCTCCCGGTCTTCATCTTGTCAATGGCCCTCTGTACCATTCGAGCGGTAAAGAAAGTGCTCGTGGCTGGGCACGACTCTGCAGGGCCCGGAAGGGGTTCCTGTCCAGGAACCATATATAGCGATGTCGCATACTGACCCCATACATCAGGTGAAGTAATCGTTGGGGGAGTGGAGTGCTCATGAAAAAGTGCCATGCCTCTCTTGAGTCCCTGCTCAAGAACATCTGATATAAATCTCTCTCCAACTGAGCCAGGTAAGCCCGCTTCTTCCATCTCACAAAGCGACAGAAAGCAATCTGAGACTGTCTGTAAGTGATAACTCCTAGCAGAAGATCTCTCTGAAGCTTGGCTCTCATCTCTCTGCATTCCTCGTCATACCAACTATTTTGGGGCATGCTCCCAGATTGTCGCCTCCGAACCGGCCGGGTGTGTGGATATGCCATTGATGCGGCACTATGCAATGTCTCCGTTAGTAGAGTGGTGCACTCCTCCAGTGAGAGACCTTGATCAACTGTGCGTAGACGGTCCCAGATCTCCTTTGTATAAACGGAATCGGTCTCTGGTGTAAATGTGTAACGGGTATGTGACATGCCTACTGATGTCTGGGATGTACTGTACTGAAAAGAGACTGATAGTGTCAAAAGAGCATGATCCACTGCTACACCCACTGGTCTAGCTCCCACTGTGAAATCGTGAATGCAGGGGATGAAGCTCGGTTGTGTCATGATATAGTCCACTGTACTGGCTCCATGTCTATGTGGAAAGCAAGTGAAACCAGCTGCCCTAGGAAATCGGTGTAGGCCATTAAGTATGGCTAACCCATGCTTAGTCGTCATCGCAATGAGATATCTCCCATACTGTGTCTGCTCTCTATCATGCGAGCATCTATCGAGCCCCAACTCACCCACATCCATCTCTCTAAGCATCTCATCTGAAGTGTCGTAGAAGACTGTCTGTGAGTTGCCCGTTCAGGCATTGAAGTCCCCTAGGAGAATGATATCACCATCCCTAGAGAACTCCCAAATATCATCATCTAGAAGAGAGAAAGGTGATTGCCCACTGGGTGCAGCATATACAGACGTACTGGGAGGGAAGTAACATATGGCAATGTATAAGAATCGACCTGTGTCAGCTCTCAGCCTCACCCACATATATCGAGCATCCTCATCTCTCCGTACGATATGTAGTAGTGGCTGCAACTCCTCTCTGAATAGCACTGCTACTCCTCCTGACCCTCTAGTCCCATGCCCCAATCTCGCGTTTAGCCTGTGGGCTGTCTCCCATCTAAATCCCACCACATGCGGCATCAACTGTCTAGGGGCGTGGTGGGTCTCTGAGAAGAAAACAATGTCTCTATCTCTGGAACTGTCCTCGAATGCACCAATGTCCAACCTCATAGATCCATTACAGTTCCAAGTAGCCATCTTCAATGTGGTCCCATAGGTCTCGCACCGTCATGTAGTGCGTCGCTCAAGAATCACCACCCGACCATCTCTGGAGAAGGCTAGCTTTCCCTTCTCTCTTGCCGCTCTAATCTCTGGCATTACCTCTCTCATATGCGCAAGCTGTGAGAGAGTGAGGTCATCGCATTACCTCTGAAACTGTCCTCGAATGCACCAATGTCCAACCTCATAGATCCATTACAGTTCCAAGTAGCCATCTTCAATGTGGTCCCATAGGTCTCGCACCGTCATGTAGTGCGTCGCTCTAGAATCACCACCCGACCATCTCTGTAGAAGGCTAGCTTTCCCTTCTCTCGTGCCGCTCTAATCTCTGTCATTACCTCTCTCATATGCGCAAGCTGTGAGAGAGTGAGGTCATCGCCAAGGAAAACACCTGTCTTCTTGAGAATTGGTCTCTTCCTCAAGAATTCCTTCTTCTCTTCCAATGAAGGAAAGCGCAATGTAAGAGCTCTCTCCTTTGAAGATTCTCCAAGGCCCTCGCTTTTCTTGCCTACTCTCCATGCCTTTGTATGCAAAGGCTTCTCCATCCCCATCATGGATGTGAAAGTTTTGACCTCCTTTTCCACATCATTTATGTCCTTGAGGCCGGTTACTCTCACATGTAGTGCCCTTGTCCGCCTTCTTTGTTCCTCTTCGAGGGTCATGTTGATAAGAGTAGGTGTACAAGGGGCTTCCTTACTTTTCCCTTTCTTAGCCACTTCAATCCATTTTTCGGCCTCTTGTACTTTCTTTTGCGTCTCAGATATGACTGCAGCCCATGACTTCTTCTCCTCATCTTCTTTGATGGTCCGTACCTGTTCTTTTATATGTTTCAGCTCCTCGATCACCGAAGGCTGAATTTCACTTTCTTTGAGAACACGAGATGCCGCCACTTCCATCAACTGTTGTTCGAGGGTTGAGACTTTCTCTTTGAGTCTATCAATTTCATCTCGCATCTCTTCTCGTTCTTCATTCCATGACTTGAGCAGGGCTTCTTTTTCTTTCACTGCTTCCGCTCTCCATTCCTTCATCTCTCTCTCAATATGCTTCAGCCGCTTATAAGTTCTCGTAAATGTAACTTTCGACGAAGGGGAAGCCATGAGAGAGAGAGAGGTAGAAATGGCGGGCAGCTGGGTAGATGGTGGCGCAATTAGGGTTTCGGGCAGAGTTAGGGTTTTTGGCAGATGGTGGCGCAGTTAGGGTTTCGAGAAGATTTTGGCACAGTTAGGGTTTCGGGCACAGTCAGCGTTTCGGACATGCTGGTGCAGTTAGGGTTTCGGGCAGTTAGGGTTTCGGACAGTCAGGGTTTCGGACATGCTGGCGCAGTTAGGGTTTCGGGCAGTTAGGGTTTCTGGCGCAGTTAGGGTTTCGGGCAGTTAGGGTTTCGGACAGCTAGGGTTTCGGACATGCTGGCGCAGTAGAGAGAGAGAGAGAGAGAGAGAGAGAGAGAGAGAGAGAGAGAGAGAGAGAGAGAGAGAGAGAGAGAGAGAGAGAGAGAGAGAGAGAGAGAGAGAGAGAGAGAGAGAGAGAGAGAGAGAGATGCTCTGATGTCCAGTTATGTGAACTTTCTTTCCACAAAACAAGACACTTGCGGAACTCATACAATGATAACCTTCCTGTCAAGGTATGTATTATATATATATATATATATATATATATATATATATATATATATATATATATAGAGAGAGAGAGAGAGAGAGAGAGAGAGAGAGAGAGAGAGAGAGAGAGAGAGAGAGAGAGAGAGAGAGAGAGAGAGAGAGAGAGAGAGAGAGAGAGAGAGAGAGAGAGAGAGAGAGAGAGAGAGAGAGAGAGAGAGAGAGAGAGAGAGAGAGAGAGAGACCTAAATTCTAAGCTTTTGAGACTTGAAGGTTCTTAAGTTGACCATTGAAGAGTTTTGTCTCTTGACTCTTGAGTAACGCATCTCCAAGAAGTTTGGATATTGAAGCTAACATTGACTTCTGGCCCCCATTAAGGTAATACATATTGAAATTTGGAATATGACAATTGCACAATGCATATGTTATGCATATTCAACATGGTACATTACTACATTGCAATGTTGCATATGTAATATTATTATGTACTTAAAAAAAAAAAGAATTGTACGCAACTTTATCGCAACTTCCCCCCATTGCTAACGCATTTCTAATGCGTTGCGATCCCATTGCTAACCACACTATTTGGCTTGAGAAAGGGCAACTAAATAGCAAACCCTAATTTTTGCTTTTCATGCAAAAATTTGCTTTCAATAGATTTTTCGCAGCTTTTCTTTCTTTTCATGCTGATTTTCGTGGGTAGTGACTTTCGGAGCATCATAAATCATCAATTTGTGAAGCACTCAAGACATACGCTTAGGCTTAAGAGCTAGGAGGATTTTTCGAGGTGTATATGTATATTTGGAGGAGTTTTTTGGCTGCTTTCCTTTGTTCTTCTTCACACTACCAAGTGTGCATGTTGATTTTGGAGAGTTGTAGCACCCAATATAGGGTTTTCTTCATGTGCTGCTATTGTACCAGGTGTTTTCCTACCAGTTCATCGTGAGAAGTTACCATTGTTGCTGCTCTACATTAAAGAAGACCTAATTTCAGAATTAGGGTTTTTTGTAATAACTGTTTTGAACAGTTTTTTTCTTCTTTTTGCACATATTCACTCACATAATACCTCTTAGACACATACACACTAATTTTTGTACCTAGAACCTATAAATTTAGCCTAATTTCAGATTTTGTATCATTACACATTGTATATTGACATTTTGCATTTAATTAGTGTGTGTAGCAGCTATATGTTATTGCACTTTTATAATTGTCTTCGCATCTCTCTATATTGTCATTTATCTCTCTTGATCAAGTCAAGGTGTGTTATGTGCTAAGGACAAGTGTTGGAAAGATCTTGGATTTAACCTATGATTATTATTTGGGCCTACCACACTTCCAACAGATGTTGATCCAGTTGTGGAGGATAATAATGAAGTCTAGGGGCAAGGATCACAAGGATAGGGAGAGATATCTCATGAAAGTCACTTTTTTCAGAAACCTGCATGGGAAGATGATGAAGCTGGAGCAGCAGTTAAGACATCTAATGCAAATCACCTCAGAAAGCTTTTTAAGGTGGGTGGATCTGGAATTGTTACAGGTTATGAGTATGTTTCAAGACTTAAAGCATTGCATATGGAAATCCATCTTGGCAGTGTTTGGGCTCTTCTTCCCTTCGAAAAATAGAAGAACGATCAGAAGGCTGTGAGTTTTGATTCTGAGGATGTCTGATATTGATGACATAAATGATTTTGATGATAATGATGACCATTTTGTGCGTGCACTCCAAAGTGCTGATGATCTCATTGTCAGGAGTAAGAGCAGGCTTTCACGAGGCTTGCTCGTTTGCATGATGCGAATGGAGGCGAGCCTTCCAATGTAGTAATACATTCAGTGCAGCTCTGCAAGAATGCTCAAATCCTTCTCACAGCTGCGTACGACAAGCGGCCTTGCTTTTTCAAATCAATGGTCAAAGAAATTCCAATGTGGCATTTTCCTTGAAACTATCCTATCTTGAAAGCTGCATTGATTCCTGCTGGCTTACGTGCTATAGCTAGTGATAGGAGGAAGTTCTACTGCTTGTATGATATGAGTGCTGGGAGAGTTGAGAAGATGGAACATCTTTTCGGGAGGGAGGGCTTCGAAGAGCAGCTTGTGGGGATTTTGAATATGAATGATTTGCTGAGAACAGTGTCATTAGGAAAGGAAGGTCAAGAGTTAGACCTTGGGGGGGAATGGAGAACTGTAAACAGAAAGGATGATGGTTGTATAAGGGGAATGACAGTTAGTGTTTCGTCCAATAAAAACTCTTTGCTACAGGTTCCAGCAGTGGTGTTGTTTACCTTATGTCAAACAGGTTTTTGTAGTTTATTGATGGGCAGTTTACAACAACCAAAAGTTTGTTAAATTTGGTGACAAGTGTTGATTTGCTGAATTTCAATCATGATTCCCAAATTTTAGCCATGGCTTCGAAAATGAAAGAGGTTGCAGTAAAGTTGGTGCATCTACCTTCACACACAGTGGCCTTCATTGAAGACGCTGCATCTACCTCCATACACAGTGGCCTAAATTGAAGATGCCATTGCACTATGTGCATAGCATAGACTGTAGGTCTGGAAGTGGATGTCGTGCAGTTGACAATACAGCAGGCAAGACTCTGCTTCATAGGCTGCAGCATCATGAGAAGCTTAGACAAAAGTGTACCTGCTTTAGAGAGTGCTTGATTTAATCTGCTCTTCTCTGCACTATCAAATGAGATGATTTGTTGCACTTCATTATATCTAACAGAATGTTGAAGTTAAT
>CM035441.1:98931334-98938834 GCA_020310875.1 Ceratopteris richardii | reverse complement strand
TGCTACTTCTCAAGCTAACTATGTAGGGAGAGGTAGGAATTCAAGAGGAAGGGGCAGAGGAGGTAAGCAAGGTAGGGGGAGACCTTTCAACTCTTCCCCATGCAATATATGTGGACTGCCTAATCACACAATAGATGAGTGCTATAGGAACTTCAAGAACCAGAGAGGAAAAGGATTCGAAAGAGGTGGCTACTCACAATCAAGAGGAAGATTCAATCATAATCAAGGTTACAACCATGGCTACAACAACAATTATCAAGGAGGATAGAAATCAAGAAAAGACTTCAATAACTATACAAAGGATCAAGAGGATTCTCTTCTCATTATGAACATGACCTCCAAACAAGGTATGAATGATGAGCACCTCTTCTATATTGACTCAGGTTGTTCAAACCATGTAGCAGGCAATATAGCTCTCCTTTTTGATCTTGAAGAGCCCAAGGAAAAGCACCAAGTGCAGACAGGTGATGATACCAAACACTCAGTTTTCAAGGTAGGAAATGTCAAAACTTTTGATGGGAATAGGAATATGTTGAGCAGAGTTCTTTCTGTCCCTACTATCACAAAGAATTTGATGAGTGTTGGATAGATAGTGGAAAAGGGTTTGCAGATTAGGTCCAATAAATTTGGTGCCTTTGTGGAGGACCCCCAACATGGATTCAGGAGAATTGCAAAGGGAGAGAAAACAGGTAGATTGTTTACATTTGAGCTTGAGGACACCAGAAACATTGCATTTTATAATTATAAGGATCAAACCTTGTCTGAGTTAGAGATATTGCATAAAAGACTAGGACACATTGGTGAGAGAACATTGAAGCAAATATGTAGAGATCAATGTGTACTTGGGATACCTAATGTATCCAAGCAACATATGATCTATAAATGTGGTGCATGTCAGTTTTGTAAATCACACAGGTTACCCTTTACAAAGAAAGGCTATATGCATGAGGATTATTTGGAACTTGTCCACACAGATGTGTGGGGACCAAGCAAGGACCCTTCAATTTCAGGCTCAAGGTACTATGTGTCATTTATTGATGGTTTCAATAGGTGGACTATCTTGTACTTCATGAAACATAAGGATCAAGTGTTTAGTTGTTTCAAAAAGTATCTTGCACTTGTGGAAAATCAAACAGGAAAGAGTTTAAAGAGGATAAGGTCAAAAGGAGAGGGTTTCTAAAATACTTTCTTGGACTTGAGTTGGTATACACTAACTCTGGAATCTACATCACTCAAAGGAAATATGTGCAGGATATGTTGAAGAAGTTCCACTTGGAGGATGCAAAAGTAGCTAGCACCCCTATGGAGGTAAATCATAAATTGAGTGCTCATGAAGGTGATTTGCTTGAATACATTGCAGGATATCAAAGCATAGTTGGGAGTCTAAACTATGCAACATTAAAAAGGATTGACATATGTTATGGAGTAAGTGTTCTGAGCCAATTCATGCATAAACCTAGAGCACCTCACTTGAAAGCTGCTAAAAGAGTTTTGAAGTACCTCAAAGGTACTCAAAATCAAGGTCTTTACTTCCCACCATACACATCAGATTTGGACATAAAGTTGTACTCAGATGTAGATTGGACAGGATGTAAGGATGAAAGAAGAAGTACTTTTGGCTATTTATCTTTTGCACGTGATAAATCCATCTCATGGTCTTCTAAGAAGCAACCAACTATTGCTCTATCTTCACCAGAGCCTGAATACGGGGGATTAGCAAATGCTACACAAGAAGCTATTTGGATTAGGTTGCTCTACTCAGATTTGGGACTTCACACTCATTCAACAATAATCTTTGGTGATAATACTGGTTCTTTGCATCTTGCTTCCAACCCCATTTATCATGCAAGAACTAAGCATATAGAAGTGCACTATCACTATGTTAGAGAGAAAGTCTTAAGCAAAGAGATTCAACTAGCATATGTGTTGGGAAAGATGGATGGACACTTCAAGAAATGAGTTGGTACTGCTAATCCTTGCTTTGTACCAGCCCTATGTTACTTCTGAGTTAAGTTGTAGGCCCTTTTATCTTTCCAATGACACTAAATAAGTGCCTATGTACTTTTGAGATTATTCTTTAAACAGTAGGATCAAAACAGATAAGTTTGCATCTAGCTTATGACAAAAAATTGCTATTTTGTTCTTGATACCTGCAAGAAGTTTTGCTCAGTACTCGCAGTATAGTAGCAATTAGAAAAATTCATTTTGAGGATATCTAATTAGATTAGAGATCTAATGATTCCAAGTGGAATCACTTAAAGTGATAGACTATACTCTGAGCAATGACTTTAGCAAGTTAGAAGTTTACCCTCGACTTTTTAGGAACTCTGGAAAGAAAGACTAGTGACCACTTCGAGACGTTTTTCTCCCAATCGGATGAATGAAACTTCTTCAAATTTTGAAAACTTATAGGAGACATTGAGATTGTTCCAAGAAGCTATAGATCATTGAAATGAATAATAAGTCACTGAGATATGATCAACACAAGTACACTGTTCTGAGAGACAATGGCAGAGAACTCAACAGAGAGACTAAGTGATGTATATGTATTACGAAACATGATTTTAAAAATTCGTTGCAAATGGAATAATGCCAAGTGATAGTGAGGTGAGTGAACAACGAGATGTGCCACTCAACCTCTACAATATGATCAATGAATGGCTCTCAAAGGGAGTGTCAAGGCCGCAAGATTTTCAAGTGCTTTTATAGATGCTTCCTTCAAATTTGAATTTGAATTCAAATTTGGCTCTCACTAAAAAGTGATCCCTTAATCTAGGAGATATTCTCTCTAAGTAAAGTCATGACTTTCCATTCTATCCAACTCCATGAGTTTAGTGGCATTTACAAAGTTTTTTCTAAGTCAAATAAATTTTACAAAAAAGTTAATGGTAAAACCATAAGCAATGGTTTGTGTGGATCTTCAAGGAGTTGTACATAATACTTCCAATGCCTAGCCAAGTGTGGAGGCTTGGCATTTTCACCAAAAGCTCCCCCTCAAGCGAAACATCTTGGCTTGATCTTCTTCGTCAATCCTCTTGAATGTCCTGCAATCCAATCATAGCTTTAAACTTGCAAAGTTTAGTCCCATCAAGTGCTTTGGTCAATAAGTCTGCACATTGCATATTAGTTGATACATATGCAAGTTGAATTTCCTTGCTCAATAGCTTCTCTCTCATATAGTGATAGTGAACTTCTATATGCTTGGTCCTAGCATGATAGATAGGATTTGCTGCAAGATTTAAAGAACTTATATTTTCACCAAATATCATAGGTGGGTGAGTGTGAAGTCCCAAATCTGAGTATAGCAATATGATCCATATGGCTTCTTGAGTAGCATTGGATAATCCTCTATATTCTACCTCTGTTGAAGATAAAGCAACAGTAGGTTGCTTCTTGGAAGACCATGAAATGGGCTTATCACCTACAAATGACAGATAACTTGAGGTGCTCCTCCTGTCATCCTTACAACCTGCCCAATCTGCATCTGAGTATAGTTTGATATCCAAATCTGAAGTATATGGGAAATATAAGCCTTGATTTTGAGTACCCTTAAGATACTTCAAAATCCTCTTGGCAGCTTCCAAGCTAGGTGCTCTAGGTTTGTGCATAAATTTACTTAAGACACTTACTCCATAAGCAATATCAATCCTTGTAAATGTAGCATAGTTTAGGCTTCCTACTATGCTTAGTATCCCACAATGTCTTCAAGCAAATCACCTTCATAAACACTTAACTTTTGATTTATCTCCACAGGAATGTTAGCTACTTTGGCATTCTCCAAGTGGAACTTCTTCAATATATCCTGCACGTACTTTCTTTGAGTAATATAAATTCCAGAATTTGTATAGACTAGTTCAAGTCCAAGAAAATACTCTAGTGATCCTAGATCACTGATTTTGAACTCGTGCATGATTTGATTTTTGATGTGTTTGATGCCATTGGCATCATTACCTGTAAGTATGATATCATCAACATACACACATAGGTATATAATCTCTCAGTTACTTCTCTTGACAAATAGGGAAGTATCTGCTTTGCTTATGATGAATCCTTGATCTTGAAGGTATGTGGTCAACCTATGGTTCCATGCCCTAGGTGCCTGTTTCAATCCATACACAGGTTTGTTCAATTTGCATACATAATTTACCTTGCTTGGGTCTTCATAACTAGGAGGTTGAGCCATGTAAACCTCCTTTGAAATCCAGCCATTAAGAAAAGCATTTTTTACATCCAATTGGTACATATTCCAATTCCTTGATGTACCCACACTTACCAATACCCTGATGGTTGGCATTTTGGCCACAGGTGAGAAAGTCTCTTCATAATTAATTCCTTGGGTTTGTGCAAAACCATTAGCCACAAGTCTAGCTTTATACCTGTTTATGGTTCCATTTGAGTTTTTCTCTTGATTTTGTAAATCCATCTAGAACCAATTACCTTCATAGATTCTTTATTTGGCACTAGCTCCTAGTATCATTCTCCTTGAGTGCTTCTATTTCTGCCTTGGTCTTTGCCTCTTCATATGAGGTAGACTCCTCACATGATGAATCCTTGGCAAGATAAACAAAATGCTTAGTTACTAAAGAAGTGTCATACCCATATCTGATTGGCTTCTTGCTCTCCCTTTGTGATCTTCTAATTGCTTGGTTGGATGATTCAGGTATGTCCTCCAATCTCTTCATCTTGACCCTTGCCTTTTGATTTCCATGATTTGAACTCTTCCAAATTGATGGCATCCTCATCATCTGATTTGATGTCTTCAATCTGGTTTGGTTTTTCCTTGGTGAGACTTGGAAACTCCTCTTCCAAGTCATATGGAAACTTAACCTTCCTGTATTCACTTTCAAACCAAGAATCATTCTCATCAAACACAACATCTCTATTGACCATAAAACCTTTGTTGAATGGATTATAATATCTGTACCCTTTCTGATTTAAATCATACCCTATGAATATACACTTTTTTGCCTTAGGGTCTAGCTTACCTTTGATATGAGATGGGATATGCACATAAGCAACACATCCAAAGATCCTGCAATGATCAAGTGATGGCTTTCTGCAATGCCATGTTTCATATGGGGTCATCCCATCAAGTGACTTGGATGGAAACCTATTAACAAGATAAGTGGCAGTAGACACACTCTCTGCCCACAAATAATTAGGAAATCTTTTTTCATTTAACATTTACCTAGCTGTTTCAACGATCAACCTATTTCTCCTCATGCCACCCCATTTTGCTCAGGGGTATACCTTGTTGTAATTTCCCTTTTAATTCCTCTATCCTGCAAGAATGCGTCAAATTCATTTGAGAAGTACTCACCTCCTCCATCTGACCTTAGTCTCTTTAGGCTTCTTCCTGTTTGGTTTTCCACAAGTGTAATATACTTCTTAAAGCAATTGAACACTTCATCTTTGTGCATCATAAAATACAAGATAGTCCATCTACTGAAATCATCAATGAAAGATACATAATATCTTGAGCCTCAAATAGAAGGATCCTTGCTTGGTCCCCACACATCTGTGTGAACAAGCTCCAAGTAATCCTCATGCATGTAGCCTTTCTTTGCAAAGGGTAACCTGTGAGATTTACCAAAGTGACATGCACCACATTCATAGATCATGTGTTGCTTGGATACATTAGGTATCCCAAGCACACATTGATCTCTACATATTTGTTTCAAAGTTCTCTCACCAATATGTCCTAATCTTTTATGCCAAATCTCAAGCTCTAACAATGTTTGATATTTGTAATTATAAAGTGCAATATTCCTTGTATCTTCAAGTTCAAATGTAAATAATCTACTTGTCTTTTCTCCCTTGGCAATTCTCTTGAATCCATGTTGGGGATCTTCCACAAATGCTCCATATTTGTTGAACCTAACTTGCAAACCCTTTTCCACAATCTGTCCAACACTCATCAAATTCTTGGTGATTGTAGGTACATATAGAACCCTGCTCAACAGATTTCTATTTCCATAAGAGGTTTTAACATTTCCTACCTTGACCACTGAATGCTTGGTGTCATCACCTGTTTGCACTTGGTGCTTTCCCTTAGGTTCCTCAAGATCAGAGAGAAGAGCTACATTGCCAGCCACATGATTTGAGCATCCTGAGTCAATATAGAAGAGATGGTCATCATTCATACCTTGCTTTGAAGTCATATTCATAATAAGAAGGGAATCCTCTTGATCCTCTGTGTAATTGTTGTAGTCTTTCCTTGACTTGTAGCTTCCTTGGTAGTTGTTATTGTAATTGTTGTTGTAGTTGTTATTGTAGCCTTGATAATGGTTGAACCTTCCTCTTGATTGTGTGTAGCCACCTCTTTGGAAACCTCTACCTCTCCGATTCTTGAAGTTCCTATAACACTCATCTGTGGTGTGATTTGATAAACCACAAATATTACATGGGGAAGAGTTGAAAGGTCTCCCCCTACCTTGCTTACCTCCTCTGCCCCTACCTCTTGAGTTCCTACCTCTTCCTGCATAATTGGCTTGAGAAGTAGGACCTTCATCCTCTGATTTCTTGCTCTTTCCTTTGTCTTTAATCTTTCCTTTATCTGTGTATAGGGCAGAAGAGTTATTACTTCTTGATGGTTCTCCAGTTTGGTTGAGCTTGGCTTCATGGGTAAAGATTTTCCCCATGAGTGTGGTAAGATCTAGAATCTGCATGTCCATGTACAAGTCCATAGCAAATATGAAGCGTCCCATTTGTCATCTGCCTTGATGCCATTGATCACTTGTCTCACAATTTTCTCCTCTTCAATTTCTTATCCTATGCTTGCCAATTGGTCAGATACATCCTTGACTTTGGTCACATATTTTGAAATGCTTTGCTTTGGTTGCTTCCTTTGGTTGCTTCCTTTGGTTGGTAAACTCAATCCACAATTGGTTCTTTCTTGCTCTTGTATTGGAAGAAAAGTATGAAGACAATGTATCCCAAGTCTCTTGGGATGTTTTATAGTTCCTAATATGTGGAAGAAGGAAGTCAGAGATAGAGTTAAGTAAGTATGACCTTGCTAATGCATCTTTGGCACACCATGAGTTGAGTCTTTCAAGCTCCTCTCTTGTAGGTTGTTCTTTACTCCTGAAAATGGGCATCTCCTCATCTCCTGATATGTATCCATAGAGACTCCTTCCTTGCAAGTATGTCTTCATCCTCAAGGACCATGCTTGATAGTTGTTCCTGTCCTATTTATCAATAAAAGAAGGGAAACCATCTTCCATTTTACCTCAAATTGCTCTAATACCAATGTTGGGAAAGATGGATGGACACTTCAAGAAATGAGTTGGTATTGCTAATCCCTGCTTTGTACCAGCCCTATGTTACTTCAGAGTTAAGTTGTAGGCTATTTTAGCTTTCCAATGACACTAAATAAGTGCCTATGTATTTTGGAGATGATGCTTTAAACAATAGGATCAAAACAGATAAATTTGCATCCAACTTATGACCAAAACCTTGCTATTTTGGTCTTGATACCTGCTGGACGTTTTTGCTCAGTAC
>CM035441.1:98898834-98926334 GCA_020310875.1 Ceratopteris richardii | reverse complement strand
AGGTAAAGTGTTTCACACATTTCTCACAGTATGCTCAATCATTTTGAGGAATTTAACTTGGATTAGTTGCGCAACCTTAAGGCGAAGCAATGTGCAAAGTTTTATTAAAAACTTTACAGGATTGATTAGTCAATGAGTGATTAATCTACAGCAGACTTTTCAGGAAGTTTCAGTTTTCAACAGTTAGACAAAATTCTGATAATTTGATGATTGTTTTCTAAATTAAGTGGAGTCAGAAGTTGTTCTTGATATAGAGGAGTTCTAAATTCAAGTACAACTTGTTCTTTTGGAGATTAACAATCTCCATCAGTGGTATCAGAGCAGGATATGTCAAAATTGAAGTGAAGAAGACTCCGACTACTGCAGAAACACAAATCTTTACATCTCGAAGGTGCAAAGGGATAAAGGTTGAAGAAAACTTGAAGGTAGACACATTGAAGCTATCAAAAGGATCAGAAGGAGTAGATTCGAAGTTAAGGTACATTTATTTCTTGTAAAGGCTAAAGCTTTGAGACTACAGGTGAAGCAAGGATGGGAGATAGTCTCCAAATTGAAAAGTTGGATAGAGAGAACTATCCAGCTTGGTCTATGAGAATGGAAGCTCATCTGATGAGCAAAGATTTGATAGCATACATTACAGGTGAAGAAGAGAAGCCTCAGTTCAGAGATCCTAGTGTTCCAACTAGGGAAGAATTGTCAGATCTAAAGAATTGGATGAAGAAGGATGCTCAAGCAAGGAGCATAATCTACATGGCAGTCAATGACTATTTGCTTCCTCACATTAGAGGACTTGAAAGTGCAAGTGACATTTGGAATGCTTTGGAAGAGCATTTCCAAAACACAACCAAATCAAGGAGGGCTTCACTATGGGCAGAATTTACTACTTTCAAGAAGAAGGCCTCACAATCAATCTCTGATTATGTGACAAAGATGAAGGACATTGCAGATTCTTTAGGTGCAGTGGATGAAGATATTGAAGAAGATAAATTGGTAAGATAAATTCTCACAGGGCTAAGAGGAGATGAGAAGTGGAAGCCTTTTATTTTGTCTACAGAACTTTCATTAGATCACTTTACTCCTGACTTGAATCAATTGTTAGGTCATATGCTAACTTTTGAGAATGATATCAAAGGAGATGTTGATAAGAGTGCAGGTCATGCAATGTACTCTAAAGACAAGAAGAAAGCTAACAAAGGAAAGCAACAATCAGGTGAAGAAGAAGGTACTTCAAACCAAGCAAATTTCATAAGAGGAAAAGGAAATGGCAGAAGTAGAGGAAGAGGCAGAAACAACAAAGATAATGCAAGAGCTTGTTGGATATGTGGTAAGACCAATCATCTATCTCATGATTGTTGGCACAATAATCAGAACAATGGTAATTATCAGAACTTTAATCAAAGAGCAAGAGGTGGTAGATTTCAGAGAGGAAACTTTAGAGGTAGAAGTGGTAGGAATTCTTTTGGAAGAGGTGGAGGAAGAAGCTTCCAAAATCAATCCTATAATAACACCTACTACAACTATGCATCAGACCAGAAGGAGGATTCGACTCTCATTATGAATGCAACATGTGAAACCTCACATGAGGACATGAGAGTGTTCTATATTGATTCAGGATGTAGTAATCATTTAAGTGGAAATATTGCTTTGATGACTGATTTAGATCATAATGCAATTAACCATACAGTTCAGACAGGTGATAATACAAAGCATAAGGTAAAGTCAATTGGTTCAGTCAAAGCTAAAGATGGGAGCACTCTTCTGAGTAAGGTTCTTTATGTTCCCACAATTCCAAAGAATTTGATCAGTGTAGGTCAAATTGTGGAAAAAGGATATGAGGTAAGATTCACCAATGATGGAGTTTATGTTGAAGACCCTAGTCAAGGGTATAAACAGGTTGTTACAGGAAAGAAAGAAGGGAGGCTCTTCACATTGAAGGTACAAGGAAATGTTGGACATGCTATGTTCACATATGGAGAGCAGAAGGTATCTGAATTGGATCTTTGGCACAAAAGACTTGGACACTTCAATGAAAGAGGTATTAAAGAAATGATTAACAATGGTTCAGTGTTTGGGTTGCCTAACATTGCAGGTCAACACATGACATACAGATGTGAGGCATGTCAATTAGGTAAGGCTCATAAGCAATCCTATTCCAAGCATGGGTTTATGTATTCAGAAAGACTTGAATTGGTGCATACAGATGTGTGGGGTCCTTCAAAGGACTTTAGTATAAATGGTTCAAGATATTATGTTATATATGTTGATGATGCTACCAGATGGATCACAATTTATGTGATTAAAGAAAAGTCAGAAGTGTTTAATACATTTAAACACTATCATGCATATGCAGAAAGGATTACAGGTCAGAAATTGAAGAGACTAAGGTCAGATGGAGGGGGAGAGTATTTTTCAAATGAATTCAATGATTACTTATGGAATGCAGGTATAAAGAGAGAAGTTACTTGCAGGTACTCTCCTCAACAAAATGGGGTAGCAGAAAGAAGAAATAGGACTCTTGTTGAGTTTGCAAGGTCCATGATGAAAGAGAAGAATTGCCCAAATTATTTGTGGGCAGAGGCTGTTAATACAGCTACATATTTGGTCAATAGATTGCCTTGTAAAGCTTTGCAAGGTATGACACCATATGAAGCTTGGTGGGGTAAGAGACCTACCTTGGATCATTGCAGAATATTTGGATGTTTGGCATATGCATATGTGCCATCTCAATTGAGGCATAAGTTGGAGCCTAAGGCAGAAAAGTATGTATTTATTGGTTATGATGATAAGCAGATGGGATACAGGTTGTGGAATCCATCCACAAAACATTTTCTTGTATCAAAAGATGTTACATTTGATGAGCAAGGTACTTGGTATGCAGGTACTATCAATATTAATACAGATGTTGAAGAAGTAGTGGATCAAAGGAAAGGTAAAGCAAAGATTCAATTACTTGATGAAAATGAGAATAATGAAGTACAGGTTGAAGTTGAAGAGAGGCCAAGGTTTGATCCAGAATGTGATGAACCAGAGACTTCAAAAAGTGCAGAAGTTAGGAGGTCATCTAGGCACAAATGGCAACCTACAAGGTATAGCTATGACACCTCATTCTTGACTACTAAAGATTATGCTTATTTGGTAAAAGCAGATGAAGATCCATCTACATATGATGAAGCCAAAGGCAAAATAAATTGGGAAGAAGCCATGCAAGAGGAGTATGATGCATTGATAGAGAATCAGACTTGGGATCTGGTTCCTAAACCTAATAGCCAGAAAATTATTGGATGTAAGTGGGTTTACAAAACAAAAAGATTTGCAGATGGAAGTGTGTCTAGGTACAAAGCTAGACTTGTTGTGAAAGGGTATGCACAGACATATGGAGTGGACTATGATGAGACCTATAGTCCTGTGGCAAAAATGACAACCATCAGAACTCTCATAGCAATTGCTGCTTGTAAAGGTTGGAAGCTATCTCAATTAGATGTTAAAAATGCTTTTTTGAATGGTTACATTTCAGATGAAGTATACATGGAGCAACCAGATGGGTTCAAAGATCAAGTAAATCCAAATTATGTGTGTAAGCTCAAGAGAGCTTTGTATGGATTAAAGCAGGCCCCAAGGGCATGGAATTATAGGCTTGTAAAATTCTTGAAGGATCTTGGATTTCAAGCATCAAAGGCAGATAGTAGCTTGCTAGTCAAAGCAAGTGAAGATGGGTTCATTTATGTTTGTATTTATGTTGATGACATAATACTTACAGGAACAGATGATAAAGGAATACAAATGATCAAGAAGCAGATGGAGAAAGAGTTCAAAATCAGTGATTTGGGGAACTTGTCATTCTTCTTGGGAATGGAGATTCTATATACTCAACATGGAGTATATGTGACCCAAGAAAGGTATCTTAAAAATTTGCTAACCAAATTTAAAATGGAAGATTGCAGGGTTGCACCTACACCTTTGGAAGTGAACCATAAATTGTCTAGATTTGGAGGAGAAGAATTCAGAGACATGAAGCTCTATCAAAGTTTGGTTGGTAGCTTGATTTATGCTACATTAACAAGGCCTGATTTGTCATATGCAGTTGGTGTGCTTTCACAATTCATGCATTGTCCTAGAAAGGAACATTGGATTGCAGGACAAAGAGTACTTAGGTACATCAAGGGTACACTCAGAGAAGGGTTGTACTATGGATTTACTTCTGATACAAGAGTGAAGATATATAGTGATGCAGATTGGGCAGGTAATGTGGATGATAGAAGATCAACACATGGATATTTGTGCTATGTAGGAGACAAATTGATTTCATGGTGTTCTAAGAAGCAACATACAGTTGCTTTGTCATCTACAGAAGCAGAATATAAAGGTATGGTGGAAGCTGCAAAGGAGGTAATATGGCTAAAGACACTTATGAAGAGTTTTGATGTTGTTCAGAGTATTCCTATAATTTGTGGAGATAATATGAGCTCTCTATACTTGGCAGCTAATCCTGTGTTTCATGCTAGAACTAAGCATATTGAAATACAATATCATTTTCTGAGAGAGAAGGTCATTGATAAGGAGATTGAAGTCATACACACTCCTACAAAAGATCAACTTGCAGATATGATGACAAAAAGTTTAGATGGACCAAAGTTACAGAAGTTCAAAGACATGGCAGGAATAAAAAGGTTGCAGATAATCACAATTGATGATTGATGGGGAGCTGTTGGATCAAGACAATCAACAAATTGTGATTATACAAAGGGCAGAAGTAAATACATGAAGAGAAGATTGAAGATCAATGTCAAGAATTGAAGGAAAGAATTAGATAGTAAAGTCCTTTAATCAAATGTATATTAGTTCTTTGAGATACTTCAATATACTTGAAGTAGTTACGAGTTAGGACTTGTATATATATTAAAGTACATGTTTGTAGTAGAGAGAGACATAGAGAAGAGAGTTGAGATGAGTTAGTTGATGTACATTGTACATATCAACCATCAGATGTATGAAGAAAATAGATAAGTGAAAAGTTCAGAAATGGCGCGTCGATCTTCTCTCCCATTCTCCTTCTGTGTTTAATCTTTTGAGAAATCCTTTTGCACGTATCTAAGTCAATAGCTAATCTATCTATGACTAGAATTTGAGAGGCTAATTGCAATCAGGCTGAGAGAATTTAGTTTAGGAACATTCATATGTGAAGATGTTCTGAGAGTCGTAAAAATTGGCGCAGATTTCATGTTCAGAGAAATGAACATTGCTCAGTGCACAGTGTAAAGTTTTACACAAGTGAGGGCTCAAAATCTAAGTTGAAAGGTAAGCCATCTATGGCTAAAAGATCTTGATCAAACGGGATTTATTTTGGGAGAACCAGTGTTAAGAAATTACAGGTGTCAAAGTCGCCATTACAAAGAAGCTGCTTCAGACATAGGTAAAGTGTTTCACACATTTCTCACAATATGCTCAATCATTTTGAGGAATTTAACTTGGATTAGTTGCGCAACCTTAAGGCGAAGCAATGTGCAAAGTTTTATTAAAAACTTTACAGGATTGATTAGTCAATGAGTGATTAATCTACAGCAGACTTTTCAGGAAGTTTCAGTTTTCAACAGTTAGACAAAATTCTGATAATTTGGTGATTGTTTTCTAAATTAAGTGGAGTCAGAAGTTGTTCTTGATATAGAGGAGTTCTAAATTCAACTACAACTTGTTCTTTTGGAGATTAACAATCTCCATCACATAAGGTATTATTAAGGAGGGGTTTCAAAAAATATTTTCTCATACTTAGCCTTCCCCTTGGATAGAGGCATTCATGTCTTCAACCTTCAAAGAGTTTGTTGATGCTCCAAGGTGGGTCATCTTCTTGTACTCTTGATATGTATTTCTCCCCTGCTTGTTCCTGTTGTTCATTGCTTTCTTCTATCCTCTGCCAGTATTTCTTTAATTGATAAGAAACGGTCCTTCCCATTGTGGTTGGAACTTTGTATCATGACTGTTATCAAAACAATTATCATACCTTAAAATAAGAGTTCCTTGTGTTAACCCTTTACCCTTTAGTTGTTTGTTAAATTCCTCCCTTCTTTTCTCTGCTTGATTGATGTAATGTTCCATTGCAAGCTCCCTTTTCATACTCAAGTGTTGTAGATCTATAAGCCTCTTTTGAATGACCTCTTCTTCACTTTTTGCACTTTCTTTTAGTAGTACGTAGAGACTTGGGATTTCCACTTCTATTGGTAACAAGGCTTCTTGTCCATACACTAAATGAAAAGGAGTGAATCCTAAGGATGCCTTGTAGGATGTGCGATATGCCCATAATGCAACAATGAGGTGCTTTTCCCATTCCTTAGGATGCTTCTTTACCTCCTTATTGATAATTTTACAGAGAATTCCATTGGTCTTTTCAACAAGACCATTACATTGAGGATAATAGGGTATGGAGTATCTGTGCCTTATGTTTAATCTAACCAATAGATCATTCAAAATTTCTGATCTAAAACCTGGACCATGATCAGACACTATCTCTAAAGGTATCCCAAATCTGCAACATATGAAATCATAAATGAACTTCCCAATATCTTGTGCGGTTGTCCTTTTTGTGCTAGCTGCTTCTGTCCATCTAGTCATGTAGTCCACTACCACAATGATGTACTCCTTCCCTGAGATTGTCCTTGGTAGGATTCCAATTGCATCGATTCCCCATTCCTCGAATGGCCCATAAGATATGACTGGTGTCCTTGGTTCATACATAATCCTCTTATTCCCTATAATCTGACATTTATTACATGTTTTACACCAATACTGACCATCTTTATGAAGTGTAGGCCATGTATACCCTGCTTGAAGTACCTTCTTTATCGTTATTTCATGTGAGAAGTGTCCTCCACATGCATGATCATGACATGATTCTAGAATGCTCTTTATTTCATCTGATTTGGGGAACCTTCTAAGGATAAGATCCTTACCTTTCTCATAGAGATGATCTCCTATGAGTTGGTGCTATAAAGCCTTCTTCGCTAATCTATGCCTTTGTACCTTGTTTAGGTGCTTGGGTGCTTCTCCAGTTTCAAGAAACTCGATGATATCTTCTAATCCTTCTTGACCTACAAATCTGTTGTCTCCTAGCTTCATGGATGCTATGAAACCATCAAATTGCTCATTTGCTAATGCATCTGCTTCCTTATTTTCGCTCCTTGGTACATGACATATTTGAGTGTTATCAAATTGTTTCAATAACACTCTTACTTTTTTCAACCATTCAAACAAATTTTGGCTTTTGCAACACCAAACATTTTGTAATTGCTCAATTATCAACATTGATTCTCCTTTGATGATCAACCTTTTGATACCATGTTGAACACATTCATGCAAGGCCTCACATAGTGCTGCATATTCTGCTTCATTATTTGAATGAGCATTAGGGAGAGCTATACCTTTCTTGAAGATGAGCTGTTTGTTTTGGTCATATATCAAAAATCCTCCTGTTGCTTTGTCGACCTGCTTCTTATATGCACCATCAAAAAATACAGTATGTGCATCTTCAATATCTTCTTCATGCAAGGTTGCTCCCATGTCCCTCTCATTGGATATTTTCCTCTCTCACTTCTTGTAGGTGAGTATGTCTGCAAGACTGGCTCTTGTGCTTTCCTCTACTACAAAAGTATAGTTGTATTCTTGAAGTTCAAGAACCCATTTAGCTATTCTAGATGAGATACTCATATGTTGTAACACATATGGGAATGCATAATCTCTTGTAAGAACAATGAAAGGCCTAGCCAGAAGGTAAGACCGAAACTTCCTTACTCCAAACATAAGTGCATACATGAGTTTCTCTACATCTATGTATCTCTTTTCATTTTCTTTCATTACCTTGCTAGCAAAGTAAACAGGAGGCATGTGAGATATCTTTGTATCCTTCTGGAGTAATACTACTCCGATTGCTTCTTCACCTGCACTTGGACACACATAGAAAGTCTCTCCCATATTTCGTGGTATCAATGTAGGTAGAGTGCTGAGTACTCTTTTGATTTCTTCAAAACATTCATTATGGATATCCTCCCATGCAAAGACACTGTGCAAGCTTTTGTAATGGAGATATGATTTCAGATAGAAGGTGGATGAACTGTGACATGTAGCGTACCTTTTGTACAAAAGTGAGGGTCTGCTTTGTTGTTGTTGGAGGAGGTAGAGCCAATAAGGCTTCCACTTTGGATGGATCAACCTGAATCCCCTTTTCTGATATGAGATGTCCAAGGAGAACTACCTCCTTCTTGGCAATATGGCACTTATCAAGATTCAATTGACCTCCAAGCTCATACAATCTTTTTAAGCCTTCTTCCACTTTTTGACAATGCATAGCTCTAGTGCTATATATACAGAAGTCATCCATGTACACCCTTATTGATGATCCAAAGAATGGTTGAAAAACATAGTTCATAAACCTTTGAAATGTTGCAAGTGCATTGGTTAGGCCAAAAGACATTACCCGATAAGCAAAGCATCCCCATGGCGTAATGAATGTGGTCTTCCATTTGTCCTCCTTAGCTATTTGGATTTGAAAGTACCCTGAGTATCCATCACATACAATGTACCTTTCATGACCTGCCACTTCATTTAGAATCTCATCTTGGAAGGGTAGTGGAAAATGATCTCTCTTTGTTGCTGCATTTAAGGGTTTATAGTCTACACACACCCTCCATTTACCATTCCTCTTTGGGGTAACTACTACTGGAGACACCCATTCCGAATTTGATACAGGGTAAATGAAACCAGCCTTTATGAGTCTATTTACCTCATTTAGCAGAGCCTCTTGTTGAAGTGTTACGATCCTTCTGAGCTTTTGCGCCACTGGCTTTGATTCTGGCTTGATTTCGATATGATGCTGAATAACAGTTACACCTTGTATCTCATTATAATCTTTAATGAATAATTTGGGGTACCTTTGGAGCATGCTGATGTATGCGGTCCTTTCCTCTGAGGTGAGATCTTTTGCTAGCATCTTTTGGAGATTCGCTTCAGGCATGGAGTCCTCACTTTGTGGTTGTAGATCATCCCCTTTGCCTCCATCTTCCTTTCCTTGAAAGATCATGCCCATGACTTCGAGTGTTGATGAATCATTTTTGATTGTTGATGCCTCACTGCTAGAATCACTATCATAACAAGAACTCTCTTCATCCACAGTTGTTTCATACCTATGATCTTCCTTCTTTTGGTCCTTCAAATCATAGGTAACTAACTTTGTTCTATCATTTGTTTTGAGAACTAGAAGGCCAGAACCCCATTTTTGATCTGCTTTCACTGTGATTAACCATGGACATCCTAATATGATAGGGTAGCCCTCCCCTTTGGTTGCAATGACATACATATCCAAAGCAACCTCTATATCACATACCGTGATTCTTAAATTTTCAATTACACCAACACATTTAACAAAACTATTATTTTCCATTTTCGCTTGATACGCAGATGGTCTTGTCACATCCAAGCCTAACCTATGCATTGTTTTTTCTGTCATCACACACATCTGTGCTCCGCCATCCACAAACACATTGGAAATCCTTTTCCCTTTTACATATGCAGTGGGTATCACATCATCACATGCATTGGCTCTTATAAGGTTAATTTCCTTGTTTTTAGCCCTCCTAGTGCTTACTAGCTTGGACCATTCCCTCCTAGTTTTTGAAGATAGTTGGAGTAATTGTAGCCAAGTGATTTGGTTTCTGTGTAGATATATCCTCAATTAGATCATAAGGTTCGATACCCTTACCTAAAGGAAAGTCTTCCATCGTGATCTTCCTCCTCGACATTCTCTTTATTTTACTCGATTCTCCTTCTGCAACTCTTTCTTTCTTCATTTGTGTACCCATGTTGGAATCTTCATCTTGAGATCGGTCTCTGTCTTGCACCCTTGTCCTCTTGATTGGCATTGTATCCATAGTCTCTTGTTCCTCGGTCAGCTCTAAAACATTCACTTGGCTTTGGTTACCTTGAGCCATTGGGACAGGTGGAATATTTTCTTGCGGCTGTTGTTGTTCTTGTGCATATTCTGGCGTCCTCCTAACATGATACATATCACCTGGATTCCTATGAGGATGAGGAAAATTATACATACCATGACCATGTTCATTGCAATTGTAGCATATAAACTCTTGTGCTTGTCGTCGTTGTCCTCGATTTTGATCCCTTTGTGGTCTTTCTTGCTAGCTCCTCACCAAGTTGAGTGTTAGTTGTTCCAGCTGTTGTGTGAGCTTCTGCAAGATATCTTGTTGTGAAGCTTCTCCATTCTCTACCTGTGCAGCTGGTACTAGGGGAACAACATCCATATGTTCTACTTTTTCAACTTTTGAAGACTGAAACTTTAATTTTCTACACTTAACTCTTGCTATATCTAATGCTTCTTCAAAAGTACCTGGAAATTGTGACTCCACCTTTTGTTTTAGAGAAGGGAAGAGTCCTGAGACGAATCTATCCCTTTCCAAAAATTGTGGAGCTACTTCATTTGCTCCTAGGCTACTTTCCCAATTACTCCACACACACTGAAACTTAGACTCATAATTTTAAAAATCTTCAAGTGTGACTTTCCTTAGCGAGAGCAATCGTTGCCACACTCCTTCAGGTGTATCCTTTTTTCCATATCGTGCTATGAATGCTTCACGCACTGCTTCCCAACTTCCTGTTGCTTCATTGGATAGGTTGTTGTACCATATTCTGGATTCCTCCTTTAGGACCGATGGGAAATCCTTTAGCTTGATTGCTTCTTGATCCCTTCCTGAGACAAGGTACGCCATCTCCAAGTTGTCCAAAAACTCCGCAGCATTTTCATTGGGTCTTCCACAGAAGTGTGGGAAGATTGATGCCATGGTTGAAATTGAAAGTGGCTTCCTTACAAAAGAATGAAGATCCAGACATTGACTCTAAGGTTATACTCTAGAATTGGAAAGATAAAGGGTTCTTGAGATTCAAGGATTTCTGCCAAACGCTCTGGCCCAAAATGATAGACTATGCGTTGTTGGAAGAATATCTTCCTACTGTATGTGATATGGATAGAAAGAAGGGGTCTTGGTTGATAAGGTTGGTTGGGACGAATGGGAGAATTTTGGTTGTTGGGGTTTTGGAAATTCATCAAATTGAGTTCCTCAGTGGGGGCACTAGGTTATGAGAGGGGCACTAAAGAAATGGCCTCTAACACTCCTTTAGCACTCAAGCTCATAAGCAGGGATGGATATGATGGAAAGGAAGGGTTCTTAGCTCCTTACACATTCACTTCACACATATGCACACAACACAAAGAGCACTCTTAGGGTACGGGTGGTCCACACTACCCTCTTAGCACCCACACACAAATGAAAATGCTCTTAGGACACGGGTGTTCCACACTGCCCTCTTAGCATTCACATAGGTAACACATACACATGCACATACACTGTTACACCAAATGCTCTTAGGACACGGGTGTTCCGCACTGCCCTCTTAGCATTCACACAACAATCATTCACATACATAAACACAAGGAGCAAGATAACCTCACTTCCCAATGGATAGAAGTTGAAGGAAATGATGAGGGTTTAGAATTGATGGGGAATGTAGAGAAGGAATTAGAAGAAATAGAAAGGGTGAGAGATAGAAGAGGAAAGAAGAGATAGTTGGATTCAAAAGGAAATATAGCTCATATTACAAGATATGGATACAAAGAATATGGAGTACATAAAGGAAGAGAGTGTAGCACCTCTCTTGTAGCCAAGATCTCCACCTCCAAAGGGGTATCACTATGATCACCACAGTGCTGATAGCATGTACCTGCACACCAGTTGCTTGTTTTGAGGGCACCCAAGGGGGTCCTTTTATAGGCCTTTTGGAAAGATATTTGGAGATGATATTATTTGGGGGAATCTTCTATACAACTTTAACAAAATCCTAGAAGATTTTTGGCCATTCTAAGGTATGCACCTTATCCCATATGGTCATAGCTTTGTTTTTTTTATGAAAAATCATAAAATTACTATAAATAACACCCTCATTTCATGGGAATGAGCCTCATATCCGAGTTTGGGCGTTGTAATATTTCATGCTTGATTTTGGGCCCAAAAAGTCAATCATATGTGTCCCATTTGTCAAGAATCTTTCTGTAGGACTCAAAAGTCTATGGTGGAGCTTGAGTCTTTGAAAAGGTTTTTGGAATCTTTCAAAAGGGAGAGTGGGTGAAGCTTAAGTATTTGAATTTACAAAACTACTTGTCCCACTCCATATTTAACTTGGGATTTGATTCTACCATTCACTACAGGTAAGGGTAACTACTTTACTAGGGTGGGACCCACCTTATTCTTGGATTTTTATTTCCTTCATATACATATATTTATGGTTTCCATGAAGGTTTGAAAATTGCAAATACTATAGGGGTACATACCTATACATAAGGTATTATTAAGGAGGGGTTTCAATATATATATATAAACATACATACACACACATACATACATACATACATGCATACATACATACATACATACATACATACATACATACATACATACATACATACATACATACATACATACATACATACACACACACACACACATACACACACACACACACACACACACATATATATATATATATACATATATATACACACACACACACATATACATACATACATACATACACACACACATACATACATACATACATACATACATACATACATACATACATACATACATACATACATACATACATACATACATACATACATACATACATACATAGATACATACATAGATACATACATACATACATGTCACGAGGAAGGAGGTAAGGAAGAGAGCTCACACACACACTCTCACAATCAAAGAGAAGCACATAGTCAGATTGAGACAAGGAAGAATGATCTTCTTCTTCTTCTTCTTCTTCTTCTATTACATAAAAAGGAATATACAAGAATGACCTAAAAACAAGAATACAACTACTGCAATATATATAAGACTAGTACATAAGGAAAAACCTAATGTCCGCAAATGAGTGAGTGTTGATATATTTAGGTAGTGATGTGTGTGAACACTCTAGGACCGCCGGGGCACTTTTTTCCCTCTTTAGGAGGTTTTTTTTCCCCCGGCTTGTATATACGCCGATTGCCCTAATGGGCTACTTATCTTTGTACATTCTCTAGTAATACATTCAGTCTTGCGTGTTGTGCTCCAAGCTTCTTCTTCTTCCTTGTGCTGTTCGCGTGCTTCCGCAGATGTCTAACTCCAACAATTGGTATCAGAGCAGGTCGTCGCTTCTTCTAGGGCGCCGTCGACACTCCTCCGTTTGCAGTCTCAGATTCGCACGAAATTTGGTGAGCATACTCAGGGTGTTTCCGAGATCAAAACAGCTTTGTTCTGTCGTGCCGAAATCGCGATCTGAGCTCGTTTCGGCCTTCGAACGCACTATCGTAGTGCTTGTGCAGGCTATTTCGTCCTTTTGTGCCAAAGGTATATACCAGTTTCTCTTCGCCAGTTTAAGCGTCTCGCTACAGGTCTAGCAGAACTCGTCTGGGTAGTTCTGTTCAACTTTTTGAGATACAGTCAATTTTCTGCATCAAGGTATTTTAGTCACCGGCCATGGCTGAAAGCAGTGATGTATTCCGTATGTTGGCTGTTGAGGATAAGTTGGATGGTACCAACTACCCATTATGGGCTTATATGATGCGACATGTACTGGTTGCAAAAGGATTGTGGAACATTGTGCAGGGTGTTGAAAGACGTCCTGTTACACCTGTAACGACAGGTACTGCAAATACAGGTGTTGGAGCTGATGAAGATGGTGTCGAAGATGATATTCCGCAGATTCCTGTTCGTGCTGCTGTTTCTGTTGCACCTACTGCAGAGCAGATTCTTTGGGATGGCAGAGATGCCCAGGCACATGCATTGATAACTTTGTCTGTCAAACGTGCCATTATTCCTCATATTCGCTCTTGCAGAACAGCAAAGGATGCTTGGGATACACTTACCACTTTGTACCAGGCTAGGAATGAGGCTCGTGTTGCTTACCTCCGAAAACAGTTGGAGAGTGAGCACATGAATGAAGGTGATTCGATGGACAGTTTTCTTACAAAGATCAAAGACCTGAAGGAACAATTGATTTCTGTTGATGAGGTTATACCAGATTGCTCACTTGTGCAGACCGTTCTGAATGGCCTTCCTGATTCATATCAGAGTTTTGCCTCTACTCTTCGATTGATGATGAAAGGCAATCTGAATGCCTTGTCATTTGAGGAATTAGTCTCTGTTCTGTTGCAGGAAGATCAGTCCAGGCAGAACAGGTCCATTATGCGTGTTGCAGATCAAGCTTTCCTGGCTAGTCAGAAGGGCAAAGGAAAATGGAGCTCTTCTACTAGTAAGCAGAAATCTGCAAATGCTGCACAATCGAAGAACCAGGATAAAGATGAAAAGAAATCAGAAAAGCAGAAATTGTTCTGCAAGTACTGTAAAGGAAATGATCATATTATAAAGAACTGTCCAAAACTGGCTGCTAAAGAGGCAAAGAAGAAAGAGGCTGGAATGGTTGTTGCAGAGGCCTCTACACCAAAAACAGAGTCTGCAAATCTTGTGCAGGAAGAAGAATGGGCGTTTACCACTGTCTGCAGTTTTGACCCATCTTCTCATGATCAGTGCATGTCTGTAGTAGACTCAGATGTTTGGTATTTTGACAGTGGGGCGACCAAACATATTACCTCGCAGCGCAGTTTCTTCTCTTCACTCGAGCCTGCCCCTACAGGGAATACTGTCACATGCGCCAATAACTCCTCTTATCCTGTTATGGGAGTTGGTAAGATCATTCTGACTACTGCTGATGGTAGTTCTTTCACTTTGTCAGATGCTTTATTTGTGCCAGGGATCAAAAAGAACCTGTTATCAGTTTCTGCATTAGCCAAGATTGGCTTGGTTGTGAAATTTGTTGATGACAGGTGTACAGTCCATGATCTCTCAAATGGCGATGTGATTATTGCTTCTGGCATTTTATGTCGTGGGCTGTATAAGCTCATAGACTATGAAAGATCTGTGAATGATTCGGCATGTGCAGTTCGTGATTCTCAGGCTATGTCAGATGCAAAGCTTTGGCATGCACGATTTGGTCATCTGAATTTTGCTAGTTTGTTACACCTGCAGAAATCTGAAATGGTGTCCTCTTTGCCCAAACTTGAGGCACCTGGAAAACATGTTTGTGAAGGCTGTATTTTGGGCAAAATGCAGCGTTCTTCCTTTCCAAAAGATGGTTCAGTTCGGGCTATGCAGAAATTGCAGCTTGTACATAGTGATGTCTGTGGTCCTATGCAGACACCCTCTTTTGGAAATTACCTTTACTTCGTGACTTTCATTGATGATTTTTCCAGGCATGCATGGGTATATCCACTCAAAGCAAAGTCCGAAGTGTTCATGTGCTTCAAACAGTTTTTGGTTTTGGCTGAAAATCTGTCAGCATGTAAAATGGGCACCCTCCGTTCTGATTGAGGGGGGGGGATATATGTCTTCAGATTTTAATGCATTTCTGGCTGAACGTGGGATAAAACACCAGTGTACAGTGCCGTATACACCTCAACAGAATGGAGTTGCTGAACGAAAGAACAGGTCACTCATGGAGAAGGCGAGGTGCATGGTCAAAAGTCAGGCTTTACCACATAGTTTCTGGCTTGAGGCTGTCATGTGTGCAGCATATGTACTGAACAGGTGTCCCACCAAAGCGTTGCAGTCCATCACTCCATATGAGGCTTGGCATGACCGCAAGACATCTGTTGCTCATCTGCATGTTTTTGGTTGTTTGGCATATGCATTAGTGCCTGAACAACATCGCAGAAAATTGGATGATAAGGCAGTAAAATGTATTTTTGTTGGGTACATTTCTGAAAGTAAAGGCTATCGTCTGTATCATCCACAGACTAAACGCATTCTGGTTAGCCGTGATGTTGTCTTTGTGGAAGATGCTATTCAGCCATTGCTTTCATGTACTAAGGAGACATCTGTTAGCTCCAAAGACATGTATGATACTTTGATGCCTCTTTTTACAGGTGGACAGGCTAGCGCTGGTCCTAATGAGGCAACTTCTCAGCCTTTGCAGGTTTCATATGATGATGCAGATCATTCCATTTCTGATGCAGATTTACATGATGCACTTGTTGATGAGAGAGATGATATTGAACAGGCAAAAACTATGCCAAAATGGCTGGTGCAGACTTTGCGTGACAACAAATTAGATGCACCTTTGTCATATCGTACTCGTTCAGGCTCTCATAGTACCTCCTTTGCATCAGATTGCTATGCTATGGCTGCATCTAGTCTCTGTGATGAGAATGAGCCTGTTTCTTTTGATGAAGCACAAAATTCAGAAAATTGGATGGCTGCTATGCAATCTGAATATGATGCTATAATGAAGAATGGTACATGGTCTTTATGTGACTTGCCTCCTGGCAAGAAGGCCATTGGCACTAAGTGGGTATACAAGCTGAAGCGTAAACCTGATGGTACAGTTGACAGGTATAAGGCTAGGCTTGTTGCAAAGGGTTATGCGCAGGAAAGAGGCATTGATTTTGATGAGACCTTTGCACCTACATGCCGTATGACTACTGTTCGGAGCATTTGTGCACTTGCAGCCCATCATGGTTGGAATGTACATCAGTTGGACATTAAAACAGCATTTCTGAATGGTGACTTGCATGAAGAAGTGTATGTTTTTCAGCCCCGTGGCTTTGTGCAGAAAGGGCATGAAAACCAGGTGTGCAGGTTAAAGAAGGCGTTATATGGTTTAAAGCAAGCACCACGTGCTTGGTATGAGAAAATACATGCCTATCTGATTGCACATGGTTTTGAGAACAGTCCAACTAAAAGCACCTTATATGTTAAGCGTGCTAATGATGTGCTTCTGATCATTGTTGTCTATGTAGACGACATGCTGCTCACTGGTCCTCTTGAGAAGCATATTGCTGATTTCAAGGCTGATTTGCATGCCTCATTTGAGATGTCTGATTTGGGGCATTTGCATCACTATTTGGGCATTCAGTTTATGCATGTTGATGGTGGAATGGCTTTGTGTCAAACGAAATATATTGACACATTATTGCAGCATTTTGGCCTTGAAGACTGTAAGCCTATTGCCACTCCTGTGGAGACAGGTTTACGATTGAGTCTTCATGATGCTGGAGATGCATTTGATGCTGTTCTCTATCAGCAGGCTGTTGGATGCTTGATTTACTTATGCATTACTCGGCCAGATATTCAGTTTGCTGTCTCACAGATGAGCAGGTTTATGCATTGCCCAGGAGTCACGCATTGGAAAGCGGTTAAGCGCATCTTTCGCTACTTGAGTGGTACTCGACTACTTGGGTTGTTTTATCCCAAGGGGGGATCACTACCGCCAGATTTGCATGCTTTTTCTGACTCAGATTGGGCTGGTTGCTATGACACTCGTGTGTCCACCAGTGGTTTTTGCTTCATGCTTGGTAGCTCATGTATATCTTGGTTGAGGAAGAAGCAGCCTACTGTGGCCACTTCCAGTTGTGAGGCTGAGTATAGGGCAGCTTTCACAGCGACTGTTGAGTGTGTGTGGCTCAGACGCCTTATGGCTGATTTGGGTGTTGGCCAGTCTTCTGCCACCACCATCTTCACTGACAGTCAGAGCGCATTGGCAGTTGCGAGGAACCCTGTGTTCCATGCTCGCACTAAGCACATTGAGGTGCATTATCACTATGTCAGGGAGAGGTTCTCTGCTGGGGAGATCAGCTTGGCATATGTGCCCATGCAGGAGAACATTGCAGACCTTTTCATGAAGGCTCTGCCTAGGGAGAAGTTTGAAGCTTTCCGCAAAGCTTTGGGCTTACTTCCTTTTGTGGAGTGATTTCCACATAGCTTGGCACTTCCTTATACATGAGTGCCAGTTCCTTGTTCACCGCATCACTCCCAGGGGGGATTTGTTGATATATTTAGGTAGTGATGTGTGTGAACACTCTAGGACCGCCGGGGCACTTTTTTCCCTCTTTAGGAGGTTTTTTTCCCCCGGCTTGTATATACGCCGATTGCCCTAATGGGCTACTTATCTTTGTACATTCTCTAGTAATACATTCAGTCTTGTGTGTTGTGCTCCAAGCTTCTTCTTCTTCCTTGTGCTGTTCGCGTGCTTCCGCAGACGTCTAACTCCAACAATGAGCTGGCAAGAAACAAATGTGACATCACTCTTTGCATATAAATCTAGTAAGGCTCAATGAAGTGTCCCTCAATGAAGTGTCCCTGACATATATCCGCATGACCACTATACATGTTAGAGAAATGAAAAAGTGATACGTGTCATCCTAGATCATCACATGTTGAGCTTGATATCTCAACACTGCCCCTCAAGCTCAACACCATGTTCTCTAATCCAATCATCTTTCGAAACTTTTTTAGCTTCTCTGTGTTGATGTATAAAACACCACAAGAACTAAGCTAAAGTGATATTAGAACACCTCTGTAATCATCATTAGCTTAGTAACACTCTCAATTTGAAAACTTTACCACCAAACTTAGTGAATTCAAAAATTTCACTTTTTCAGAAATCTGTGCCTTTTCTTCTTACTTCAAATCTGATCTGTATTAGCTTGATTTGTATAAATTCTTTTGATCACTTGATAATAGAAATTCTTGCTAATGTTAAGTAACACATAACAAGCAAAATTTTCAAGTAATATCATCGAAATCTTCTGATTTCACTTCAATATTTGAACTATGTCTGAAATCTGAAAAATGACTTCATCGATTTGACATACCTTCACTATTAGACTTATTTCTCTGAGTACACGTCCCGTTTTGTAAAGATCTTTTGACCAATTGTAGTAGAAGATAGTAGCTTCAAAATGAGTTATCACTCATGAAAAACTTTACACTGTACTGTGAGATTTGACCTTAAGAAGATTAGGGAAAAGTGCGCCAGAAAACTCGTAACTGTCAACTAACTTACACACTGATATGAAATCAGATAGAATTCAACACACAAGAGGAGTTAGATCAAATCCTTTTACACAAACATGTGTTAACTATCAGAGAAGATGTGTACAAAATGGCTTGGTCTTATTCTGCTCATAGCCATGGAAAACTCTCATACACTGAGTAGTTCCTCCTCAACATCTCTCTCAAAAAAATCCGACTTTTCTCTATTCACTCAAGGATGACAAAATTGAGTTCTCTCCATATATTTTTCAACTCAAATTAACTTATATACATGTAGTTTAGATACTCCTGGACTCAACTCGTAAGTTTTGAAGTTCTATGTCAAGACTAGACTTTTATGTTGCACTAAATTACAAGAGTGAATTTATCCCTTTACTTAGGCTTAGTTTTTTGAGTGCTTTGCCTTCAATTCTATTTGTTTTTCTTCTTCCTTCATATCTCTTCATAAATTCATGTCTAATTAGTGAGTGAAGTCCCAACAGCTCCCCCTCAATCACTAATTAGCATGCTCTGACTTCTTCATGTAATCTTCTTCTCTTTTATTCGTGCCATCTCTTTGAATCTACTTGTCTTCACTCCATCCAAGCTCTTTGTCGTAACATCTGCAATCTGATATTTTGTAGAAGGTATACCACTTCAAGCTCCTTCTCCATTACCTTTTCTCTCAAGAATGATATTGAATCTCTATGTGCTTTGTTCTTGCATGAAATACAGGATTTGCTGCAAGATACAATGAACTCATATTATCTCCATGTATGATAGGTATACCTTGATCAATGTCCAAGCTTTTGAACAAGGTCTGCATCCATCTCACTTCTTTTGCTGCTTCCACAAGTCCTTTGTACCCAGCTTCTATTGATGATAAAGCCACTGTATGTTGCTTCTTTGAACACCAACTCACAAGTTTATCTCCTATGTATATCATATACCCATGTGTTGACCTTCTATCATCTTGACTTCCTGCCCAATGTGAATCACTATATGTTCTCAGCCTTATATCTGATGTAAATGGATAATATAATCCTTCCTTCAAAGTTCTTTTGATGTATCTAAGAACTCTTTGACCTGCAATCCAATGTGGATCCTTTGGACAATGCATGAACTGAGAAAGAACTCCCACTGCATAACTAAGATCAAGTCTTGTTAGTGTAGCATAAATCAAGCTTCCCACTAAAGATTGATACTTTCTCATATCTTTGAACTCTGCACCATCATATTTGCTGAGTTTATGATTGACCTCTAATGGTGTTGATGCATCTCTGCAATTCTCCATATTAAATTTCTTTAGAAGATTCATAAGATATCTTTCTTGTGATACATATATGCCATGTTCTGCATAAGTGATTTACATTCCAAGAAAATATGACAATTTTCCTAGATCACTTCTCTTGAATTCCTTCTCAAGTAACCTCTTCACCTCCTTGATTCCTTCATTTGAAGTACCTGTAATTATAATGTCATCTACATAAATACAAATGTAGATCATACTTTCATCTGTTCTCTTGATAAGTAAACTTGCATCTGCCTTTGAACTTTGATATCCAAGATCATTAAGATACTTCACAAGTCTATAGTTCCAAGCTCTCAGAGCTTGCTTCAAACCATAAAGTGCTCTTCTCAATCTGCAAACATAATTTGGAAACTTGTAATGTGCAAACCCTTGAGGTTGGTCCATGTAAACCTCATCTGATATACATCCATTCAAAAATGCATTCTTTACATCCAATTGACTCAATGTCCATCCTTTTGATGGTGCAATAGCAATGATTGTCCTTATGGTTGACATCTTTGCTACAGGACTGAATATCTCATCATAATCTATGCCATGAGTTTGAGCATAGCCTTTAACCACCAATCTAGCTTTGTATCTGGCTATTCTTCCATCTGCATGCTTCTTTATTTTGTAAACCCATTTATTTCCAATCACTTTCTTACCATTAGGTTTTGGAACAAGTTCCCAAGTTTTATTTTCTTCAAGTGCATCAAACTCTTCCTTCATTGCTTCTTCCCATTGTCTCTTACCTTTTGCTTCATCATAGCTTTGAGGCTCTTCATCTTCCTTAATCAAGTAAGCATAGTTTTTCTGATTCAAATAAGAAGTATCATAAGAATACCTTGTAGGTTGTTTCCTCATTCTGATTGATCTCCTTGGTTCACACTCTTCATGTGTATCTGGATATACTTCTTCATCAAATCTTGGTTCATCTTCATTTCTTCTATATGATCCAACTCTGGATGTGCTTGCTTGCATATGATCTTCATCTCCATCTACCTGCATATGTGATTTATCTCTTTCACTTTTTCTTACCTCTTCTTCAAATGTTTCAAGGTTACAATCTTTATCTACATACCAACTCTTTTGTTCATCAAATGTCACATCTCTAGAAACAATAAATTGTTTGGTTAGAGGATTCCATAGCCTAGAACCCATCTGCTTTTCATCATACCCAATAAACACATATTTTTCAGCCTTTGGTTCAAGCTTATGTCTGAGTTGTGATGGTACATAAGCATAGGCAATTGATCCAAACACCTTACAATGATCAAGTGTTGGTTTCTTACCCCACCATGCTTCATAAGGGGTCATTCCATTTAGAGCTGCACATGGTAACCTATTCACAAGATATGTAGCTGTATTTATAGCCTCAGCCCAAAGATAATTAGGGCAATTCTTTTCTTTTAACATTGCTCTTGCAAACTCAACCAATGTTCTATTCCTCCTTTCTGCCACCCCATTGTGTTGAGGTGTATACCTGCAAGTTACTTCTCTCTTGATACCTACATCTTGGGAATTCTTGGGAAAAGTATTCTCCCCCTCCATCAGACCTCAATCTCTTGAGCTTTTGACCTGTAACTCTTTCTGCATATACATGAAAATGTTTGAAAGCTCCAAATACTTCTGATCTTTCCTTTAAAACATAAATGGTTATCCACCTTGTAGCATCATCAATAAAAAGAACATAATACCTAGACCCATTTGATTGATCCTTCTTTTGTTGGTCCCCATACATCTGTATGTATGAGCTCTAGCAAACCATCATGCTTGAAACCTTTCTTCTAAAATGATAACCTGTGTGCCTTTCCCATCTGACAAGCTTCACACTTGTAGATCATATGTTGGCTTTTTACATTTGGTAGCCCTATTACAGATTGATTCTCCACCATGGTTTTAATTTCTTTTTCATTGAAGTGTCCTAACCTCTTATGCCAGAGGTCTAACTCTGTAAGTACTTCATCACCATGTGTGATCAGGGCTTGACCAACATTCCCTTGCACTTTGAGAGTAAAAAGTCTACCTTCCTTCTTACCACAGACAATTTGATTGTATCCATCCTCTAGATCTTCAATAAAAACCCCTTCATTTGTAAATCTGACTTGAAAACCTTTCTCCACTATTTGTCCCACACTAATCAAATTATTTGGTATTGTTGGGACATACAAAACATTTGTTAGCAAATCAGCTCCACTCCTGCACTTCACTTTTCCAACTGAATGCACATTATGTTTTGTATTGTCACCTGTTTGTACTATATGACTTGAAATACCTTCTTCCAATTCTGATAACAATTCTATATTACGTGACAAATGATTTGAACAACCAGAGTCAATATAGAATACCTTGAGATCCTCCTTCTCTGATGTACTTATTGAATTCATCATCAATGTTGTATGGTTGTCATTTTGTGTATCATTTGCATAGTTGTAATAGGTAGTGTTGTAAGACTGATTCTGATTCCAATTTCTTCCACCACCTCTACCAAAACTTCCTCTTGAATTCTGTCTTCCTCTTTGAAAATGATTCTAAAACCTTCCACCTCTTCCTCTGCCATTATTTCTTTGATTTGGATTTGATCCTTGTTGGTTATGCCAACAATCGTAGGCTAGATGATTGCTCAATCCACAAATCTAGCATGTCTTCTTGTTATTGTTCTGATTTCCTCTACCTCTTCCATTTCCTCTACCTTTACCTCTGCCAATACCTCTTCCTCTTGCATAATTTGCTTGAGTAGTCAGCTCTTCTTCATCCTTTGCTTTACCTTTCTCACTTCTCTTCTCATTCTTTGCATACATAGCAGAACTATATCCTTTATCTCCATCTGACTTCAAGTCTTGCTCAAATGTGAGCATTAATCCAAGCAATTGATTTAATTCTGGCACATAATGATTTAATGAAAGTTCGGTCGAGAGTGCAAAAGGTTTTCACCTCTCATCTCCTCTCAACCCTGCAAGCAATTGTGCTATCAACCTATGATCGTCAATATCCTCATCAATAGATCCAAGACTATCTGCTAAGTCCTTCATCTTCGTGACATAATAACTAATACTCTGATTTTTCTTTTTCTTAAATGTGGTGAAATCTGACCATAAGCTAGCCTTCCTAGCTTTAGTAATGTTTTGGAAGTGATCTTCCAAAGCATTCCATATGTCTTCAGCTGTTTCTAATCCTCTAATATGTGGTAGCAAATGATCTATGATAGTGTTATATATATAAGCCCTTGCACTTGCATCTCTCTTCTGTCATAGCTTCAAAGCTTCCAGTTCTTCTTTCCTTGGTTGACTCTCATCTTCAAATTTAGGCTTTTCTTCTTCACCTGTCACATATATCATTAGATCCTTACTCATAAGTAAGGATTCCATTCTCATTACCCAAGCATGATAATTATCTCTGTCCAATTTGTCAATAGATACATGATCTGCCATAGTCTTCTTGTTTCTGCTGCAATCCTATGAGTATAAGGTTAAAGTATGGTACCTTTTGTAGATATTTACCCTTGAGAATAACTTCGAAGCATTCCTCTCATGTCTTTTATTGTTAAACACCTCAGCTTTCACCTCTTTAATGAAGAACTCTTCAATTCCTCTTGTATCTGCTCCTCCTTTCAACCTTGAGGACCTATCTGCTCTGATACCACTTGTTGATGTATAAAACACTACAAGAACTAAGCTAAAGTGATATTAGAACACCTCTGTAATCATCATTAGCTTAGTAACACTCTCAATTTGAAAAATTTACCACCAAACTTAGTGAATTCAAAAATTTCACTTTTCAGAAATCTGCACCTTTTCTTCTAACTTCAAATCTGATCTGTATTAGCTTGATTTGTACAAATTCTTTTGATCACTTGCTAATAGAAATTTTTGCTAATGTTAAGTAACACATACCAAGCAAAACTTTCAAGTAATATCATCGAAATCTTCTGATTTCACTTCAATATTTGAACTATGTCTGAAATCTGAAAAATGACTTCATTGATTTGACATACCTTCACTGTTAGACTTATTTCTCTGAGTACACGTCCCGTTTTGTAAAGATCTTTTGACCAATTGTAGTAGAAGATAGTAGCTTCAAAATGAGTTATCATTCATGAAAAACTTTACACTGTACTGTGAGATCTGACCTTAAGAAGATCAGGGAAAAGTGTGCCAGAAAACTCATAACTGTCAACTAACTTACACACTGATATGAAATCAGATAGAATTCAACACACAAGAGGAGTTAGATCAAATCCTTTTACACAAACATGTGTTAATTATCAGAGAAGATGTGTACAAAATGGCTTGGCCTTATTCTGCTCATAGCCATGGAAAACTCTCATACACTGAGTAGTTCCTCCTCAACATCTTTCTCAGAAGAACACGACTTTTCTCTATTCACTCAAGGATTACAAAATTGAGTTCTCTCCATATATTTATCAACTCAAATTAACTTATATACATGTAGTTTACATACTCCTAGACTCAACTCGTAAGTTTTGAAGCTCTATGTCAAGAATAGACTTTTATTTTGCACTAAATTACAAGAGTGAATTTATCCCTTCACTTAGGCTTAGTTTTCTGAGTGCTTTGCCTTCAATTCTCTTTGTTTTTCTTCTTCCTTCATATCTCTTCATAAATTCATGTCTAATTAGTGAGTGAAGTCCCAACACTCTGCTCCAAGTGCTTTTGTGAAAATATCAGCAACCTGCTCATCTGTTCTCACATAAACAAGACCAATATCACCTGCTAATACCTTCTCTATGATGAAGTGATAATGTACCTCGATATGCTTTGTTCTAGCATGAAAAACAGGGTTCCATGCTAACTGTATGTTGCTAAGATGATCACAATAGATGGTGATAGGCTTTTGCACTTCCACACCTGAATATACATGTAGCATCTCTAGCCATGATGCCTCTATAGAGGTGTTGCACTTCCATTGCAACACCTCTATACTCAGCTTCTGTACTCGACAAAGCAACAATAGGTTGCTTCTTGCTGCTCCATGTAATAGCTGCACTCCCAAGTGAGAATAGAAAACCACTAGTAGATCTTCTATCTAGAATGCTACCAGCCCAATCTGCATCGGTGTATCCATGAACCTGCAAATGTGCACCAATTTCATAAAACAATGCATAATCCAAAGTAGCACTCACATAATGTAGAGTGCACCTCAAAGCATCCAAATGTGGCTTCCTGGAACCTGCATAAAGTGACTTTCAAGTCCAACAGTATAACTTAGATCAGGCCTTGTGATTGTGAGATATATAAGACTTCCCACAATTTTCCTATACATAGTAGCATTTTCCAATGCTTCACCTGAAGTAGTATCCAACTTCAAATTTTGATCTAATGGCATAAAAATTGGCTCACAATCAACGATACTATACTTTTGAAGCATATTCAAGGCATATTGCCTTTGTGACATCCAGATACGTGTTTCTGTATGTATAAACTCAATGCCCAAGAAGTACTGTAGCACACCAAGATCTTTCATATCAAATTCCTACATAAGAAATTTCTTTACCTCTTTATGCTTCCTTCATTATCACCATCTACAATCAAATCATCAACATAAATAGCCACAATTGTGATGCCATCATCACCCTTCCTTACATGTAGTGAATGATCTGTATTACACATAGAATACCCGATGGTGGTTAAGTAATTAGCAATCCTTGCATGCCATGCACGAGGAGCTTGCTTTAGCCCATACAAAGCCTTTTGCAGCCTGCAAACATATTCTGGATGCTTTGAATCTTCATATCCTTGTGGCTGATCCATGTATACTTCTTCCTGTAACTCACCATGTAAGAAGGCATTGTTCACATCCATCTGATGCAAAGTCCATCCTTTTGCTGTAGCTAATGCAACAAGTGTTCTGGCAGTAGACATTTTAGCTACAGGGCTGAATGTTTCCTCATAATCAATGCCATATGTCTGTGCATATCCATTTGCTACCAATCGTGCTTTGTACCTTCTAATGCTACCATCAACATTGTGCTTTACCTTGTAAACCCACTTGCAACCTATGGGTTTCTTTCCTTGGGGCAATGGAACTAGCTTCCATGTATCATTTCCATAAAGTGCAGCCATCTCCTCATCCATAGCTTTTTCCCAATATGCATTCCCAATTGCATCTTCAAAACAAGAAGTCATGTAGGCACAATGACGAGCCATGTAACTGTCATATGTCAATCATTGCACTAAATTCCGCATCCCCCTAGATCTTCTTGGTCCAGGGTCACTTCTCCTTGTATCATCCACATGTGCCTTTCTTACTCCTGGAGTCTTCACAGAGGGCAATCCAAGTTCCTCATCAAGAATCTTTTATGAACCGCTTGAATCTCCATCAACATCTTCAAAACCTACACATGTTTTATGACTGGTAGAAAGCTTTTCTTTACCTTTCTTGGATGTATCTGATGAATTTTTTGGACTAAAATTTCCACGCAATCTTCCACTCCATGGATTTGAATTGGAACTATTTCTTGGTGATGCATCCGGTCCACTCAAAGCTTGAGATTTTGCACTTGATTTTTCAGCATTTTCTTTGTCATTTGGTTCAAGATTTAGTCCTTCTTTGGCATCTACATAGAAGCTTGACATTTCATGACCTTCACCTGTCATGTGAGTGGGTTATAACATTTATATCACTTTTGCTCAAGGGAGTATCCAATGAAGACACACTTTTCTGCTTTTGGATCAAGCTTTGTCCTCAATTCATCTGGAACATGTACATATGCAATACAACCAAAAACTTTCAGATATGATAAGTTTGGCTTTTTACCTCTAAACTTCTCTTCAGGTGTAACTTGATGTATAGCAGCAGTTGGAGCTCTGTTCATGATGTATACAACAGTATGCACAAGTTTTGCCCAATAACAATGAGGCCTATTCTTCTCTGCCATCAAGACTCTTGCTATTTCTGCAATATGTGTGTTTTTGTGTTCAACAATGCCATTCTATTGTGATGTGTACCTGCATGAAAATTGACGTTGAATTCCATGACTTTTAAGAAAGTTGCTGAACTCATTTGACATGTATTCACCTCCTCCATCAGATCTTAATGTCTGAATATACTTCCCTGTCTGCTTTTCCACCATAGCTTTAAAATTTTGGAAGTGAGTGGACATCTCACTCTTCTCTTTCATGAAATATACCCACACTTTTCGTGTATGATGATCAATGAAAGTGACATAAAACCTACAACCGCCCATAGATGTGGTCTTTGCAGGATCCCAAACATCTGTATGTACTATTTCTAGTACATTCTCACTTACATGCTTGTCATGCAAAAATGATGCTCTT
>CM035441.1:98671334-98891334 GCA_020310875.1 Ceratopteris richardii | reverse complement strand
AGCTTAAGTTCTACTACATAATTTTATAATGATAATAGCCTTGAACTTAAGTTTGAAACTCTCCTAATAAAAAATAAATATTTTGAAACTACTTTGATAATTCGATAAAAGGCTTGAATTTACGTTCGAGTCTATGTTATCATAGACTATAAAGAGTCTATGAAGTCAAGAGGCAAACTTAATTCTTAGCCTCTAACACTCAAAAGACTTAGGAGAGGTTCAAACTTAACTTTGAGCCTCTTAGAATATGATTGAAACAAGAGTTAGAGAGGTTCAAACTTAAGTTTGAGCCTCTATTCAACTTGGAGTCAAAGAGGCTCAAACTTAAGTTTTATCCTCTATTGAACTTGGAGTCAGAGAGGCTCAAACTTAAATTTTATCCTCTATTCAACTTGGATTCTGAGAGACTTGAAGTTAAGTTTGATCCTCTATTGAACCTTGGGATCGAACTTGAGGTGGAGCCTCTATTAACTTGGAGTCAAAGAGGCTCGAACTTAAGTTTAAGCCTCTATTCAACTTGGAGGCAGAGAGGCTCAAACTTAACACTAGTGTTGTACTTGGACACTTTAGTGTCCTAAAAAAGAGACATTATTTGATGCATTTTTCAGACAAGAGAAGGAACCATTTATAAACGTAACTATGCAACATATTAGCACATGGGTTGAATATTTATAAAAAAATATAGTTTTTATTAAAGGGTATAAGAATTAAGATTTATTCACTAATTTTATGATGCTAATTTCAGTATTGGCACAAAAATTATATTGCTGCCAATTAGTGGCTATTTTTTTATTAAAATCATGATCTCACAATTTTCATTGTTAGATAAAGTCTCTTATTTCATATATGTCAACATTTTTGTATCCATAATTAGACATTCTTAATGATTTTTACTAAGTTTATGGCATAAAACTAATCTCATATGTTTCATGAGAGTGCTAGCATCTATGAATTATTTTGAAAGTGATGGTATGAATATGACTCATTTTTTATTATCAAAATATTTTTTGAGATTCTTAAAGCTAGATATATTTTTTTTAACAACCTTAAAACAATGCTAATATTTTTTTATGCTAAGAAAAGGTCATTTGATGAGAAAATATTGCATATGGTACATGATTAAAGCTAATATGCTAGTTATTTTATATAAAGTAGTTTACAATGTTTATATAATTATTTTGATTGATATTATATACCTTATATCATTGAGAAAAGCTAACATTTTAAGATGAATTTCTATTCTCGACAAAGTGGAATATGGCTATTCAATGAAATATTGAGATTGTTAGTGGTATGCGAGATAGGTATTAAAATTATTGGTTCAAAGACATGTCCCATATTTGTATGATACTATATGATGATTTTTGAAATAAAACACTAGCGGTTTTAGTGTTTTTATGCATCACTATCATATATAAGGCTCCTCCAATGTATAGCTATATAATGCACACCCTATATTGTAGTAAATTTCTTATTATAAAAATGATTTTTTTGATTCCAAAGACTTTTCCTTAATGATTATATAAATTAAATAAACATTAGAAAAATTATTTCAATATGAGGATTTTTTTTTTGCATGGAGATATTTCTTTCTTCTCATATTTAAGTCTACAAAAAAACTGTTTATTTAGCCATATTCAATTATTTCTATATTTGAGTTATCAAAAAAGGTTATTTCTTTAAAAATATATTGTTTATAGAACATCTAGTAATAGGTCTTTATGGGGCTCGAAGGCTTTTTCAAAATTTTATTTGACTAGTATGCATGATTTTTTACTTGTTAGAAAAAAGGACACTAAAGTGTCCTATTTTGGTACAACACTAGTGTTAAGTTTAAGCCTCTATTCAACTTGGAGTTAGAGAGGCTCAAAACTAAGTTTGAGCCTTGATTCAACTTGGAGTTAGAGAGGCTTGAACTTAAGTTTGAGCCTCTAGTATTTTGAATGGAAGAGCTTCAAATTTAAGTTCGAGCTTATACTTGTACTAAAAAACATATTAAGAGAGGCTCAAAATTAAGTTCTAAACTCTTAGTGCATGACCAAAATAGACTCAAACTTAAGTTGATTGACAAACATAAACTAAATTTTGCATCTTCATTCTTTTGTGTTGAAGTTGCTCAAACTTAGGATCCAACATCTTATGTTGATAGTCTCTCTAAGTTATTATGTTAAAGACTCTAAGTTAAGTTTGAGCATCTTCCACTCAACAACATTCAAGCTCAAACTTAAGTTCAAGCTTGTCAATCAAAATTTAGCTTGTAGCCTAGTATCTTCAAACTCTCTTCAATCTAAGATAATACAGGTTCAAACTTAAGCTAGAGCCTTTAAGCTAATAATCGCAACAAGCTCAAGCTTAAGTTCTTGTATTCTTAACCCCTTCACCTTTATTGATCTTTGATTGAAAGATGCTTGAACCTGAGTTTACGCATCTATATGACTCCAAGAAGTGGAACTAAAGTTTGAGGCACCATTGAGTAAGAAAGGTTCAAACTTAAGTTTCAATATGTAATTTAATAATAGAAATAGGCTTAAACGTAAGTTTGAGCCTCTCCCAATAAAAAATAACTTTTTTAATATTACTTTGGAGATTTGATAAAAATTTTGAACTTAAGTTAGAGCCTCTGTCATAAAAGATTATAAAGAGTCTATGAATTCAATAGGATCAAACTTAATTCTAAGCCTCTACCACTAAAAAACTAGAGGATGTTTTAAGGGAGGCTCAAACTTAAGTCTGAGCCTCTTAGCATATGATTGAAATAGGAGTTAGAGAAGCTTGAACTTAAGTTTGAGCCTCTGTTCAACTAAGAGTTAGAGAGGCTTGAACTTAAGTTCGATTCTCTATTCAAATTGGAGTCATAGAGGCTCAAACTTATGCTTGAGCCCCTATTCAACTTGAGTTAGAGATTCTCAAACTAAAGTTTGAACCTCTATTCAACTTGGAGTCAAAGAAGCTCGAATTTAAAGTGAAACCTCTAATGAACCTTGAGTTAGATAGGCTCAAACTTAAGGTGGAGCCTTTATTCAACTTGGAGTCAGAGGGGCTCAAACTTAAATTCAAGCCTCTTGACTTTTGAGTGGCAAAGATTCAAATACTGAAAAAGAAATTGAGATAGGCTCAAAATTAAGTTCCAAACTCTTAGTATATGACCAAAATAGACTCAAGGTGATTGAGAGAGGCCAATACAAGTTCAAGCCCCTCCTTAAGTTTGAGCCTCTCTACAAAAGATGTGAACTCAAGTTCAAAACATGAACATCATATAATTGAGAGAGCTTAAAAGAATTAAGTTCAAGTCTCTCAAAAGATACATTTTGAAATAAGATTCTCTTATGATTTTTAGAACAAAACAGGCTTGAACTTAAGTTTGAGCTAGCCTTAAAAGTAAGTTCCATCTTCTTATCCTTTTGACCTCTCTAAGTTTCATGAGCAAACTCCAAGTTAAGTTCAAACCTATAACATTTTGAGAAGTGAAGGCTCAAACTTAAGTTTGATCTAGTTCTTAGTTAATATTATTCACAAGAAATTTTCAAAGGATTGAAGAATGATAAACTATGTTGGAATCATTTGACTTCCAAGAATATTTTTCAAGGTGTAAAAATTGATAAGAGATAAAAAATAATCATATATAATTAGTGAATGTCTATACATGCAAATATGGACATACTTTTTGAGGAAACGATGTTTATGCTTGTGTTCTAAATTTAAGTCATGTGATTACTTTTACACTAGTTGCAAGCTTGGTTTATTGAATAGCATTGATAATGTTTTGTCATTTCATTCTTTTTATAAGGAAAATCAAGATGAAAACAAAGCAAAGTATAATTGATCAACTTGAAGAAAGAGAAAAGTGGAATGGGAAGAGAGTCATCTTGTTGGATCATGAAAAGTGTGAAAGCTTTGCAACTGCTGTAATTATTTTATTGGTAAATCCAATAGATGTTATAAATTGCAAAGAGTTGGGAGAAAGTTGCCAAGGTATTATTATGGAGGAAACTTTGGATCCATCAATGTTTGACACTCAAAATTTTGAAACTTTGAATTTGGTTATTTGGCTTGTACTCCAAATCATTACAGATGATGGTGAGCCTATGATACAAAAATTAGGCTTTAACTCATTGTATGGGATTGAATGTGATGATTGCAATGGTATTGAGGATGTAGATGTTTCAAGTTAGAGAGAATAATTATTCTTTAGAATTAAAATAATACTCATTGTATGGCATTGAAGATGATAATTGCAATGATATTGAGGATGTAGATGTTGAAATGAGAGAGAGTAATTATCTTTATGCTATTGATATTCAACATTCTTTTGATGATATACAAGTTGTTTCTCCTCTTCAAATGGAATCTGATCAACAAGAGAATTTTCATATGGAAAATAGTGAATGTACATTTTGCGAAAAGAACATGAAAAAAAGGAGTTATTTCCACAATGTGAGAGTGCATAATAGAAATAGTTCTACATAGACTCCTAATAAGAGATGCTCCTTTGAGAGCATTCAGGTGATTTTTAATGCATGATTGTTGTGAATCGAGATGTTTTCAAGTAGCAAGTAGAGACAAAATAATTTATGAAAGGTTAAAATTTTGGGGGTAAAAGCTATTTGGATAGATGCAAAATTGTATTGGATAGCATGAATATGGTCTACAAAGGTAATAGTGTGAACTCAAGTCAATGTTACTTGAATTTCAATTTCATTTTTTATGCAAAAGAGGTATGTACCAAGGCATGGTATTTAATTCATGAAATCGGAAAAATCTCATTTTATAGGCTATGGAATAAGTTTTTAATTGGTCAAAAGGTATCCATTCATGGGAATAATGGAATAGTTTGAAAAATTACAAAATATGTAGAAATAGCAAAAGATTTGATACATGATTTCATTGATAATAATGCATATCAAATCCCACACAAGTTGAGAACATGTATGGATGGTTCTTGTGAAACACAAAGAGTGCTTCCATCACATTACAAACATGTGGATATTCTTCGGGAGGTGAATATGACATTGGAAAGTTTGGGATATAATAAATTTTCTCAACCAATATTTTTGAGATTTTGGAATACAAAATTTAGAATAATGTCTTTATCAAAGTCAAGTGATTTTTCCAAATGTGACTTTTGTACAAAAATAAAAGAATAGTTATAATCTACAAAAAATTATGAACATGCAAATATTTAGCATAAAGAAGATTTTGCATGCTATGGCAAACGAGTTGTGGAAATCTATACTATGCTTGGAGAGTTTCATCAGAATTCTATCCAGATAAATATTTATGCATTATTCATGATAAAATGGATCAAGGTAAAATAGTTATAACACATATTGAACCCATTCCAAAATATCTTAATGGCATTGAGAGATTATCGATATCTTTAACAGGAATGCTTAGTCATGGACATGGACATTAGGATTATGGCTTGATGATCCAAATTTCACAAGTGCATCTATTTCAATGTGTTTGAGAAACATAGAAAGAAATGTTGGAGTTAGACGTCTGCGGAAGCACGCGAACAGCACAAGGAAGAAGAAGAAGCTTGGAGCACAACACACAAGACTGAATATATTACTAGAGAATGTACAAAGATAAGTAGCCCATTAGGGCAATAGGCGTATATACAAGCCGGGGGAAAAAAACCTCCTAAAGAGGGAAAAAAGTGCCCTGGCGGTCCTAGAGTGTTCACACACATCACTACCTAAATATATCAACAAATCCCCCCTGGGAGTGATGCGGTGAACAAGGAGTTGGCACTCATGTATAAGGAAGTGCCGAGCTATGTGGAAATCACTCCACAAAAGGAAGTAAGCCCAAAGCTTTGCGGAAAGCTTCAAACTTCTCCCTAGGCAGAGCCTTCGTGAAAAGGTCTGCAATGTTCTCCTGCGTGGGCACATATGCCAAGCTGATCTCCCCAGCAGAGAACCTCTCCCTGACATAGTGATAATGCACCTCAATGTGCTTAGTGCGAGCATGGAACACAGGGTTCCTCGCAACTGCCAATGCGCTCTGACTGTCAGTGAAGATGGTGGTGGCAGAAGACTGGCCAACACCCAAATCAGCCATAAGGCGTCTGAGCCACACACACTCAATAGTCGCTGTGAAAGCTGCCCTATACTCAGCCTCACAACTGGAAGTGGCCACAGTAGGCTGCTTCTTCCTCAACCAAGATATACATGAGCTACCAAGCATGAAGCAAAAACCACTGGTGGACACACGAGTGTCATTGCAACCAGCCCAATCTGAGTCAGAAAAAGCATGCAAATCTGGCGGTAGTGATCCCCCCTTGGGATAAAACAACCCAAGTAGCCGAGTACCACTCAAGTAGCGAAAGATGCGCTTAACCGCTTTCCAATGCGTGACTCCTGGGCAATGCATAAACCTGCTTATCTGTGAGACAGCAAACTGAATATCTGGCCGAGTAATGCATAAGTAAATCAAGCATCCAACAGCCTGCTGATAGAGAACAGCATCAAATGCATCTCCAGCATCATGAAGACTCAATCGTAAACCTGTCTCCATAGGAGTGGCAATAGGCTTACAGTCTTCAAGGCCAAAACGCTGCAATAATGTGTCAATATATTTCGTTTGACACAAAGCCATTCCACCATCAACTTGCATAAACTGAATGCCCAAATAGTGATGTAAATGCCCCAAATCAGACATCTCAAATGAGGCATGCAAATCAGCCTTGAAATCAGCAATATGCTTCTCAAGAGGACCAGTGAGCAGCATGTCGTCTACATAGACAACAATGATCAAAAGCACATCATTAGCACGCTTAACATATAAGGTGCTTTCAGTTGGACTGTTCTCAAAACCATGTGCAATCAGATAGGCATGTATTTTCTCATACCAAGCACGTGGTGCTTGCTTTAAACCATATAACGCCTTCTTTAACCTGCACACCTGGTTTTCATGCCCTTTCTGCACAAAGCCACGGGGCTGAAAAACATACACTTCTTCATGCAAGTCACCATTCAGAAATGCTGTTTTAATGTCCAACTGATGTACATTCCAACCATGATGGGCTGCAAGTGCACAAATGCTCCGAACAGTAGTCATACGGCATGTAGGTGCAAAGGTCTCATCAAAATCAATGCCTCTTTCCTGCGCATAACCCTTTGCAACAAGCCTAGCCTTATACCTGTCAACTGTACCATCAGGTTTACGCTTCAGCTTGTATACCCACTTAGTGCCAATGGCCTTCTTGCCAGGAGGCAAGTCACATAAAGACCATGTACCATTCTTCATTATAGCATCATATTAAGATTGCATAGCAGCCATCCAATTTTTTGAATTTTGTGCTTCATCAAAAGAAACGGGCTCATTCTCATCACAGAGACTAGATGCAGCCATAGCATAGCAATCTGATGCAAAGGAGGTACTATGAGAGCCTGAACGAGTACGCTATGACAAAGGTGCATCTAATTTGCTGTCACGCAAAGTCTGCACCAGCCATTTTGGCATAGTTTTTGCCTGTTCAATATCAGCTCTCTCATCAACAAGTGCATCATGTAAATCTGCATCAGAAATGGAATGATCTGCATCATCATATGAAACCTGCAAAGGCTGAGAAGTTGCCTCATTAGGACCAGCGCTAGCCTGTCCACCTGTAAAAAGAGGCATCAAAGTATCATACATGTCTTTGGAGCTAACAAATGTCTCCTTAGTACATGAAAGCAATGGCTGAATAGCATCTTCCACAAAGACAACATCACGGCTAACCAGAATGCGTTTAGTCTGTGGATGATACAGACGATAGCCTTTACTTTCAGAACTGTACCCAACAAAAATACATTTTACTGCCTTATCATCCAATTTTCTGCGATGTTGTTCAGGCACTATAGCATATGCCAAACAACCAAAAACACGCAGATGAGCAACAGATGGCTTGCGGTCATGCCAAGCCTCATATGGAGTGATAGACTGCAACGCTTTCGTGGGACACCTGTTCAGTACATATGCTGCACACATGACAGCCTCAAGCCAGAAACTATGTGGTAAAGCCTGACTTTTGACCATGCACCTCGCCATCTCCATGAGTGATCTGTTCTTTCGTTCAGCAACTCCATTCTGTTGAGGTGTATACGGCACTGTACACTGGTGTTTTATCCCACGTTCAGCCAGAAATGCATTAAAATCTGAAGACATATATTCCCCCCCTCGATCAGAATAGAGGGTGCCCATTTTACATGCTGACAGATTTTCAGCCAAAACCAAAAACTGTTTGAAGCACATGAACACTTCGGACTTTGCTTTGAGTGGATATACCCATGCATGCCTGGAAAAATCATCAATGAAAGTCACGAAGTAAAGGTAATTTCCAAAAGAGGGTGTCTGCATAGGACCATAGACATCACTATGTACAAGCTGCAATTTCTGCATAGCCCGAACTGAACCATCTTTTGGAAAGGAAGAACACTGCATTTTGCCCAAAATACAGCCTTCACAAACATGTTTTCCAGGTGCCTCAAGTTTGGGCAAAGAGGACACCATTTCAGATTTCTGCAGGCGTAACAAGCTAGCAAAATTCAGATGACCAAAGCGTGCATGCCAAAGCTTTGCATCTGACATAGCCTGAGAATCATGAACTGCACATGCCGAATCATTCACAGATTTTTCATAGTCTATGAGCTTATACAGCCCACGACATAAAATGCCAGAAGCAATAATCACATTGCCATTTGAGAGATCATGGACTGTACACCTGTCATCAAGGAATTTCACAACCAAGCCAATCTTGGCTAATGCAGAAACTGATAACAGGTTCTTTTTGATCCCTGGCATAAATAAAGCATCTGACAAAGTGAAAGAACTACCATCAGCAGTAGTCAGAATGATCTTACCAACTCCCATAACAGGATAAGAGGAGTTATTGGCGCATGTGACAGTATTCCCTGTAGGGGCAGGCTCGAGAGAAGAGAAGAAACTGCGCTGCGAGGTAATATGTTTGGTTGCCCCACTATCAAAGTACCAAACATCTGAGTCTACTGCAGACATGCACTGATCATGAGAAGATGGGTTTAAACTACAGACAGTAGTAAACGCCCATTCTTCTTCCTGCACAAGATTTGCAGACTCTGTTTTTGGTGTAGAGGCCTCTACAACAACCATTCCAGCCTCTTTCTTCTTTGCCTCTTTAGCAGCCAGTTTTGGACAGTTCTTTATAATATGATCATTTCCTTTACAGTACTTGCAGAACAATTTCTGCTTTTCTGATCTCTTCTCATCTTTATCCTGGTTCTTCAATTGTGCAGCATTTGCAGATTTCTGCTTACTAGTAGAAGAGCTCCATTTTCCTTTGCCCTTCTGACTAGCCAGGAAAGCTTGATCTGCAACACGCATAATGGACCTGTTCTGCCTGGACTGATCTTCCTGCAACAGAACAGAGACTAATTCCTCAAATGACAAGGCATTCGGATTGCCTTTCATCATCAATCGAAGAGTAGAGGCAAAACTCTGATATGAATCAGGAAGGCCATTCAGAACGGTCTGCACAAGTGAGCTATCTGGTATAACCTCATCAGCAGAAATCAATTGTTCTTTCAGGTCTTTGATCTTTGTAAGAAAACTGTCCATCGAATCACCTTCATTCATGTGCTCACTCTCCAACTGTTTTCGGAGGTAAGCAACACGAGCCTCATTCCTAACCTGGTACAAAGTGGTAAGTGTATCCCAAGCATCCTTTGCTGTTCTGCAAGAGCGAATGTGAGGAATAATGGCACGTTTGACAGACAAAGCTATCAATGCATGTGCCTGGGCATCTCTGCCATCCCAAAGAATCTGCTGTACAATAGGTGCAACAGAAACAGCAGCACGAACAGGAATCTACGGAATATCATCTTCGACACCATCTTCATCAGCTCCAACACCTGTATTTGCAGTACCTGTGGTTACAGGTGTAACATGACGTCTTTCAACACCCTGCACAATGTTCCACAATCCTTTTGCAACCAGTACATGTCGCATCATATAAGCCCATAATGGGTAGTTGGTACCATCCAACTTATCCTCAACAGCCAACATACGGAATACATCACTGCTTTCAGCCATGGCCGGTGACTAAAATACCTTGATGCAGAAAATTGACTATATCTCAAAAAGTTGAATAGAACTGCCTAGACGAGTTCTGCTAGACCTGTAGCAGACTTCGAGACGCTTAAACTGGCGAACAGAAACTGGTATATACCTTTGGCACAAAAGGACGAAATAGCCTGCACAAGCACTGCGATAGTGCGTTCGGAGGTCGAAACGAGCTCAGATCGCGATTTCGGCACCACACAGCAAAGCTGTTTTGATCTCGGAAACACCTTGAGTATGCTCACCAAATTTTGTGCGAATCTCAGACTGCAAACGGAGGAGTGTCGACGGCGCCCTAGAAGAAGCAACGACCTGCTCTGATACCAATTGTTGGAGTTAGACGTCTGCGGAAGCACGCGAACAACACAAGGAAGAAGAAGAAGCTTGGAGCACAACACACAAGACTGAATGTATTACTAGAGAATGTACAAAGATAAGTAGCCCATTAGGGCAATAGGCGTATATACAAGCCGGGGGAAAAAAACCTCCTAAAGAGGGAAAAAAGTGCCCCGGCGGTCCTAGAGTGTTCACACACATCACTACCTAAATATATCAACAAGAAAATTAGTAAGTTGTATGGAGATTTGGGATTGAAGAGTTTTGTGTAAGTTACACAAAGAGTCTATTTGAATTTTTTTTGTTGATTGCACTTTATGATCACATGGAAGTGGTAAAGGAGGAAGACTTATACAACAAAGGGACACAATGTAATAATCACATGTGAAAATCAAAGTAATTCATTGAAGGAGTTATGTAGAACATTATTTTTGTAACTTGATAATTGTGGTTCAAAAAATAAGAATTGCTATGTGTTTGCATAGTTGTATTTGATAATTGCTAATGTGATATTGATATGGTGAAACTCAGATTCCTTATGGTTTGATAGACACATGAGGATATTGATGCTTTATTTAGTTACTTTTCAAAAAAGCTCAAAAAACAATTGATTTTCAGTTTTCTACATCTAATGAGAGTTTTGGATGGATGTTGTAGCATGCATCCGACACCTTTTCTTATACATAGAGTACCCAATTTCAAAAATTATATCAAAGGGTATTTAAATGACGGAGATGATAGTCTAATTGGGAATTCAAGGCCATTACAATTCCCATTCTAGATGAGTTAAGGGATAGCCTTGATGCAATATAAATTGCATCAAGAATATTAGTTGGTTACCTGCAAATGGTATAGAGTTATGGAAGAAAAGTGATGGTATATTGAACCTTCTTGATGGAGTTCCAAAATTATTCCTACCTAGTGAGTATGTGAAGGCTAACAAAAAGGGCCATGGAAGGACTCCTTAGGTATGTCAATTGGTGGAAAATGCATGTGGAAGAGAAGGGGGATAATTAATGTTATGGTAAGTGGATTAATGCGGTACTTGTAGAATGTTTCCATTTTGATTTTATGGGTATTAGTTTTTTCTTGTTTTCTAGCAAGATGTTTCCCTGAATCCAGGGCACAAGATCCACTATAAAATTCTTTGACTCCTTGCGAATTTCAACAAGCCTCATTAGAGCAAAATAGTATGGAAAAAACATATCCATGTTGCAGATGGCACTTCTCAATCCTCGTTGTCTCAAAAAGAACAATTAGATTCTCGGAGTCCTCATTTTTTTAATCCAATTTGTAACAAGATCGTATTGAAACTCACGAGTGCTGATGATTCATCCCCTACCATGGGCACCTACAAAGATTAGAAGCAAATCATGTTTTTCCGCAATATACTGCGGGCACCAATTGAGTTCCCTCATATCTATGAGGGGAGTGTCCTTTCTCAATCCAAGATCACTTGGATTCACAATACTATGGCCAACGGATGATGGGACACCTAAGTTGCTCACTTTTTTAGATGAGTCCATCCTTACCATCCTCTTTGCCCCTCTCCCCATGCAGCAAGGGCCTCTGTTGAACCCTCCCTTATTGTCAAATTTACTTTGAAATTCCTAAGAGACTTGTCATCCATGATTTTAGATTTCCTACAACAACAAGGATTGTAAGGCTCAAGTTAGAAGCATGGCACTCTCAGGCTGATGCATGACATCGAGTTCCTGCATAATGCATCAGGTTACCATATCCATTCAATGCAATTAAACTCAATGTTGGGCATCGACTTTATGCTAGAAGTTGATGCTCGACATCGACTTTAGGTTAGAACTAGATGTTGAGCGTCAACTTTATGCTTAGCTTAGATTTTTGGCTCAAGTCGATGCCTGCCAAGGACTTCAAGATAAAGCCGATGCCCAACATCTAGTTTATGGGAAGGCATACATTTTAGGATCAAGTTGATGTTGAGCATCCACTCTAGCATAAATTCAATATCAAACATTGGCTTGTAGCATAAAGTCGATGCCCAACATCCAATTTATGCTAGAAGTTGATGTGAGGGATCCACTTGACCCTAAAATCTAAGCCATGTGTCAACTTCATACCTCCTTAGCATAGGTTTTATTATGCCTTTTGAAAAGTGAAAACAAACCCTAAAGTTGATGACAAGCATAGATTTTGGGATCAAATTGGTGCTTGGCATCAACTTCTATCATAAAGTGGATGTCAGGCATGATGCCTGACATCAACCTTATGCTAGAGTCAATGCCCGACTTCGACTTGACCTAAAATCTATGCTTGGCATTTGAATTTTGGGTTTGTTGTGAATTTTCAAAAAGCATATAAAAACTATGCTAATGAGGCATGAAGTTAAAAAATAACTACTAATTTCCATAATTCAATATGGAATCTTTTTTTAAGGCAATAAGTATTACCTATGGTTTTTCCTAATTGCTATTTTTTTCTCCGTTGCTTGGGGACCCTGACTTTAAAGATACTTTTGTGGTGTTTCTATCTATGTTCTATAAGTTCTCTCCTAGTTCTCTGCTAAATGAAAAATGAGACTGACCCCACCTTATCTATTTATAGTAATTTATCTTTCCTTAACTACATGTAATTGGATGGAACTAGGTGCAACCAAATTGAGCTGAGTTACAATATTGCCCAACCAAATGTATCTAAGTACCCATTTTTAGGTAGCTATACTAGAATCAATTGAAATATTCTAGTCTTTGTAACCATCTTGTAAATATAATCTTGTTTCTCGTAACAAACTGAATATAAAGACTAATAACATATGACTAGTTGAATTGTACCAATATTCATGGTTATTTTGGCTATACTTAAGATAATATTGAACTTATATTGCATGTAGTCTATATACTTTATTTCTATATAGTTTACTTCTATATAGTTTACTTTTGCTTAATATTCTATCAACTTGTTTGAAATTAAGTAGATGTTGTATCAAAGAGAGAGAGTCATATCATCATCAACTACACGCTTCGAATTAAGTAGATGTTGCCACACTTTGGTTTAAGTAGATGTTGTAGACAATGCAATAGTCACGAGCATACAATGCAATGCTCTTCATTGATGTTCCCTACAAAGAGAGTTCATTGCACTTCCTTCCAAACACATACATCCATAAAATAGTATGTAAGAATAGTTGGCTACATCATGCATAGCATACTTCTTCTTGTTTGCATGTCCCTTCCTTTGGACAAATAGAAAAAGATACAAAGAAGCATCATCTGTAGAAGTTAGACATCCATTTTGATTTCCAAGGAAAATTATAAGTAAGAATATTATCAACTATATATATCTAATAATAATTTACTAGATATAGTTAGCTGCTATTGAAATCTAGTGGAGACATGCAAATAGGTTCATTAGATATGCAAAGAAATAGAATGCAAAACATATATTATTGTTATATATTTTGACAACTAGAATTAAATATACAATGATCTACATGTTTACAAACATATATATCAAACATAGTAGATAGACAAAATTGAGGATCATATAAGGATATGTAGCTAAATAGATCATGCATGATGAATCCATCATAATCATATGCATAGTGAAGCATCATATAAGGTCAAGGGTCATAGTCACAGTCACTATATAGTGCAATCAAAGGGCATATCACTTGTCAAATCAAGCATCTTCATTTTCATTATTGATTTTCATTATCTATAGGTCATAATTATTCAGAGATCACTTTCACTGTTATGTAGCACAATCCATTCCCTTCTTGAATCATGATTATGTAGATTCATGAGATCATTTAGTCCATTCACTTCTTGTATCTTATAAGGAAATGGATCACCATTTCTCTTTCTAAGTCAAGATAAAGTCTCTCTTCTATGTTGATGCATGGAACTCCAATTCATTGTTTTTTGTTGGTCCTTCCTTAGTAGCAAGCAAACATCCTGGAAGAGATGTCCATAACATAGAGGTCTTGAATGATTTCGTTCAATCATTTAAACTACCTCAGTGCAGAAATATTTATAATCTGATGAATGGTGATCATCTACTAGTTGAATCTCATCTCTCTATGCATTCAAGTGCATGTGGAAAAATTATGTCAAACAGTAGGATATTAGGCCCACCATGCCCATCGGATAAAAGAAAAACCTTGCAAAGTAAGTGACACATGATTTCAATTCGTGACTTCAGATATACAAGTTGCTTCCGATATTGTGAAGCATTGTCATGGGTTAAAACGTTCGTACAATTAATTAATAATGAAGAAACTAAAGAAAATAAGAAAGAAATTATTCAATTTAGATAATGAGAGACATGATATATATCTTGGTGCTCACATGCAAATGATTGAGGATAATATGTCAATATCACATGTTTCAGTTGAATATTACTTTCATCAAGGGATCCCATGTTGTAGGGCTGCATTTAAAATTTCAATGAGCTTGGGGAATTTGAGAATACATAAGCTTCAATACAAACTTATGAATGGAGATCTCATCTTTGAAAACTGTTATAGAATTGCAAACAAAGGATTTATTGGACATCATGCAATGAGTTGGATGATGAACTATATTAATTTGCATTGTGAAGTTATGCCTAATACTCAAAGGTTACACTTTTCTTATAACTTTACACGTCAAGAAGTATTTAAGGTCTATAGATAAGATTCAGTAAAAGTGAAAATTTTGTGTAGTATCACCATTTTACTAGATTGTAGAAAGAAGAGTTCAACAATGTTACTATACATAAAAAAGTTAGGATGGGTGAATGCTCAATTTGTGCCACTTTGAAGAACATGGCTAAGGGGGCCACAATAGCTTTAGAAAAAGATAATTCTGAAATTCTTCTCAGAGATCATCATTAGAGTCAATCTTTTGAAAGAAAGAGGGTAGTTCATCATATAGTTAAAGCACTTAGATATCCAGAGCATTATATGTGTTTGTTGATTGATGGTATGGATCAAAAGACAAACTTGCATCATTTCTTGCACCTTTCCAAAGATACTTGGGATGAAATCCTTGAGCAAATGCATTTGGTAGGTGCATTGGTGTACAATGAAAATGTAAGATCAAAGTTTTATTCACCTACCCCAACATGCATGATGATCCAAATCTCACTGTGATTGTGATTCAAAGAGTTTTCCAATCATGGGAGCACAATCTACCACCAATTCTGTAATTGAAAATTGATAACATTGTGTGAGAGATAAAGAATTCTATAGTCTTTGGATATTTATCCATGCTTATTGAAAAAACGTATTTCAAAACATTATGGCCAATTTTCTTTTGGTTGGGCATACTCATTATCACATCTATCAAATGTTTAGTACATTTTCTAAGAGATAGGCACATCATAATGATTTTACTCTTCAAAAATTGATCATTTTAATTTCAAAATCTTATACACCAAGTCATGAAGTTCAACATCTGTTGACCTCCTAATTCACCTGCAAACTGCGATCTTGGTGCAGCTGATTGTTGTTATTAGCCCTTATTTGGATGGTATTTTGGCCATGTAACTATCGACTTTGGACATGGACTTCAATGATGTACCTAGTCTTTCTATTCATGAGTCATGAGTTGTTCACCCCCTAATATGCCCTTTTGTTCCTTCCACGATGGAATTTTTTGCCAAAATTATTTGGAAGGCATGTGCCTCTTTGAACTTGTCTTTGTGGCACATGTAAAATATGTAAAACCCCTTTGTATTTAATGAGAAATAGAAATTTGGGCTCTGTCAGGGGCATACCAAGGGTATTTACCCCGGGCATGCATCTTGGCAGATGGGCGGGGATTGTTGAGCTTCACTGTGGTGCCGTGCTTTCTCGTTCCTTGCCTCCCTTCCCTCTTGCCATAGCTCACTCTGGGAGCTGTGGTGAGGAGAGGAGTGGATTTTGGGTGTGGTATAGATAATCGTTGAGAGAGTCACACTCCTATTTTTCAAAGGAAACGTCTTCGTAGCTCAAGGAATGTGGGTAGCAAATGTTTTTTTTTTCTTTGTTCTTCTGCCATGTGGGACATTTCTCTTTCCTCTAGCGAGTGCAGATCAGGGCAAAGGAATGGCGACGGAAGTCGCATCTTCTATCAATAATTTGCATGGAACAATAGTAGAGCCTGAGGGTGCCCCAAGAATTGTCGCAATGGGAGCTCATTCAATGAAGAGAAGAGCATGGGACAAGAAGGAGGCTGCAACAGGTGCACATAAAAATTGGCTAGGTTGGCCAGGTGACAATGTTTACAGGATGGTGGTCTTAGTGGCCATAGATGGAAGCATTATTGGTACAAAAGGGAGGAACCAAAAGTGCAGATTTCTCCTCCAATGGATGGAATGGATGGATTGCTAAAAGTGTGCAACTATGTACTATATGGCCTTGAGAGCAAAAACGGATTGGACTGTTGTCAGACATGGCTGGTTTCAACCAAAGTCTTCGGTATTGTGACTTAACCTGCCAGTTTTATTGGAAGACAAGGGGCGACTATTAAAGATATTTAAGATGAATACGATGCTGTTGTTCGTGTAGTATGTACAGAAGAAGCACCTATGTGTGGTCTTCAGGCTGATAGAATTGTGGGAATACGAGGCTATGGAGTTGATCGTGATTCATTGACGAAAGTTTTTTTCTAGAGGTCTAGCTAGTGGGTCCCGTTATGGTCCAAGTTATGCACCCCACTGTTCTACTCCATCACTTTAGCATAAGAGCTATCACTCGCCAGCAGGTAACTTTGATTCCCAAGGCTACCACATGACTCGTCCATATATGGCAAAGATCTAGGTTCCGGGGCATCAGTTCACAGTCATGAACCCCACGTGCTCTAGTCATTACACAGGTTACCCAGAAAATGCACATCCCATTGTCCAATGCTAGTGCAATCATAGGAACATTTGGTGCCAACATGAGCTATATGCAAGGATCACATGGGGCCATAATCACCATTCAAGAAATGAGAGGTGTACGTGGTGAGATGACTGTGGGGATTCATGGCACTGCTTCCCAAGCTCAAGTAGCACACTAGCTTCCTAAGAATTTCATTACTAGATTTGCTGCACCAACGCCTTATGGTGGAAATGATGTATCTTATTCATCTTACAATGCTCAAACATATTATTGATTAACATCTAAAGCTATTTTGCTAGAGTTAGTGGTATGGGAAGTTTTCAGAAGTTTTATCAATCATTTGATACAGCCCTATCACAACCTACTTCCATATTTACATCTCTCTCTAGATTGAAATTGGATCTCTTATGGTGAAGATTCTCATGCTACAATTGCGAATATATGATATGATCTAGAAGGAAGAAATGTTGAATGTGTAGTTGCAAGCTTTGGTGGGTATCTTTTTGATAATGGTGTGCTCACGATATCCTTTGCCCCCGAAGGATGAATATGAGGCATACGTGCAGCTGGCACTTGCACATGGAGTTCTAGCAATATCTTTAATCATGGGTACTCTGAAGATTGGTCTTTCTCGGTAACGTCTTCGATGTTGTTCATTGTGCTCGATGCCGAGTTCCATGGCATATTGAGGTGGAGAATTGCTCCTAGAGCTTAATCATGTTTGGATGTCTAGGGGATATTTTGTATTGTCTACTACACCGGTGTATTAGGCAGATGATGAGGACGTTGAAATCTGGAAGGAAATGGAGAATTCATCCATTCAGTCTGTGGGAATCTTGTGGCAAAGTTTGTTGATGCTTCCATAAGCATTGGAGTTGCCATATTCCAAAAGCCCACATACAAGGTCTATTATAAATATTGAAACAAAGATTTTCCTACTATGTGCAGAGGAAGAGGATAAAATATTCTTGCCATCAATACTTTGTTGTGCTACAATATGATTGATGGTTGGACTTGGGGTGTGGAGGTTCTTAATTGAAGGTTCTTCTTCAACATAAGGCAATTTGGGATCCACATCAGTTTAACAAGGAATTGCCATACTCAATGCAAGGGCTCTACAAGGTGTATTCATCGTGCATGAAAACTGATTCATTTGGTGATCCTATTGGGGAGAGGCTTGGTACGTCTTCTCCAAGAGTACCATGGGTAAACCCGGTGCCCCAAGGTGCGCGGCACAGCCTCGCCTCCATACTCAGATTATGAAGGCCAAGAATGAAGCAGTAACATTGATCTCCATGCCTTAAAACCTTGTATTTCTGGCTGCCCTGCTGAAAAGAACTTTATGGTGGACTTTATGATGGGTGGTGTCTCTGCCGTTGTCTCAAAGGCTACAACTGCTCCAATTGAGCGTGTGAAACTCCTGATTCGTAATCAGGATGAAATGATACAGAACCATACAAGGGAATTGGGAATTGTTCAAGCATAATATCACTGAGGAAGGAGTTTTATCTCTGTGGAGAGGAAACAGTGCCAACATTATAAGTTGCTTTCCTACTTAGGCCTGCAACCTTACATTTAAGGACTACTTCAAGAAGCCTTTCAACAAGAAGAAGGATAAAGGTGGTTATTGACCTTGGTTTGCTGGGAATTTCATCTCTGGTGGTGCTGCTGGGGCATCGTCTTTGCATTATGTCTATTTATTTGATTATGCTAGAACTCGTCTTGTTAATGATGCCAAAGCAGCAAAGAAGGGTTTTTACAGCACCTTTCTCTCCCTTGCCAGGAACAATCAGTTTGACTTGCATCATCTTTGAGTGCCACCCAATGGCGCCTTGTCATGACCTAAAAGGTGTTTTGCTGGGTATGGGGAACCCTCTCCTTGACGTTTCTGCTGTAGTGGAGGAATCTTTCCTAGACCAAGTACGGAGTGAAGCTGAACAATGCTATCTTCGCTGAGGAGAAGCACTTGGCCATGTATAAAGAACTTGCTGAAAATTATGATGTGGAATATGTTGCTGAAGGTGCGACACAGAACTCTATTAGAGTTTCCCACTGGATGCTGCAAGTTCCAGGTGCTGCATGGTATATAGGTTGCATTGGCAAGTACAAATTCGGGCAAGAACTCTATTAGAGTTGCCCACTGGATGCTGCAAGTTCCAGGTGCTGCACAGTATATAGGTTGCATTGGCAAGTACAAATTCGGGCAAGAAATGTACAAAAGCTCATAGCTTCTGGTGTCAGGGTACATCATTATGAGTAGGATTCTACATCTACTAGAACATGTGCTGTCCTTGTCCATGGTGGAGAAAGGTTACGAATCGCAAATTTGTCTGCGGCAAATTTCTATAAGGCTGAACATTTGAAAAAGGCTAAAAAATTGGTCTTTAGTTGAGAAGGCCAAATTCATTTACATAACTGGCTTCTTTTGACGGTTTCACCTGAGTCAATAATGCTTGTAGCACATCATGCTGCAGAAAAAGACAAAATTTTATGTATGAATCTATCTTCTCCCTTCTTGGTTGGAGTATCACTACGAGGACAAGGTTGAGAATCTACACTCCAAGCAGGAGTCTATCATTAATGGCTACCTTCATTGTATTATCTTGTGGGTATTTGTGTTGTTCCTACCAAGAGGTCAAGTCAGTTGTGCTTCCCACATTGAACAGAGCCAGGTTTGGAGTTGCCGTTCAACCCTTCCTTTCCACAGGAACAGTGCCATCCGTATCAGCTGCCATCGATATCTGATGGCAACAAAATGGAGAAGATACTCTTGTCTCCCGTAGGACTTGCTTAATTATTCTTGGGGCCCTAGTGAATGAAGCTGGTGGCAACCCTATGCCTTACCATATTATGGGGAACTCTAAGCTGCAACAGGTAAATAAGAAACTCCCCAAGAACACTGAAGATCTGCTGGAAAGCAATGGAATTGGAAAAGTGGAGAGAAACAAAAACACTGCAACCAAAAACACTGCAAGTAAATAAGAAACTCCCCAAGAACAAACAAAAACACTGCACCTTTTCCCAGACAAGCTGTAGAAGAGGTCATATTAGCAGCCAAAAGGGGGGCTAAATCTGGGCCATAGGAAGAGGATGATGGAGCTTTTTGAGATAAGCAAGAAGTCTCTGCTCCAAATAGTAAGGCATCAATCACGATGTATTTAAACATAACAGAGAAATGTAAAAGGCTTGCTAAGCAGAAGGAAGATGAAGCTATTACAAGAGAATTGCAACAAGTATCGATGGACAAAGAGCTTGCAGAATTGAATGAAAGATTGGAACAAAAAGAGGCAGAGATAACAATTATAGTCAAAGTTGATCAGGCCGGATTGAAAGAGCAGTTTGAGAACAAACTCATGGAACTTGAAGAGGAGAAAGGAAACTCCAGATGGAAAGAGACAAACTGCTCTTGGAGATCGGAAATCTCTCATGTGCCACAGATGAACAAACTCAGAAGATGCAGGAGGATTACGCCAACAAGCTGAAGGATTTGGAGTCCCAACTTGTAGAATTGGAACAAAAGCAAGACAATCAGACTCTGTTTCTCAAGCAGCAAGTCCACAATGATGAAGCTCAGAAGCACTTACATGAGGAGATTCAGAAGATGAAATCACAGAAGGTTCAATTGCAGCAAAGGATTAAGCAAGAATCAGAGTATTTTTGATATTGGAAAGCATCTCGTGAAAAGGAGCTTTTGCAGTTAAAGCAGGAAGGGAGCAAGAATGAACATGAGGTGCTCAAACTTCAAGCTCTTAACTAGCAACAGAAAATGGTTTTGCAGAGAAAGATTGAAGAGGCTGCAATGGTTACATGTAGATTAAAAGAAATCCTCAAAGGCTGCAAAACATCCCCTCGGGAACCTAGTGGAACAGGGATATGATCTTCCAGTACATCTATCAAACATATGAGTCAGAAATCATGGCAATAGTTTGTGGATCATGAACTAGATGTTGCAGTTCATATGCATGCAGTCTGCTTCAATTATGAAAAGCAGGCTGAACTGAGAGCATCTAAAGCTTGGAGACTGATCTTGAAGGCAACCAACATAATAACTTTCGGATCTCTTTTTCATGGAGGAGGATTATGCAAGAATGATTCTTTTGGCTTCTCTCTAACAAATGTGAAACTGCAGAAGTTTAGATACTGTTCAAATGAAATCAAGGTTGAAGATTTGAAGATTCTATGCCAACTGGAATCCAGGATTGTTTATGATTTTTTATGTTTGTAGTATGGAAAGATTCTACTTAACATCTACAGGGGAAGGGAAATATGGATGATGCGATGTTCAAAAGAAGGCTAGCTTGGAAAGCATTTCAGCATGTTGCTGCCTATAATTCAGCAGTTTCTAAATGGTTCTAGAAAGAAACAAAATCTGATGTTGCATGGAATTGTGCCTCAGAATTGTCTACACCAACTTGTGTCATAGTGAAGCATACTAATCCTTGTGGGATTGCCAGTCGTGAAAATCTTGTAGATGCATACAGGTTGGCATTGGAGACAAATCCAGTGAGTGCCTATGGTGGAATAGTTGCATTTAATGTCGAAGCTGATGAGGCTTTTTTGATCTTAAAAAAAAAAGTGTCAACAGATCTCTACAGATTCTAGATGTTTCAAGGTGTCACGTTACTACTTATGAAGGAGTAATAAAGCTAGAAGGGAAGAAGTGTAGCAGACTGTTCCCCACTTGTGTGTGGGGGCTTTGTGCACCCATTCTTATCTAAGAACATTATGTGTGTGATTGTTGATGCTAGACCATGGTGAGTGCGAGTGAGGATGGGTAGAGAGTAGAGTGTGTATGGGTGGGGGAAATGAAAGGGAAATTTGGAAGTGTGAGTATGAGTATGTGTGAAGGCAAACAACCTTGAGGAATGGTGTGCGGTGATGAGAGTTAAGCCTAAATGGGTAGTGAGAGTAGACGTTTGGTGAAAATGTGTGTGGGGGATTGGTGAACAAGGCAGAAAAGCCTTGGAGAGTGTGTTTGAAGGTGTGGAATTGTAGTGTAGAGTAGGAGAAGTGAAGAAGGGTGAGTAGGGGAAGAGGTTAGAAAGAGATTAAGTGTGGGGGAAAAATGAGGGATGGTCTATATTAACATCATGCATCTATTTGTTCTTGATAACTGTGGTTCGCAGGAGCTCACCAGCCAAGTGTGGGGGGATATGTTGACCTCCTAATTCACCTGCAAACTGCGATCTTGGTGCACCTGATTGTTGTTATTAGCCCTTGATTGGATGGTATTTTGGCCATGTAACTATCGACTTTGGACAGGGACTTCAATGATGTACCTAATCTTTCTATTCATGAGTCATGAGTTGTTCACCCCCTAATATGCCCTTTTGTTCCTTCCACGATGGAATTTTTTGCCAAAATTATTTGGAAGGCATGTGCCTCTTTGACCTTGTCTTTGTGGCACATGTAAAATATGTAAAACCCCTTTGTATTTAATAAGAAATAGAAATTTGGGCTCTGTCAGGGGCATACCGAGGGTATTTACCCCGGGCATGCATCTTGGCAGACGAGCGGGGATTGTTGAGCTTCACTGTGGTGTCATGCTTTCGTGTTCCTCGCCTCCCTTCCCTCTTGCCATAGCTCACTCTGGGAGCTGTGGTGAGGAGAGGAGTGGATTTTGGGTGTGGTATAGATAATCGTTGAGAGAGTCACACTCCTATTTTTCAAAGGAAACGTCTTCGTAGCTCAAGGAATGTGGGTAGCGAATGTTTTTTTCTTTGTTCTTCTGCCATGTGGGACATTTCTCTTTCCTCTAGCGAGTGCAGATCAGGGCAAAGGAATGGCGATGGAAGTCACATCTTCTATCAATAATTTGCATGGAACAATAGTAGAGCCTGAGGGTGCCCCAGGAATCGTCCCAATAGGAGCTCATTCAATGAAGAGAAGAGCATGGGATGAGAAGGAGGCTTCAGCAGGTGCACATAAAAATTGGCTAGGTTGGCCAGGTGACAATGTTTATAGGATGGTGGTCTTAGTGGCCATAGATGGAAGCATTATTGGTACAAAAGGGAGGAACCAAAAGTGCAAATTTCTCCTCCAATGGATGGAATGGATGGATTGCTAAAAGTATGCAACTATGTACTATATGGCCTTGAGAGCAAAAACGGATCGGACTGTTGTCAGACATGGCTGGTTTCAACCAAAGTCTTGGGTATTGTGACTTAACCTGCCAATTTTATTGGAAGACAAGGGGCGACTATTAAAGATATTTAGGATGAATCCGATGCTATTGTTCGTGTAGTATGTACAGAAGAAGCACCTATGTGTGGTCTTCAGGCTGATAGAATTGTGGGAATACGAGGCTATGGAGTTGATTGTGATTCATTGATGAAAGTTTTTTTCTAGAGGTCTAGCTGGTGGGTCCTATTATGGTCCAAGTTATGCACCCCACTGTTCTACTCCATCACTTTAGCATAAGAGCTATCACTCGCCAGCAGGTAACTTTGATTCCCAAGGCTACCACATGACCCGTCCATATATGGCAAAGATCTAGGTATCGGGGCATTAGTTCACAGTCATGAACCCCACCTGCTCCAGTCATTACACAGGTTACCTAGAAAATGCACATCCCATTGTCGAATGCTAGTGCAATCATAGGAACATCTGGTGCCAAAATGAGCTATATGCAAGGATCACATGGGGCCATAATCACCATTCAAGAAATGAGAGGTGTACGTGGTGAGATGACTGTGGGTATTCATGGCACTGCTTCCCAAGCTCAAGCAGCACAGCAAATTCCTAAGAATTTCATTACTGGATTTGCTGCAACAGCGCCTTATGGTGGAAATGATGTATCTTATTCATCTTACAATGCTCAAACATATTATTGATTAACATCTAAAGCCATTTTGCTAGAGTTAGTGGTATGGGAAGTTTTCAGAAGTTTTATCAATCATTTGATACAGCCTATCGCAACCTACTTCCATATTTACATCTCTCTCTAGATTGAAATTGGATCTCTTATGGTGAAGATTCTCATGCTATAATTGCGAATATATGATATGATCTAGAAGGAAGAAATGTTGAATGTCGAGTTGCAAGCTTTGGTGGGTATCTTTTTGATAATGGTGTGCTCACGATATCCTTTGCCCTCGAAGGATGAATATGAGGCATACGTGCAACTGGCACTTGCACATGGAGTTCTAGCAATATCATCAATCATGGGTACTCCCGGTAACATCTTCGATGTTGTTCGTTGTGCTCGATGGTGAGTTCCATGGCATATTGAGGTGGAGAATTGCTCCTAGAGCTTAATCATGTTTGGATGTCTAGGGGATATTTTGTATGGTCTACTACACCGGTGTATTAGGCAGATGATGAGGACGTTGAAATCTGGAAGGAAATGGAGAATTCATCCATTAAGTCTGTGGGAATTGTTGGAGTTAGACGTCTGCGGAAGCACGCGAACAACACAAGGAAGAAGAAGAAGCTTGGAGCACAAACACACAATACTGAGTGTATTACTAGAGAATGTACGAAGATAAGTAGCCCATTAGGGCAATAGGCATATATACAAGCCGGGGGAAAAAAACCTCCTAAAGAGGGAAAAAAGTGCCCCGGTGGTCCTAGTGTGTTCACACACATCACTACCTAAATATATCAACAAATCCCCCCTGGGAGTGATGCGGTGAACAAGGAGCTGGCACTCATGTATAAGGAAGTGCCAAGCTATGTGGAAATCACTCCACAAAAGGAAGTAAGCCCAAAACTTTGCGGAAAGCTTCAAACTTCTCCCTAGGCAGAGCCTTTGTGAAAAGGTCTGCTATGTTCTCCTGCGTGGGCACATATGCCAAGCTGATCTCCCCAACAGAGAACCTCTCCCTGACATAGTGATAATGCACCTCAATGTGCTTAGTGCGAGCATGGAACATAGGGTTCCTCGCAACTGCCAATGCGCTCTGATTGTCAGTGAAGATGGTGGTGGCAGAAGACTGACCAACACCCAAATCAGCCATAAGGCGTCTGAGCCACACACACTCAACAGTCGCTGTGAAAGCTGCCCTATACTCAGCCTCACAACTGGAAGTGGCCACAATAGGCTGCTTCTTGCTCAACCAAGATATACATGAGCTACCAAGCATGAAGCAAAGACCACTGGTGGACACACGAGTGTCATAGCAACCAGCCCAATCTGAGTCAGAAAAAGCATGCAAATCTGGCGGTAATGATCCCCCCCTGGGACAACCCAAGTAGCCGAGTACCACTCAAGTAGCAAAAGATGCGCTTGACCGCCTTCCAATGCGTGACTCCTGGGCAATGCATAAACCTGCTCATCTGTGAGACAGCAAACTGAATATCTAGCCGAGTAATGCATAAATAAATCAAGCATCCAACAGCTTGTTGATAGAGAACAGCATCAAATGCATCTCCAGCATCATGAAGACTCAATTGTAAACCTGTCTCCATAGGAGTGGCAATAGGCTTACAGTCTTCAAGGCCAAAACGCTGCAATAATGTGTCAATATATTTCGTTTGACACAAAGCCATTCCACCATCAACTTGCATAAACTGAATGCCTAAATAGTGATGCAAATGCCCCAAATCAGACATCTCAAATGAGGCATGCAAATCGGCCTTGAAATCAGCAATATGTTTCTCAATAGGACCAGTGAGCAGCATGTCATCAACATAGACAACAATGATCAGAAGCACATCATTAGCACGCTTAACATATAAGGTGCTTTCAGTTGGGCTGTTCTCAAAACCATGTGCAACCAGATAGGCATGTATCTTCTCATACCAAGCACGTGGTGCTTGCTTTAAACCATATAATGCCTTCTTTAACCTGCACACCTGGTTTTCATGCCCTTTCTGCACAAAACCACGGGGCTGAAAAACATACACTTCTTCATGCAAGTCACCATTCAGAAATGCTGTTTTAATGTCCAACTGATGTACATTCCAACCATGATGGGCTGCAAGTGCACAAATGCTCCGAACAGTAGTCATACGACATGTAGGTGCAAAGGTCTCATCAAAATCAATGCCTCTTTCCTGCACATAACCCTTTGCAACAAGCCTAGCCTTATACCTGTCAACTGTACCATCAGGTTTACACTTCAGCTTGTATACCCACTTAGTGCCAATGGCCTTCTTGCCAGGAGGCAAGTCACATAAAGACCATGTACCATTCTTAATTATAGCATCATATTCAGATTGCATAGCAGCCATCCAATTTTCTGAATTTCATGCTTCATAAAAAGAAACAGGCTCATTCTCATCACATAGACTAGACGCAGCCATAGCATAACAATCTGATGCAAAGGAGGCACTATGAGAGCCTGAACGAGTACGATATGACAAAGGTGCATCTAACTTGCTGTCATGCAAAGTCTACACCAGCCATTTTGGCATAGTTTTTGCCTACTCAATATCAGCTCTCTCATCAACAAGTGCATCATGTAAATCTGTATCAGAAATGGAATGATCAGCATCATCATATGAAACCTGCAAAGGCTGAGAAGTTGCCTCATTAGGACCAGCACTAGACTGTCCACCTGTAAAAAGAGGCATCAAAGTATCATACATGTCTTTGGAGCTAACATATGTCTCGTTAGTACATGAAAGCAATGGCTGAATAGCATCTTCCACAAAGACAACATCACGGTTAACCAGAATGCGTTTAGTCTGTGGATGATACAGACGATAGCCTTTACTTTCTGAAGTGTACCCAACAAAAATACATTTTACTACCTTATCATCCAATTTTCTGCGATGTTGTTCAGGCACTAGTGCATATGCCAAACAACCAAAAACACACAGATGAGCAACAAATGGCTTGCGGTCATGCCAAGCCTCATATGGAGTGATAGACTACAACGCTTTAGTGGGACACTTGTTCAGTACATATGCTGCACACATGACAGCCTCAAGCCAGAAACTATGAGGTAAAGCCTGACTCTTGACCATACACCTTGCCATCTCCATGAGAGACCTGTTCTTTCGTTCAGCAACTCCATTTTGTTGAGGTGTATACGACACTGTACACTAGTGTTTTATCCCACGTTCAGCTAGAAATGCATTAAAATCAGAAGACATATATTCCCCCCCTCGATTAGAACGGAGGGTGCCCATTTTACATGCTAACAGATTTTCAGCCAAAACCAAAAACTGTTTGAAGCACATGACCACTTCGGACTTTGCCTTCAATGAATATACCCATACATGCCTGGAAAAATCATCAATGAAAGTCACGAAGTAAAGATAGTTTCCAAAAGAAGGTGTCTGCATAGGACCACAAACATCACTATGTACAAGCTACAATTTCTACGTAGCCCGAACTAAACCATCTTTTGGAAAGGAGGAACGCTGCATTTCGCCCAAAATACAGCCTTCACATACATGTTTTCCAGGTGCCTCAAGTTTGGGCAAAGAAGACACCATATCAAATTTTTGCAGGCATAGCAAACTAGCAAAATTCAGATGACCAAAGCGTGCATACCAAAGCTTTGCATCTGACATAGCCTGAGAATCATGAACTGCACATGCCGAATCATTCACAGATCTTTCATAGTCTATGAGCTTATACAGCCCATGACATAAAATGCCAGAAGCAATAATAACATCGCCATTTGACAGATCATGAACTGTACATCTGTCATCAACAAATTTCACAACGAAGCCAATCTTGGCTAATGCAGAAACTGATAACAGATTCTTCTTGATCTCTGGCACAAATAAAGCTTCTGACAAGGTGAAAGAACTACCATCAGCAGTAGTTAGAATGATCTTACCAACTCCCATAACAGGATAAGAGGAGTTGTTGGCGCATGTGACAGTATTCCCTGTAGGGGCAGGCTCGAGTGAAGAGAAGAAACTGTGCTGTGAGGTAATATGTTTCGTCGCCCCACTGTCAAAGTACCAAACATCTGAGTCCACTGTAGACATACACTGCTCATGAGAAGATGGGTCAAAACTGCAAACAGTAGTAAACGCCCATTCTTCTTCCTACACAAGATTAGCAGACTCTATTTTTGGTGTAGAGGCTTCTGCAACAACCATTCCAGCCTCCTTTTCCTTTGCCTCTTTTGCAGCCAGTTTTGGACAGTTCTTTATGATATGATCATTCCCTTTACAGTACTTGCAAAACAATTTCTGCTTTTCTGATTTCTTCTCATCTTTATCCTGGTTCTTCGAATGTGCAACATTTGCAGATTTCTGCTTACTAGTAGAAGAGCTCCATTTTCCTTTGCCCTTCTGACTAGCCAGGAAAGCTTGATCTGCAACATGCATAATGGACATGTTTTGCCTGGACTGATCTTCCTGCAATAGAACAGAGACTAACTCCTCAAATGATAAGGCATTTGGATTGCCTTTCATCATCAACCGAAGAGTAGAAGCAAAACTCTGATATGAATTAGGAAGACCATTCAGAACGGTCTGCACAAGTGAGCTATCTGGTATAATCTCATCAGCAGAAATCAACTGTTCCTTCAAATCTTTGATCTTCGTTAGGAAACTATCTATAGAATCACCTTCATTCATGTGTTCACTCTCCAACTGTTTTCGGAGGTAAGCAACACGAGCCTCATTCCTAGCTTGGTACAATGTGGTAAGTGTATCCCAAGCATCCTTAGCTGTTCTGGAAGAGTGAATGTGAGGAATAATGGCACGTTTGACAGACAAAGCTATCATAGCATGTGCCTGGGCATCTCTGCGATCCCAGCGAATCTGCTCTGCAATAGGTGCAACAGAAACAGCAGCACGAACAGGAATCTGCGGAATATCATCTTCGACACCATCTTCATCAGCTCTAGCACCTGTATTTGCAGTACCTGTAGTCAGAGGTGTAACAGGGCGTCTTTCAACACCCTGCACAATGTTCCACAATCCTTTTGCAACCAATACATGTCACATCATATAAGCCCATAAAGGGTAGTTGGTACCATCCAACTTATCCTCAACAGCCAACATACGGAATACATCACTGCTTTCAGCCATGGCCGGTGACTAAAATACCTTGACGCAGTAAATTGATTGTATCTCAAGAAGTTGAACAGAACTGCCCAGACGAGTTCTGCTAGACCTGTAGCATACTTCGAGATGCTTAAACTAGCGAACAGAAACTGGTACATACCTTTGGCACAAAAGACGAAATAGCCTGCACAAGCACTGTGATAGTGCGTTCCGAGGCCAAAACGAGCTCAGATTGCGATTTCGGCACGACAAAGCAAAGTTGTTTTGATCTCAGAAACACCCTGAGTATGCTCACCAAATTTCGTGCGAATCTAAGACTGCAAACGGAGGAGTGCAGATGGCGCCCTAGATGAAGCGACGACCTGCTCTAATACCAATTGTTGGAGTTAGACGTCTGCGGAAGCACGTGAACAACACAAGGAAGAAGAAGAAGCTTGGAGCACAAACACACAATACTGAGTGTATTACTAGAGAATGTACAAAGATAAGTAGCCCATTAGGGCAATAGGCGTATATACAAGTCGGGGGAAAAAAACCTCCTAAAGAGGGAAAAAAGTGCCCCGGCGGTCCTACTGTGTTCACACACATCACTACCTAAATATATCAACATGAATCTTGTGGCAACGTTTGTTGATGCTTCCACAAGCATTGGAGTTGCCATATTCCAAAAGCCCACATCCAAGGTCTGTTATAAAAATTGAAACAAAGATTTTCCTACTATGTGCATAGGAAGAGGATAAAATATTCTTGCCATCAACACTTTGTTGTGCTACAATATGATTGATGGTTGGACTTGGGGTGTGGAGGTTCTTAATTGAAGGTTCTTCTTCAACATAAGGCAATTTGGGATGCACATCAGTTTAACAAGGAATTGCCATACTCAATGCAAGGGCTCTACAAGGTGTATTCATCATGCATGAAAACCTGATTCAACATCTTACACAGATTTATGACTTCAATGAGTTTTTCTCAATAGGTGCTGATAATAGTAGTAAAGTTTTGGCACCATTGCACAATATTAGTTTCAACCATGTGTTTTTGATGAGGAGGATTGATGACATAAATCTTTTATTTGCAAAGAAATATTGATCTTCTAATGGGTCAGAGCCTAAAGATGGATACATATTTTTATTTTATTTTATTATTATTATTATTTTTATTGTATGTCCCTACTTTGGTAACTATTCATGGTGCAAAAAAATCTCCATATGAAGATAAAAGAGTTATGGTAGAATCTAGAAACATGCTTGAGCAAAGTAAAAGGTGTATGCAGACACTTACGAAAAAGAAGAGAGAGATTAATCGTGTAAAATAGATGCAAGCAATGAAGATGTTTCTTGATGGGATGATTTTTTAATGCATCAAGAACAAACAATAAAGATTAACATTGCATGATATTGGCCAATTGACATTCCATTCACATGGGATTTTAGCACACATGTGAATGTGGAGAAATCATGTAATACTCATCCACTTCAAAGTTTACTAGACCCACTAGAAAGGAATATTTATGTAGGTGCAAGGATAACAAAACAAGCTGAGGCAAAATGGGATGGAAATTTGAAGGAGATAAATGTTGGCACACTTATTGCAGTCCTTGTAGAGAGTGATGAATATGTTAAACTTTTTGGATTGCAAAAGTTCTAGATGTCACTCAGTATATAGAACAAAATAGAATAACATCTTTGACAATCCATTGGTATTATACTAAAAGTAGTAATGCATTCACAAGAAAGTACACTTTAGAAATGGTATGCAATACTAGAAAATGAATGAGTTCAAAAAGGAAAAAGAATATTAAGAGTACATCTACTCTTAATAGATGAGGTAGATATTCTTGTTTATGATTTTCTCTTAACAAAAATAGGTCACTTGAGAAAAGTATCCAATGATATGGTAAACAAAAACTTCTAGAACTATGTGATATAGGTAATCAGAGGCAAAAAAGAAGATCCATGCTTGATCCTGCTAAAGTTGGTATGTTCTTGGATGAAGATAAAGCTCTTATTGCTATGGAAGAGGAGAAAGAGAGCTCACAAAATTTTGAAAGTGAAACAGATGTATCAGATGAAGGGGCATAGACATAGATGAAGAAAGTTCAGGCTTGCTATGAAAATATCTTACAATTTCTATTGCTTTACAAATGTTGTTGTGTAGTTCATCTGAAGAAGTCCTATTTTTTAATGTATTTGAATCCCAATTCAATTTCTCTCGCACAAATATGTTAATTTGGTTTCATCCAAATGATTTTTTAAATGTGTTTGAGATTTTTCATATACGATTTGGAAAAGGTGATATTCTAAACTGTACATTTTTTGACAAATTTTGGTATTAAAAATTTTGAAAAAAATGTCAAAAAATGTTAAGAAAACACATGTTCTAGTTCATTTTCAAAAACTATGCATACTTGTATAAGTAGATTTCAAAGATAAAATGCAATTTTCTTGATTTTTGACAAGGGATTTCTCTTTTATTGACATAATTCTCATTTGTTATGACTCTCTGTTATCATTAGATCCAATTTTTACCTCTATTTTTTTTGAAAAGTTTACATTGTTACCCAAAAAGAATAGTAATGAATATCTTTAAATAGAATGCCAAATCAAGAAAACTACTTGGGACGAAGAGGATATGTTATAGGCATATGTGTTCGAGGAAAAGATACAATGGGATAGATGTAGTTATGATAAATGAAAAGGAGGTTAGTGTAGTTCCTTCTAAGATTTATTATGGCATACATCCCATAACTCCTAGTCACATATACATTAGGAGAAAAAATGAACCCTGCATGGGCCTTTTAGATTAAGGAGTAATTAGTGATTGACCAATCAAAAGAGGGTGGTGGCCACAGTCTATACCCTATAAAATACTAGGCTGAAGGGGAGAGAGGGGACAAGTTTCCCCTCTATTTAATGAGTTGCCTCTAGAGATAGAAGGAATCTCGTAACTAGGCTCGACCAAAAATTCAAAATTTTTAAAAAGTTTAAAAGCTTATCATAACACCTCACAATGGACCCCCCATTACTTTTTAGAGTCAAAAGTGCTCCTTTTGACCACAAATTCAAAATTCGTGCATGATTTGAGCTAGAAAAATGGCTTTAAAAAAAAAAAATACGAAGAAAAGAGGTATTTCCCTCCTAAAACTCACATTTTCATAGTAGTTCCCAAAAGGAAATTTTTTTCCCACTAGTTTCTCTCTGTAGCACACCATTGAAGCTCCTATGTCTATATTCCAAGCTATCTCCATCTCCCATATTGAAATATTGTTGTAGATTGAAGACCTTGAACTTCAACGACAACATCTAAAGGCTGTAGGCAACCAAAAGATGAAGTTCTCACATTAATGTGTCACAATATCAAAGCTACAAATGGACAATGCATGCCACATGAGTACTCCAAAGGTGAATGGGTGTACATGCAACTCTCTAGATATGGGCCTCATCAAGGTTGACATCTTGGAAACTTGGGTCTTCATTGTGGCCACAAAGACAATGGGATGGCTGCTATTGCACAACATGTCTTGAAATGGCACCAATGAAGCTCAAAAACTCTACTAGAATGAGATATTCTACCAATTGTAAGTATTAATCTACAATAATGGATGGTTTATAGTGTTGAATATATCTTTGACCTCTCTCTATATGCTTTTATTTGTTACAAATATATTTCCTTCTACTTTGGTGGATGAACAACCACTTCATACCCTTATAGGTGCTTTCCAGGAATTGCATGAAGATCTGAGCATTTTTGTGAAATTTTGAGTTGTTGATGGCATTTGATATGTGTTTGACCTATCTACATATGTTTTGTTTATGGTTTGGCTAGATTTCTTTTTATGTAGCTCAAAGAACAACCATTCCGTAGCCTTACAAGTACATTTTGAACATCACATGAAATTTTTAGCCATTAATCATTGCATAGTATTAATCATTTCTTAATGATGGAGTTTTCTTTCCATTTATGTAGATTGCAACAATCTTTTGGGTGAAGATATCCAGCTTAGGACTAACAAGGTTGACTAGGAGAAAAAATAGTTTTGATAATCTATTTGAATATAGGCTATATTGATAAGGGCATAAGGTTAGGAATCTACAAATTTTTTTATTATACATGTTATAATATTTCTTTTTTGAATACTTATATTTTATTATGGATTGTTCATAGGTTGTGAAGAGAGCGGATAATATAATTAAGTTCCTTTAAAATTGAACAGGTTTAACTTAAAAAACAGGTTTAACTTAAGTTGCTTTTTTTGAAACAGGTTTAACTTAAAAAAAAATGACAGAAGTAGAAGAGATTTGAAGGGAATTTTGAAGGAGGTTGATTAGCCCGATGTCGCTTTCATGTTGGATCCACTCTCTTTCAGCTTGTTATTCTAGAAGATAAACAACCTTGACTCTTTGAAGGATGTATTCCTCCCGAATTTCTTATTCTTCTACCGAGGCAATCTACATATTTCTCAATGGATTAGTCATTGGAAGAGCAATTGGAGTTAATAACACATCTTTCCTTCTAAATTTTTTAAAGGGCTTTGCTTTTGGTTACATTCAAGAGCATCACCAAGTATGTCTTGTTTATAGCTAATTATTTCGTTTAGCATGAGGGATGTTTTCACATTCTTCCAAACTAAGTATGGATAGGAGAAAAATATGTCCCTGATGCCTTCACTCCTACTAAGATATCTAAAAATATTTTTGATCTAGAATTGGTCCATAAATACTTTACACCATGGACGAGCATCACAAATTTTGTGATGATTACTTGCGTTTGCAAGCACTTCTAGTTGTACAATCATTGATACCGATAACTTGTAAATTTTGTAAGATTTGATATTTGTAATCAAAACATGTCTACTTTCACACTTTTGTAGTCTACAACTGTGCATTTTGTAATGTCCCTTACTGATTATTCAATTTTCACTTTTATATAGAGTATGTTCAAGTTCACATTAATTGACTTTTAATTGGATAATTTTCTCAATAGGTGATCATTTATGAAGTTTGAAATTACAAAGGATATAACTCAAAAAGGTCATTCATGTTAGATATACACAATACTTACTCCTCAAGTAACCACAAATGATCCATGGTGCTCTAAGTTATAAGGCCCCCATTATGAGGAGAAACCACTTTGAGAGTACAAACATCCATGGTACCTTAACTTCTAAGCTAGAAGAGGTTTATATGTGAACATTTATGGTAATAGATGGTCTTTGTGATTGAGGCCATGAGGTAAGTGGGGCATAATTTTTTTGCCAATTCGGTTGCCATTCAAGGTGAAAATAAAGGCCCTCTAGTGCCATGGAATTTCCCCATAAAACCTTAATGGGAGGATTTCAAAGCAGGGATTTTTGCCTTATGTGGGATGCAGAGACACAAAAAGACTTCTTGACATGAAGATATTATAAAAAATTATATTTTCTAAACTATTTTATCTCGCGTGACTATGTTTGTCTATACTGGCTCCCATTGAAGAAGCTACATATGCATGGATCACTATAGAGTAAGTGACTTGTTAGAAATAAGTTCCATGGCCCTAAAAATTTTAGAAATAAAGTTTCATATCCACTAAAAGTAACCTTGCATGGCCTCAAAAGCTGGCTTGCATTTATTCGACTGAATAATAAAAAAATACCGTATGTGTGTTTTATTCGTGGTTTTCCAAATAAACACCGAAAAAAATTGGGGACGGATATGTTTTCAATCGAAACATTTTTGATCGAAATCGCTTTCGATCGAAATATTGATCGATTGAAAGTGCTTTCGATCGAAAAGCATTTTCTAGCAGAAAAATATAATTTTTTACATTCGATCGAAAAACGTATTCCACACGTGCTTCATTGATGTACTAGAGAGCTTTAAGCTTGCAATTTTTATCAGAGAGCTTCCTTCTCGATCATTGAGGTATTGTTTTAATTTTTATTTACTGTTTATTTTATTGTTTTGTTAATTATATCATGCATATTATATGATTCGCATATGCGTCTCTTACATATGCTTGAGTTTTATTTATATAATTTTTTTTGTGTCTTTTAATCATCAATTGTATACATGTTTGACTCATGCAAGTATTTCTTACTTGTATACATCGATGAAAAACATTTAAAAATAAACCACTACTGTGATTGTCTGACTCGCTACATCGATTCTTACTCTCATAGTAGTATACGACATAGCGATAGATCTATTGAGATTGTTTGAATCCCCACCTCGATTCCTACTCTCTCAATAGTATAGGGAATGTGTAGGGACTATTTTGATTGTCTGATTCTTTGACTCTTACTCTCAAAATAATCACTTAGATTCTGATGAGACTTAGTGTAGGTCACAAGGTGTATAGAAACTATTGTGATTGTTTGATTCTTTAACTCTTACTATCACAATAGTCACTTAGATTCTGATGAGAATACTTAGTGTAGGTCACAAGGTGTATAGAAACTATTGTGATTGTCTAATTCCTTGACTCTTACTATCACAATAGTTATATACAGTTATGTGATAAAATTCATACATAGTATAGCGAATGTATATGAAATATTATGAATGTCAGATTCTTTGACTATTACATTCTTAATAGTTACATAGATTCACTTCAAGATTATAATTACACTTCCATGCTCATAGAGCATCTTATGTAAGTCATTTCCATTTCCATTTTAATTCATGTCATCATGTTTTCATATTTGTTATTTTGTGTGCTCATACATGTATCAAATGAGAGAAGATGAAATCACTATAGCCATGGAAACTTCTAGTTACAAAGATTTCAATGTGCAATTATCCAGAACAACATTTATTAATATTGAAGATAAATTTGGCGCTATGTCCGGTGGAGCATAGGTCTTAGATGAGCAAATGTCAAAAGAGCTTACATGTATCTTTGGACAAATCATCAAAGTAGCAGAGTCATTGTATCACTAGTATGCCTTGATTCATCGATAACATTAAATTTATCGATTTACATTATCAGACTATGAAGAGAGGAAAGCGATTAAAACTGGACACGACTGAACACCTTGTGAGAGCACAGGTAGATCCAAATACAAGAGATACATATGTGAATATGGGAGATCAAACATCAAACAATCTTTGTTTGCTCCCATATTCCTCTATTCTTTTTGAAGATGCAGCTCTCGTGGGGGAAGGACAATATGGAATGATCCATAAAGTCAAGATACCCCACCCGAGATTCAACAATGAAGTGTTTATGGCAAAGCTATTCAATTACATGGTGCTGACATACAAACACGAGAAAATGAAGCCATCAATGAAGACACAGTGTTATCTATTACGCACAGTGGAATTATTAGTCCACTTGGTTTAGCTAGACACCATAGCAAAAGTTCGTGCCCCATTTTCAAATTTTGGAATGGTGGTACATTGGACATGTGGCTAGAAAGAATGAAGAAGGAATACCTAAACGTTGTGGAGGTGATCGCAATCCGGATGGATCGGGTCCGGTCATGGCACACACAGGGTGTATGAAGCTAATGAATGCTGGAAGGTTTAAGGACGTGAAAGCGAAATTAATGTGGAGTATGGAGAAGAGAGAGATGTTGAAATGATTATGGGAATAGGAATGTAGGAGTGCAAGTTAGATTGATGAACATGAATGATAAGAATGAAAGAGAACCATACACACGAATCAAATTGGGAAGGAAGAATGGTCCATTGAAGGAGCTTCTTAAACACTTCCTAATTCTAATCCATATGCATAGTCTTCTTTGGATGATATGTATGCATGACGAGAATAGATGGAATCCTTACACATAACTCAGTTTCGAAAGGAAGAATGGTCCAATATTGGAGCTTCTTATACACTTTCAAAAACTAATCAATATGTATGGGTATGTATGGATTATATGCATACAAGTGAATTATGATGATAGAGTTTAATCACAAGCTCAATGAAACATCCTCACTGGTTCAACACAATACTGCGGAGCCTTCTCACACATAGAAGAAAATAGAAGACATGTAAAAATACTTAAGAGCCTGAGAGACAAGAGACAAGTGACAAGTGACATGAATTAAAAGGATTTGAATTAAGATACATGTATAAGATCATCGTGATACGTCAAGCTAAGCAGTCTACTGATCAAAGGTGGTTCCGACCCTCAAACCATGATAGTTCAACCGAATGTCACACGTAAGAAGGTGAGTTCCACTTCATTGACCGTATGTATGTCTAGGCTTGTAACGTCTAACTAAAGAAGTCTAAGACTCATTAAAACCAGCTCTAACTCACTCACACGCTCCACCGAGGGTGAGTCAAGATAGAGATGCTAGTTTAAAGAGCCTATCCTAGATTGGAGTTCTAACTTAAATATGAAACTAGGTACTATACTCATACTAGCCCACCTTGGATCCTCACTCGCTCAACCGAGGGTGATCGTCTCAAGGAAACCGTAAGCTAGCAAGAGCCCTATGGATGCCTAACAATGATGCTCTAGGAGTTTGGAGGGGGGTTTATATAGTTTTTTGAATGAATTTGGGCCCTTGGATCTAGAGAAATCAACTCTCAACTCTAGGATCACTACTTTCAATTACAACCATTTGATTAATCAAATCAATGGATTGCAATTGTTCTTTCTATCAAATCTAGTGTAAAGGAGTGAAATTTAGGCGCCTTCATTCTCCACCATTGGATCTGGGGATGATCTGGATCGTTGGATCAATGCTGACATCAATTCGGATAAGATAAGCCACTATTTTTGGAGAAACTTTGCATTATTGATCTTTAACTGTCAAAAAAGTATTCTTTGATGAAAAAACTCGTGGATCCTCCTTCCTTTATGCCTTAGTGCATCTCCACCCTTGAATATGAGCTCATCTTGACCGTACAACATGGTTCAATCATATTTTGCCATGTGGCAACCCTTCAAGCCTTCAATTTTCTTATTCTAGAAAAATGCGGTGACCTTGAAAACTGGATTTTGTGCTCTTTGACCCGTCAAATATCCTTTGATGAAGATAAAAGTTTGTAGGACTATGTTTTGAAAGACCTCCTTTAGGAATATGTAAAAAAAACTCCCATCTGAATCTTCCTTCTACAAGTTTGACTACATTTGGAAGCTTGCAAGGTGGCATTAAGGTGTCTAGGAAGCTCTGATAGCCTTGAAACTTTGTACAAATATGTATCCACATATGATCTTTATACATGCCAAACCATATGGCTAACAAAAATTCTTAAACAAAATTTTTGAGGTTCTAAGTGGAAAAAATATATTTTTTACAAAATGCACATGGCATATCAATGTGCTAGAAAATCCATTTTCATGTGAAATTTGGGCTATAGATTGCCTTTGATAGGCTTTACACGTATATGAATTTTCATGTGATTTGGAGACATTGAAATTTTTGCTCTAATTTCCAAAGTTTGACCAACTTTGATTGCTACCCTGGATTCGCTCGATTTCATCCAAAGTTTGCATGTGAACTCCCTTTGACATCCTTGATGCATCTTGGACTTCTCAGGGAATTTTGGCTACCTTCACCGAATGTGTTTCTTGTAGGCCTTCATGAGTGAGAGGAGAGAAAATCTTGACGACTTTCGCCCCCACTAAACCTACGATTCCTTCGGAAGCGCCACTCTAGTATCTGTGAAAAACAAAATGTTCCAGGCATCAAATTATTTTATAGGCAACATACATGGAAGGAAAAATTGATCATATGCATGAATGAGTAGGCAACGTGACATGAAGCAAAATTTGCATGAAAGAAAGAATTGAAACACGCAACATGAATATGCATGAATAAATAGGCAACATATATGCAAATGAACAAGCAACATTGACAACAAGAAAGAAAACAAACAAGCATCAATATGAAGTGGAGGTGGATGTATTGAGTCGTTTTAAGCATCAGTTCCTCTCATCTTGAAGAAAAATTTGTACCTTTTTCATAAAGCAATCTACCTTAAATACGATTATAAACAAAGATTTAGGATTTTCAAGAGACATCTTTCATCTTTAGCTTATTTTAGATCAACTCCTTTCCTACATAAATATGAATATGCTCTTTCTCTAATAACATGCAAGGAAATCTAACTAAACTCCACTAATGCATAAATCTGCCTAAATAGCCCGTGATTTATTCTACTATGCCTCTATCCTCCTTTGACTTGCTCTTTTTTTTTTTGATGATGATGATGATTCGGCAACTTTATGGTTACGATCACTTTTTTGGGGTGGAAGAAAGTGTAAACTTCCTGGTAACATGTAGTTCTTTTTTTTTTATGACGGAGAAAAATTAAACCCCGATACAAGGTACAACCATTTTTGATGACGGAGAACAGTCGTTTAAACTCCGATACAAGTGCTGTGAGATGGACTAAGGATGTAGAAACATGCAATAGCAGGAGCTAGGATTTCAACAATTATGTTTTCGATACAGGATACATATGCATGTTTATATATGAAAGTCATGTCACCAAAATAAACCTCCAAATCTATGTTGGTGTAAATCACAAGCCTACACATTTGGCTTGGAAGTTATCATGAAAACTCTACATACATGAAGAACCATAGGAACATATGCTAGTGGTTAATTACCACTTTATCTCATTTGTAAAAGTCAAAATGACTTGGAATCTTTTGTAATCACCTACCAAAGTGAGTCGTGGAAGAAGTAGCCTATTTGATTGAGAGAATATCTCCAAGCTTTTAGGACCTTGATCATAGGAAGCCAAAATTTGAATTTGAATTCAAATTTTTGCACATATCCTATAAAAAATGTACTTGGAAAAGTCGAGGGTAGATCTCTTCATTTCCCGAGGCTTACTCTACTGAGTTTGAGTGTGTGTAATAGCCTACACCTCTCTACACCATTTGGCAATGCTATCCATGCCAATGGGATTGTACACAAGTGTTAATCAATAGATACATTTACATCATTCATCTTTGTGTTCTCTGCTAGTTTACTCAAAAGTCTGTCAACTTGTCAAGGGCATATCTCAGTCAATACTACTTCAAATTCAGTGATTCAAAGCTTGTTTGATTCAACTTGAAGTCTACTACATGCTATCAAAAATTCAAGACATTCCATTCAGCAGATTCAGAGAAATCATCGTCGAGGTGCTCACTGGTCTATTTCTGCCATAGTCCTAAAAAGTTGGGGGTATAGCTAATTTTGCTAAATCAATTTCTCTGAGTATAGTTTGTCATTTTACATCATTCCACTTGCAAATGGTAGCTTACTAAGTTAATTGAATACCCCTAGAAGGAATTTTATCAATTGCTACTGTGCTGGTCACACTGAGCAAAACATTCAGCAGGTGTAAAGACCCAAATAGAAGGTTTTCTTGAGTTTGTGACTTCCAAAGTTATCTGTTTTGATTCAATCATTGCACACATCATTTCCAAAGGACATAGGCCATTTCTTGGTGTCATTGGAAAGCTAAGGAAGTCTACTAACCAAGTCTAAGGCAAGAGAGGGCTGGTACAAAGCAGGTTTAGCAATACCTACTCAGTTTCCTGGATCATCCATCCATCTTTCCCAACAGTGGTATCAGAGCAAATAAGGTAAAATGGGAGATGGTTTTCCTTCATTTATTGACAAATTGGACCGGAAAAATTATCAAGCTTGGTCTCTAAGGATGAAGACCTACTTACAAGGAAGGAGTCTCTATGGGTACATTTCAGGAGATGAGGAATTGCCCTCATTCAAAGCAAGAGGTTTGCCAACCAAGGAGGAACAAGAAAAACTCAACACTTGGTGTGCAAGGGATGCATTGGCAAGGTCTTATCTACTCAACTCTATATCTGACTTTCTTTTACCTCATATCAGAAATTGTAAGACTTCCCAAGAGACTTGGGAAACCTTGTCATCATATTTTTCTTCCAATACAAGGGCTAGGAAAAATCAGTTGTGGATTGAATTCACAACACTAAGGAAGCAGCCTAAGCAAGCTGTTTCAGAATTTGTGACCAAGATCAAAGATGTTGCAGATCAGTTAGCAAGCATAGGAGAAGAAATTGAAGAAGAACAAATTGTAAGGCAGGTAATCAATGGAATCAAGGCTGATGACAAGTGGGAAAGCTTCACCACTGCAATGGATCTCTACATGGACATGCACACCCCAGATCTTACAAATCTCATGGGACAACTGTTTACACATGAAGCAAAGCTCACAAAGAATGGAGATACATCCAAAGGTAACAACTCTTCTGCCCTATACACTGATAAGAAATCTAAGGATAAAGGCAACAGTAAAAAGGTAGAAGATGAAGGCTCTACCTCCCAAGCCAACTATGCAGGGAGAGGTAGATCTTCAAGAGTAAGGGGCAGAGGAGGTAAGCAAGGTAGAAGGAGACCTTATAACTCATCACCATGTAACATTTGTGGCTGATCAAATCACACCACAAATGAGTGTTACAGGAATTACAAAAATCAGAGAGGAAGAGGCTACCAAAGAGGTGGATACTCACAGTCTAGAGGAAGGTTCAACCATCACCAAGGCCACAACAACAATTACAACAACAACTACAACAACAATTACAATGGCAACTACCAAGGAGGATTCAAAAACAGAAAGGACTACAACAACTACACAGAGGAGCAGGATGACTCTCTCTTGATCATGAACATGACTTCAAAGTCAGGTACAAATGATGATCACTTATTTTATATTGATTCAGGGTGTTCAAATCATGTGGCTGGTAATGTTGCACTACTCTCTGATCTTGAGGAACCAAAAGGTAAACACCAAGTCCAAACAGGTGATGATACAAAGCATTCTATAGTTAAAGTTGGAAATGTGAAGACTTGTGATGGTAATCAGAATTTTTTAAGCAGGGTACTCTATGTACCAACCATTACAAAGAACTTAATGAGTGTTGGTCAGATTGTAGAGAAAGGGTTGCAGGTCAGATTCAATCAATATGGAGCATTTGTGGAGGACCCAAGACATGGATTCAAAAGGATAGCTAAAGGAGAAAAATCAGGTAGACTTTTCACTTTTGAGTTGGAAGATACAAAGAACATTGCATTATACAGTTATAAAGATCAAACACTTTCAGAGCTTGAGATTTGGCACAAGAGATTAGGGCACATAGGAGAAAGGACCTTGAAGCAAATGTGCAGGGACCAATGTGTGCTTGGGATACCTAATGTATCCAAGCAACATATGATTTACAAGTATGGTGCTTGTCAATTTGGTAAGTCTCACAGGTTACCCTTCTCCAAGAAAGGATATATGCATGAAGACTATCTAGAGCTTGTACACACAGATGTGTGGGGACCTAGCAAAGACCCCTCAGTCTCAAGTTCAAGGTACTATGTGTCTTTTATTGATGATTATAGCAGATGGACTGTATTATACTTTATGAAGCACAAGGATGAGGTATTTAATTGTTTTAAGAAATATCTTGCACTAGTTGAAAATCAGACAGGAAGGAATTTGAAGAGGCTAAGGTCAGATGGAGGAGGTGAGTACTTTTCCAATGAATTTTAGGACTTCTTGCAGGACAGAGGAATCAAAAGGGAAATAACCACAAGGTACTCTCCTGAACAGAATGGGGTAGCTGAAAGAAGAATTCTACTGCCATCTATCTCATAAACAGGTTACCATCAAAGTCACTTGATGGTATGACACCATATGAAGCATGGCATGGTAAGAGAACATCATTGGATCACTGCAAAATTTTTGGGTGTGTAGCATATGTACACATTCCTTCACAGGTAAGAGGAAAGCTAGATCCAAAGGTTGAAAATTTATTTTCATTGGATATGATTTAAATAAAAAGGTTACATGTTTTATAACCCTACCAATAAGGGATTTATGGTAAGCAGAGATGTGATCTTTGATGAGAATGATTCTTGGTATGAGAATGAATGCAGGAAGGTCAAACTACCCTATGATTTGGAAGAAGAATTTCCAAAACTTACAAAGGAGGAACCTACTCAGGATGGAGTGTCAAGTTCAAATGATGAAGATACAATCAACCTTGAAGAGTTCAAGGCATGGAAGTCCAAAGGCAAAATGAAGATGAAGAAGCTTGAGGACATACCAGAATCTTCAACTAAATCAATCAGAAGGTCTCAAAGAGAAAGCAAAAAACCTATCAGATATGGGTATGATACATCTCTTGTTACTAAACATTCAATTTATCTTGCAAAGGATTTGTCAAATGAAGAACCAGGTTCATATGAAGAAGCAATCACCAAATCAGAATGGAAAGAAGCTATGGATGAGGAGATTGAAGCACTCAAGGAGAGTGATACATGGGAGTTAGTACCCAAGAAGGACTCCATGAAGGTAATAGGATCTAGATGGATCTATAAATTGAAAAGAAATTCTGATGGCACAATTAACAGGTACAAGGCCAGATTGGTAGCCAAGGGTTTTGCACAAACCCAAGGCATTGAATATGAAGAGACATTTTCTCCTGTGGCCAAGATGCCAACAATCAGAGTGTTGGTTAGTGTGGCTGCATCAAAGAATTGGAACATGTACCAATTGGATGTCAAGAATGCTTTCTTGAATGGATGGATTTTAGAACAGGTTTATATGTCACAACCTCCTGGCTATGAAGACCCTAAGAAGGTAACTTATGTTTGCAAATTAAAGAAGGCTTTATATGGATTGAATCAAACACCTAGGGCATGGAATTACAGGCTAACTACATACCTCCAAGACCAAGGTTTTGTCATGAGTAAGGCTGACACTTCTCTGTTCATTAAGAGAAGTAATTCACAGGTAATCTATCTTTGTGTTTATGTTGATGACATCATCATTACAGGCAATGATGTCAATGGAATCAGAAGCATCAAAAGCCAGATGATGAAGGAATTCAAGATCAATGATCTTGGATTATTGAAGTATTTTTTGGGACTTGAATTAGTTTACACTAATTCAGGAATATGCATTACTCAGAAGAAGTATGTACAAGATATGTTGAAGAAATTTCAATTGCAGGATGCTAAAGCAGCATGCACTCCAATGGAGGTGAACTTAAAGCTAAGTGCCCATGAAGGTGATGAAGTCCAAGACATTACAGGTTATCAAAGTATGGTGGGTAGCTTGAACTATGCTACTCTAACTAGAATTGACATTGCATATGGAGTGAGTGTGCTAAGTCAATTTATGCACAAGCCAAGGATACCTCACTTAGAGGCTGCCAAAAGGATCTTGAAGTATCTCAAGGGTACAAAGAACCATGGTTTGTATTTTCCTTACACTTCAGATATTGATATAAAAGTTTATTCAGATGTAGATTGGGCAGGATGCAAGGATGATAGGAGAAGCACTTCAGGATACATTTCTTTTGCAGGTGACAAACCAATTTCATGGTCTGCAAAGAAGCAACCAACTGTTGCATTGTCTTCTACAGAAGCAGAATATAGAGGGCTAGCTAATGCCACTCAAGAAGCAATTTGGATTAAGCTTTTGTATACAGAATTGGGCTTATATACTAGGCCTCCAATTATCTTTGGAGATAATACAAGTTCTCTTCACCTTGCAGCTAATCCTATCTATCATGCCATAACAAAAAACATAGAAGTTCATTATCATTATGTGAGAGAGAAGTTGCTAAGCAAAGATATTCAGTTGACCTATGTGTCAACCAACATGCAATGTGCAGATTTGCTGACTAAAGCTTTGGATGGGACCAAACTTTGCAGGTTCAAATCTATGATTGGATTGCAGGATATACTTGAAGAATGAGGATGAAGACTTAAGCCAAAATGTTTGGCTTGAGGGGGAGCTGTTTGTGTAGATCACAAGCCTACACATTTGGCTTGGAAGTTATCATGAAAACTCTACATACATGAAGAACCATAGGAACATATGCTAGTGGTTAATTACCACTTTATCTCATTTGTAAAAGTCAAAATGACTTGGAATCTTTTGTAATCACCTACCAAAGTGAGTCGTGGAAAAAGTAGCCTATTTGATTGAGAGAATATCTCCAAGCTTTTAGGACCTTGATCATAGGAAGCCAAAATTTGAATTTGAATTCAAATTTTTGCACATATCCTATAAAAATGTACTTGGAAAAGTTGCAGGTAGATCTCTTCATTTCCCGAGGCTTACTCTACTGAGTTTGAGTGTGTGTAAGGACTATACCATAGCCTACACCTCTCTACACCATTTGGCAATGCTATCCATGCCAATGGGATTGTACACAAGTGTTAATCAATAGATACATTTACATCATTCATCTTTGTGTTCTCTGCTAGTTTACTCAAAAGTCTGTCAACTTGTCAAGGGCATATCTCAGTCAATACTACTTCAAATTCAGTGATTCAAAGCTTGTTGGATTCAACTTGAAGTCTACTACATGCTATCAAAAATTGAAGACATTCCATTCAGCAGATTCAGAGAAATCATCGTCGAGGTGCTCACTGGTATATTTCTGCTACACTCCTAAAAAGTTGGGGGTATAGCTAATTTTGCTAAATCAATTTCTCTGAGTATAGTTTGTCATTTTACATCATTTTGCTTGCAAATGGTAGCTTACTAAGTTAATTAAATACCCCTAGAAGGAATGTTATCAATTGCTACTGTGCTGGTCACACTGAGCAAAACATTCAGCAGGTGTCAAGACCAAAATAGAAGATTTTCTTGAGTTTGTGACTTCCAAAGTTATCTGTTTTGATTCAATCATTGCACACATCATTTCCAAAGGACATAGGCCATTTCTTGGTGTCATTGGAAAGCTAAGGAAGTCTACTAACCAAGTCTAAGGCAAGAGAGGGCTGGTACAAAGCAGGTTTAGCAGTACCTACTCAGTTTCCTCGACCATCCATCCATCTTTCCCAACAATCTACATGCCCTATCTTTCCACAATCCTAGATTATAATCAATTTCTTAGTAGATAAGTTACTAATTAAGATACAATTTTACACAAGTAGAGAAATCATCATTTGCCTTTTTTATCACTCAAGTAATGTGGATATGCAATGCAATGCAAAGACTGAAAAGAAACATGCATGAAACAAGAATGAAAAAAAAAAGAATGAAAAAAGCAAAGCAACATGAACTTGAAAAATTAATGGTATTTTTATATGTTTTTTTAATTTTTTTTAATTTTTTTTAATTTTACTTGTTTTTTTTAAATTTTTATAACATGGATACTCTTGTTTATGAATCGGCCTCATTGTTGTCATCTTCTTCAATGTCATCATCCAAAATGTACTCGTCATTATCACGTTTCTTGAATAGCTTTATCCTTTTACCTACAATAAAAGTTTTTAGTGCAACACCATTTAATTCACAAAGAGCATACGTACCATTGTTGTTGACTTTTGATACAATGTATGGCCCAAACCACCATTGAGTGACCTTTTTGCGTGCATCATATTGAGAGTCAAATGTACTATCATAAATGAGCACCCAATCTCCTACTTCAATTGGCTTAGGACGCAATCGATGAGTTTTATCAAAATAATGCTTGTTCTTCATTCTATATTCTCTTAATTTTTCAACCGCATCATCAAGTCTTAGTTTACCTTGTTCTAACTGTTTAATGCGCAAACTCAAAAAATCATCAGTAGACATGTTTTCAGACCAAGGCAAATTTGACCATGTAGAAATATGAGACCGAATTGGAAACAATGGTTTTTGACAGTACATGAGTTTAGCAGGCATATACCCAGTAGTGCGTGTGCACGTCATTCTATCTACCCAAAGTGCAAAAGGTAAGAATCTAGGCCATTGTTTGATGTCACCGTTACATGCTTTAGATATTTCTTTCACAATAGGTGGATGCCCTCTCTCTATTTTACCATTGGCCTCTAGATTATATGCAGTAGTAAGAGACAAACGAATACCGTGATGTTCAAAGAACTCTTTAGCTTCTCTCGCATTTAACTCTCCACGATCGGCAACTACTTTCTCTATGTATCCAAAGCGACTTATGACATCTTCAAGCAAGAATTTGCAAACATTGGATATGGTCTTAGATCGTAGTGCACGTCCCTCTACATGATTAGTTAAGTCTTCTCTTGCAAGTACAATGTAACGCATTTTGTCAATACCTTTAGGCATAGTTACAAGATCTACTACCCACTTGTAGTGAATACAGGGTGGATAAGTAGATGCAACGGATCTCTATGTTTGACTGAGGAATGAAGTTGGCAAGTAGAACATGTAGAAACATAGCTACTAATGTCAACATACATCCAAGGCCAATAATAGGCACTTCTAATTTTTTCATATGTTTTAAAAAATCCTTTATGACCTGCCCATAACGTCTCATGCATCTCCTTCATTACTTGCAATTGAAGACCTCTCTTTCCTAGGACTCGTTGTGGATTCTTAACCTTACCCTTAGCATGTCTCCAAAGATAACCGTTACGTAGGAAAAAATTATAAGCTCGTTTCCTAATGTTACGGAATCTGTTCATAGTCCAGCTAGGTAATGGTTGTAGTGTACTTAGATACTTTCCTATGTCTCTCCATTCATCTTCATACTCAGACTCATAAAATTGCTCATACTCGTATATATGTGGAACATAATCAATTAAGTTCACATTCTTTATTAGATCACTTTCAAGGTCATCAAATCTAGCTCTTGATAACATATCAGCAACTGAATTTGACTTAGCTGAAATATGAACTAACTCATGATTTATGAACTTAATATATGAGATCCATCTAAGCATGGCTATATCAGGAGATGAACAATTCGCTATCATTCCAATGAGAGGCAAACAATCAGTTTCAACTTTGACATTTGCACCAATGAATTTTTGTTTGTCTGTTTTCAAAGCTGTTACCATACCCCATAGTTCTCGTTTGATATGTGGATATTTTCGTTGTGTTTCATGTAAAATTTTGGCACCAAACCTAATTGCATATCTATTCCCTTTACTATCATCTTGACTTATGACCCAACCTATACCAATAGGACTAGTATCAACAGTCAATATAATAGGTTTGTTAGCAGAATAGTCTACATGCTTAAGGATTGGAGCTTCAAGCAATAATTTCTTCAATTTACGCATAGCTTGAGTGTGTTTGTCAGTCCAAATAAATTTTCGTTTCTTCCTCAACAAGTCATAAAGACAATCAGCAACATGAGCAAAGTGTGGGATCCAAATAACATAAAAGATGCAAGCACCGAGAAATCTACGTACCTCACTCACGTTGTTACATGTTTCAGAAATCTTGCTAATGGCATCAACTTTTTGTGGGTATGGCTGTCGACCATAATGGCCACATAAATGTCCAACTATAAGCACCTCGTTGACACCAAAAACAGATTTCTCTATGGAAAATGTGAGACCTACCTCTTCAAATCGTTGAAATATTCTTTCACAATTAGAGATATGGTCAAGAATAAATTTACGACATCCAGATGAATCTAAAGTAATGTCCTTTGCACGTTCCTCACTCCCTTTAATTGGAATATCATCAATGAATGGCATGGTTATATGAGGGATAAAATCATGTAAGACCATATTCATAGCACTCATCATATGAGCCACAGAATTAGTCGCTCCTTGAGGTAAAGTACACATTCGCACTAAGCCTAAAGGAGTTTTCATTGTGGTTATGTCACGACTATCAATTGCTAATTGGAATTGGTCATATCCCGAATATAAATCACCCATTGAATAGATAGAATGTGCTGAAAATGATTCAGCAAACTCATCTACAATGGGTCCTCTTCCTACATTCCTTATGGTGACTTTATTGACAGGTTGGAGATCTTGAATAAAACGTAGTTTCCCATTCTTTTAGGCACAGTGAGCCATCTGTTTGAGTAAGGTGCAAAAGATGGCTCTAAAATTCTCATGTTTATCTTCTCCTTAAGTAGTTTCATTAGCTCAGGTAAGTGAGCCTTTGGAACTGGTATAGGACGAAGATTCCATGGAATATGTGGAATAGTAAAGATTATCATGGGTGCAACTAGCTTAGGATCTACACAACCAATCTCATGAGGATACATAGTAAAGGCTTTTCCATGGCTATGTATGAATCTCTCAAATTTATCTCTCTCTGTTGGCAAAAGAAAGTCATCATCTCTACCAATTTTCACCTGTTTGATTGTTTCATCCGTGAATGTATGTCCTATGTTTTTCTTATCCCGAAGAATTGGATCATTTTTCACATCAATAATTTTTTCATTACTTCCTTGAGGTAATGGTTGAGCTATGGGTTTGATTTTTTTGTCTACAGTTTTGTACTTTGTTTCAACTAAGGCATCATGTGTTTGGTTAAATTTTGAGCACTTTTCAACATTGAGAGCATATTCCTGGATTAGAGCATACTCATCAAGGGAAGAAAGAAGAATAATATGGGAATTAGAATTTTGTTGAAGACATAACTCTAACTCCTCAAGAGTAGAGAAACAATGAGATGTTTCAATCACATGCTCAATGTTCTCATCATGTTCCATGATTTTGTTGTTTTTATAATTTTTTTGGGTTTTTTGGATAAAATACTTGGACAACTGACTCTTATGAAGAAAATCTAATCTAGAATGTGGAAAACAAAGTGACAAACTATTGTAAATGTTGGTTGGATGCGAGATGTCAAACCAATATCCACTGTTGTCCCGCTCAACAATGGATTCTATCCGAAATTTTGATCATATGTAGCTCCAAACATGAATCGAGGTGCACAATCACTACAAGCATGCTCATGACTCTGAGTAACAATAGGTTTCTTTCTAATTGACAATCGATTCCTAGGATGATTCACTCCTACCGTCATGACTTGAAGTGATTGCCTTCCATCCTTAGACTTAAATCTAGCATAGGTAGACCCATCATCCATGGCTTTAGTTTCCATACGACTCTCACAAATAAAGGGTTGACCTAAGAGAACTTCATAGGAGCAATTATCTTGAATAAAAAAGTGAAACTCTTCTGTGATCCCTCCCATGGATATGGGCACACTAGCACAAGCTCCATACAGGGTACCTACACCATTATCTGCAGTTCTCATACGCCATCCACAATCTTTATCTATGGGCCATCGAAACTTATCATAGACTTCTCTTGAAATCACATTGATTTCGGAGCCACAATCTACTAATGCATTTACAGTGATAGTGTTCTTATCATTTCCTATTTTAACATGCATCTCCGATGTACCTCTAGAACAAAATTTTCTTTCAAAGTGAATTTCAGGATTGTTTTCATGATTTTCATGGTCAGGTTGAATAGTTCCTAAGAAATTTTTATTAACATTTACTTCATCATCATCAAAGTCCTCTTCATCAAATTCATCAAAGTTTAAGGCTTCATTCATAGCTTGATCTTGATCTAGAGAATCTTGCATCTCAGTATCTAGATTAAGCAGAAACCTCTTCCTTTTAATTAGGACGATAAAGTTATCTTTAAAAACAGGCTTTGCAATAGAGAAAACTTGTTCTAAAGACATAGTCACTTGACTCTTAAGCAAAATGTCATCTAAAATCTCCATAGGATCTATTTTTCTCTCAATTTCTGAAATCAAGATGGCTTTAGGTTTTCTCTTTAGTTTCTTTTGTTTTTGCTCAGGATCTTGCTTTTGTTCATGTTCTCGTGTTTGGTCTTCAGTTTGTTTTGATTGTTCTTGTTTATCTAAAGGCTTTGGTTCTGTTTTTCTTTGCTTTGTCTTCTTCCCTTTTTGTTCCTCCTCTTGTTTTTGTTCATTGGGTTGTGATTCTTGTTTTTTATCTTTAGATTGTGATGTTTCTCCCTGCTCTATGATTGTTTCTATTCCCTCTGAGGTTTGTTTTCGCGTTCAACTTCATCTCTTTTTCGTTTTTCTTCTACATTGGATATGTGAGAAATAAGAGATTGATCTTCTATTGGTGATTCCCAAGCCGTTATTCTCCTAATCTCATCTCGTGCTCTTACTAAAGCCTCTATGGAAAAATCACCTTCCTTTGTGGGTTTACTTGATTCCACTTGTTGTTCATCAAGAGCTTCTAGTTTCACTCCTCTAGTTCCTACATCCGTTATGGTTATATTTTCATAGTGTTTTTTCATTCCTCCCTTACCATAATTTCTTTGCAAAGGTAGCCTAGATCGATAGTCACAGATTTTCTTGTCTATGTCTATTACTAGTCGTTGCTCCTTAGCAGCCTTCAATAGTTCACAATCTCTCAAAAAGTGCTCTAACAAATCACACCAAGGACACCTACGAGGGCCACACACAAAACCATTTTGATTTTGAGGATTTTGATTAACTTGTGGTGGGAAATTTTGAAATTGAGGATTTTGTTGATAAGGTATTGCTTGAACAAGATAATTAGGATTTTGAAAAGGCAATTGATGTATATGAGGATCTTGGGGAGCAACATGTGGTACTTGAGGTGCAAGAGGAACTTCCATATTATAGGATTGATGATTCTAAAAATTTTGATTTTGAGGATTTTGAAAAGCTATTTGAGAAGCTTGAGGATACATGTTTTGATATATTTGAGGATTTTGCATATGAGGATGAGGATTTTGCATTGAAGGATTATGCATTGGAGGAACTTGATATGCTTGAGTAGGAGCTACTTGTGGATTTTGATTGGTAGCTATAACATGTTGATTAGGCTCTTGAAAAGACATTGGGCTCATGTGATTTTGGAAAGTTTTGGTGTAATTAGATTGTAAAGCATCTATAGTCTTGGCCAAATTGGATTGTGTAGCAATAAGACTTTCGATTTGCTTAGTGAGAATTTCCACTTGAGATTGGTCAACTACACTTTTATTTGTCTCTACTTTAAAACCTTGAGTAGGCTCCATCATTTGAAGAATAGGAGTAGAGTCAAAAATCATAGCATGGGATTGTTCTATAACTTGCTCCTTAGTTTGTGGAAGGCTAGCTTGAGGAAGACTAGTTTGCTCATAAAGCATGGATTGTCTTTGATGTCTATGGGCTACAACCTGTACTACTTTACACACTTTTTGCCAATTGTCAGTAAGACCATAGCGCTTATCCGGTTCTTCTAATCGCCGTTCAACTTCCCTATGAGTTTCAGGATGAAGAAGCTTAAGAAAATTGATCACAAGATCAGGTTCCAAAGTTATCTTATCCTCATCAGGAAGTTGTTCATAGCGTCTAATATACTCATTTTGTAAGTGAGTAATAGAGCTACTAGGCTTTGGTGAATTGACCTATCGTAAGAATCCATCCGATTATGTTGGCTATAATCTTCAAGATAGAATTCTTTGGGCATCTCCTTTCTAAAATCACTCCAAGCAAGACTATCATATTGAGTGACACAGTTTATGATAGAGCTATCAACAATTCGGTCAAAGAATGATATCAAAAGATCTTCGGGAAGACCAACAATCATAGCTTTCTCTTCAAACAAATCTAAGTAGCTTGTGATGTTGATGCCATTGAATTTTCCCTTCTCTCTCAACATAGAAGAGACTAATCTTTGGCCTTGTTTCTCAACAATAATGGATTTGAATCCTTCCTCCATCTTATTTGAATAAGAAAGTGATGCACGATGCTCTAGATCTCTCACAAATGTGTTTACTTCACGACGAAGATGTGCACGATACTGTGAGAAATCCAGTGCAACACTCAAGACTGATGATGATGATATGATGAGGATGAAAAATATGAATCAAAAAATATGGATCACAACCTCCCAACAAGATCAGAAGCAAATGCCACGAAGCGTTTCACGTCGGGTTCAAATGTGGAGGTGATCGCAATCTGGGTGGATCGGGTCCGGTCGTGGCACACACATGGTGTATGAATCAAATTTGGAAGGAAGAATGGTCCATTGAAGGAGCTTCTTAAACACTTCCCAATTCTAATCCATATGCATAGTCTTCTTTGGATGATATGTATGCATGACGAGAATAGATAAAATCCTTACACATAAATCAATTTCGAAAGGAAGAATGGTCCAATATTGGAGCTTCTTATACACTTTCGGAAACTAATCAATATGTATGGGTATGTATGGATTATATGCATGCAAGTGAATTATGATGATAGAGTTTACTCACAAGCTCAATGAAACATCCTCACTGGTTCAACCCAATACTGCGGAGCCTTCTCACACATAGAAGAAAATAGAAGACATGTAAAAATACTTAAGAGCCTGAGAGACAAGAGAAAAGAGACAAGTGACAAGTGACATGAATTAAAATGATTTGAATTAAGATACATGTATAATATCATCGTGATATGTCAAGCTAAGCAGTCTATTGATCAAAGGCGGTTCCGACCCTCAAACCATGAGAGTTCAACCGAATGTCACACGTAAGAAGGTGAGTTCCACTTCATTGACCCTATGTATGTCGAGGCTCGTAACGTCTAACTAAAGAAGTCTTAGACTCATTAAAACCTGCTCTAACTCACTCACATGCTCCACCGAGGGCGAGTCAAGATAGAGATGCTGGTTTCAAGAGCCTATCCTAGATTGGAGTTCTAACTTAAATATGAAACTAGGTACTATACTCATACTAGCCCACCTTGGATCCTCACTCGCTCAACCGAGGGTGATCGTCTCAAGGAAACCGTAAGCTAGCAAGAGCCCTATGGATGCCTAACAATGATGCTCTAGGAGTTTGGAGGGGGGTTTATATAGTTTTTTGAATGAATTTGGGTCCTTGGATCTAGAGAAATCAACTCTCAACTCTAGGATCACTACTTTTGATTACAACCATTTGATTAATCAAATCAATGGCTTGGAATTGTTCTTTCCATCAAATCTAGTGTAAAGGAGTGAAATTTAGGCGCCTTCATTCTCCACCATTGGATCTGGGGATGATCTGGACCGTCGGATCAGTGCTGACATCAATTCAGATAAGATAAGCCACTATTTTTGGAGAAACTTTGCATTATTGATCTTTAACGGTAAAAAAAGTCTTCTTTGATGAAAAAACTCGTGGATCCTCCTTCCTTTATGCTTTAGTGCATCTCCACCCTTGAATATGAGCTCATCTTGACCGTACAACATGGTTCAATCATATTTTGCCATGTGGTAGCCCTTCACGCCTTCAATTTTCTTATTCTAGAAAATTGCGATGACCTTGAAAACTGGATTTTGTGCTCTTTGACCCTTCAAATATCCTTTGATGAGGATAAAAGTTTGTAGGACTATGTTTTGAAAGGCCTCCTTTAGGAATGTGCAAAAAAAACTCCCATCTGAATCTTCCTTGTACAAGTTTGACTATATTTGGAAGCTTGCAAGGTGGCATTAAGGTGTCTAGGAAGCTCTGATAGCATTGAAACTTTGTACAAATATGTAGCCACATATGGTCTTTATACATGCCAAACCATATGGCTAACAAAAATTCCTATACAAAATTTTATAGGGTCTAAGTGGAAAAATTACATTTTTTACAAAATGCACATGGCATATCAATGTGCTAGAAAATCCATTTTCATGTGAAATTCGGGCTATAGACTGCCTTTGATAGGCTTTACAAGTATATGAATTTTCATGTGATTTGGAGACATTGAATGTTTTGCTCTAATTTCCAAAGTTTGACCAGCTTTGACTGCTACCCTAGATTTGCTCGATTTCTTCCAAAGTTTGCATGTGAACTCCCTTTGACATCCTTGATGCATCTTGGACTTCTCAGGGAATTCTGGCTACCTTCACCGAATGTGTTTCCTGTAGGCCTTCATGAGTGAGAGAGGAGAGAAAATCTCGACGACAACGTACCACGAAGCAGAGGTGTTAAGGACACAGAAGGAGACATAAAAACCGTGAAAACAAACATTTGGAAGCTGATCAATGGCCTACTACAAACAATATCATTTTTACATACTTGTAATATATCCCATAACGATCTCCATCTAGGCAACATCTTGTTGCATTTTGAAGATCAACAGGCTTACATCGGATTATGTGATTTTGGTAGAGCGACATATTTACCAACCAAAAAGAGTTTCCGAAGCTACCTAATCTAGAAATATCTACTAGAAATGAGTGGATTCGAAAGTACTGGTGGATTGCACCCGAATGCATTTCCACTAGTCCTCCACCTTTTAATAAGAGTCAGGAGATATTTATAGTTTCAATACTCCTGTTACAACTCCTGAAATGTATAGATTTCAATAGTTATCCCAGTGATAAGAATGGGACTTACAAGTTCAAGTATGTTTTAGAATTAGCTTCTGACAAAGATGTATCAAAAAGAGTAGACACACATGAACTGCTTAGAGTATTCTCGAATCTAACTCGATATGGTATAAAGATATCCATGACAGATGGATTACGACCATATTGAAAACGATATGTATTCATTTGAACTATCTGGATTAAATGAAGTGTTTACATTTGAGTTAAGTGGATGAAATGAAGTGTAATCATTTGTATTAAGTGGAGTAAATGTTGTTGTATCATTTGAGTTAAGTGGATGAAATGAAGTGTAATCATTTTTATTAAGTGGAGTAAATGTTGTGGTATCATTTGAGTTAAGTGGATGAAATAAAGTGTAATCATTTATAATATATGGATTAAATAATGTGGATTTATTTGAATTATGTGGAGTAAATGAAGTGCTATCATTTGAGTTATGTGGATTAAATGTTGTGGATTCATTTAACAAATGTGAATTAAATCTTGTGGATTCATTTGAATTATGTGGAATAAACGAAGTGTTTACATTTGATTTAAGTGGATGAAATGAAGTGTAATCATTTGTATTAAGTGGAGTAAATGTTGTGGTATCATTTGAGTTAAGTGGATGAAATGAAGTGTAATCATTTGTATTAAGTGGAGTAAATGTTGTGGTATCATTTGAGTTAAGTGGATGAAATGAAGTGTAATCATTTATAATATATGGATTAAATAATGTGGATTTATTTGAATTATGTGGAGTAAATGAAGTGCTATCATTTGAGTTATATGGATTAAATGTTGTGGATTCATTTAACATATGTGAACAAAATCTTGTGGATTCATTTGAATTATGTGGAATAAATGAAGTTTTTACATTTGAGTTAAGTGGATGAAATGAAGTGTAATCATTTGTATTAAGTGGAGTAAATGTTGTGGTATCATTTGAGTTAGGTGGATGAAATAAAGTGTAATTTATAATAGATGGATTAAATAATGTGGATTCATTTGAGTTATGTGGAGTAAATGAAGTGCTATCATTTGGGTTATGTGGATTAAATGTTGTGAATTCATTTAATATATGTGAATTAAATGTTGTGGATTCATTTGAATTATGTGGATTCATTTGAATTCTCTTGAGATAAAATTAGTGTCTTTATTTTGCAGAAGTAAAACATGGCAAGAATTCCAGATGTGAATGATGATCTTGATCATACTGAATTTCAAAGGATTTTATCTAAGCAAAATGCTCAATTTGCACAATCAGGATTAGCATTTTTATTCCATCAAGATTTAGAGCCAGAAGGATTAGAAGGAGAAGCATTATCAATGAAAGAAGTAAAAAAGACATGTCCAAATTATTTTGTTTGTGATGTTCTCTTTCGGGTTACAAGAAGGGCAAAAGAAACAACACCCTTAAAGCTTTCACACTTACAACATAAAGGATTAGCAGAAACGCTACTTGGATGCTTTGTGAAAATTGAGAGATCATTACCAAATAATAATAAAATAGCATTATATTTCATTCAAAAGGTTTTTGTACATGATATTCATCATCGACATGTAGATTGGGATGATCGTCTGAAGAATGCAGGTATTGGTTTGGGTCGTCCTCAAAATTGAGCAGAATTTTTTATCAAAGAAACGAAGGCCCTCTTCCTCAAAAGCGGCCGTACATTTCGCTACCTGAAGAACATAATCTTATACATGATTTGTCGTCACAAGGGGCAGAATTATATAATGAAGGATTAACAATTCCTGCATTACGAAGAACAATAGATGATCAACAAAAGAGGATTGATGATCTAGAAAATCAAGTGCAAAATTTACAAATGTCTATGGATGCTTATGAGAGAAAATATGGAAGACTCTCAGAGGCATCATCATCATCTATTGATCGGTTTAGTGCCGATGAGAATCAAGAAAACACTCAGTAGGTAAGCTTTTTTTGTAATCAAAGACATGGCTTGTAGTCGATTTTGCAATTGAATATAATTATAGTATTCATAGCACATCATTTTCTTCATTTTGAATATCATCATCTATGACAGGTACCATGCATCTATTTCTTCCATGTCTGAACCATCATTATGATCTACATCTAAATCATGATCACTCCATGAATCATTTGTTGAGTTTGAAATTCTCCAAAAGTTTTTTGTGCTGCTGTAGAAGCTATCTTGGTTGGAGCATGTAACAAATGCATATTACAAAACACATATACCAAACCATTAGCATGTAATACACTTAAGCGATTTCTTTGTTTTGAATGAAGAAAATCATAGGCACTCCAATTACGTTCACAACTACCACTTGAAGCTGCTACTAAAAGCACTCTCATAGCTATGTGTTGCAACTCCACTGCTTCACCTCCATACTCTTTCCACCAAATAGGAGGTGGATGCTTTTGAATCGCTTCAATATGCCATAGATCTCCAAAAGATCCTTCTCGATTTACATACGCTATTCTTTGGTGGAATGCATCTCGACCATTTGTACCTGGAAGTAATAACTGACATGTGGTTTTGAAGTTTGCCATGACTTCTTTGTTTGACGCTTGACCATTGAGTTGAAATGTTGGATCCAAAATGAATGCTGTTCCATGCAAACGAGTATGCATTTGCGTCCATCTCTTCTCTGCTAATGATACAATCTGTGTTTCTCTCGTAATGAAAATTGATTAAAGTCTTTTACTTTTTGAATAGCTTGTGACATAATCCAATAAAATTTTCCAATCACAAATTTATCAATATCAACCATTCATAAAAGTTCCACAAAAGGTTTAGTGATACCAATATTTTTTTCAAGATTACGCCAAAGATTTTGTGACTGTATTAGACACATACATTTGGATGCTGCAACTCGATAAGAAGAATACTTCTCTAGCCATGCCTCCCATCTTTGATCAGCAATCATTTCTACAAGAGCTGGCTTAACTTCTAATAATCAACTGAGCACAATGTAAGCAGTTGCAAATCATGTGGTACAAAAAATCTGAAGTGCTTTATTGGGAGATTTTGATCGGAAGAGCGAATATGAAAATTGACGCTCTCTAATAAATTTGGCCACATGATTTGCATCTAATAAGCTTTGTTTATTGAAAGATAATCTACCTATATCTTTCAATAATAAATTTAGTGTATGAGCTACACATGGAACCCAAGTAATGCCTTCATACTTGTTTTGAATTGTAATTCCAGCACTTCAAAAATTAGAGGCATTATCTATCACTATTGCAATCACATTCTTCGGACCACCCACGCGCGATATAGCATGTTCATATACCTTTACAAGAAAAGCCAAACTTTTCTCTTTAAGAGAAGTATCAACAGCTTCTAAAAACGTGTTTCTTTTTTGGACATATAACCATGACATTGATCAATGGTTTCTTTTGACAACTTGTCCATCCATCCAATGCTATTGTGCATCCATACATGGGTACATAATCAAGTACTGTTCACTTTAAAATAGCTTCAATACTTTTTTTTCACTTTATCTACATACTCTCTTCGCATTTTGTTATAACCTGGCATGGTGAAACCTTTTCGTGTATTTGACATCAAATCATCTTTCAAAATGGGATTACGAATATCATTGAAAGGAATCTCACATGCTAAGAATGCTTGAGTCCATTTAAGATGAAGCTCGAGACAATCTTGCTTTTCAAAAGCTACATGTATAGTATTTTGTGATTTATTATGGACAACGCATGGTGACAAAGTATTAGATCCACCATTTTTACTATATTCACCAACTCCACTCTTTTTTGATGCAGTTGGAGAAAATGGAGTACATGTATCTTGGTTATTCTCAAAAACAGTTTGAGAGACTTGAGTAGAAATATCCTGATGATCCTCTATTGTCATCGACGCATCTACTTGTTCTTGCTCTACACTTGGGCTACTTTGAAAGTGCTGTGAACTACTCATGCTTTTGAATCTTTTTGATGTGATACCTTGAGATTTACATTTATTTGCATAACTTGCAAAATGTACCCATATATCACTATCTTGATTAGAGCATCCTACCACATTATTACCTGTACTAAAGAGACACTCTTTTATTTGAGTTGCATTTCCTACATAACGATGCCCACAACATTTGCATTGTATTGTGGATACTGTTTTACCCTCTTGATGAACAATCACATATGACCATTCTTTTCCCTTTCCCATAGTGCTTCCAAATTCCTTTATGAAGACTATACCTACAAAAAAAACAATATAAATCAATATCAAATAAGATATTTCGATCAACATTGAGTCAAACAATTACGATAGACTTTAATTCTCAATCATACACCCATATACAAATTACAATTACACATACTATTGTGAAGTAAAAATCATTGTTGAGTTAAACAATCACAATAGATTTTGATTCTCAATCATACACACATATACATTTACACATACATATACTTACACATACTATTGTGAAATATGAATCAATATTGAGTTTAACAATCACAATATATTTTAAATTCCTGATCATATGCACATACACTTACACATACTATTGTGAAGTAAGAATCAATATTGAGTCAGACAATCACAATAGATTTTTCATTCACAATTATACATTCAAATGCATACACATACTCATACACATACATACATATACTATTATGAAGTGATTCTCAATGTTGATTCAAACATAATCTACCTATATCTTTCAATAATAGTTTTAATGCACCACAAGAGATATTAAATTCCTAATCATATGCACATACACTTACACATACTATTGTGAAGTAAGAATCAATGTTGTATCAAACAATCACAATAGATTTTAAATTCCTAATCATATGCACAAATATTTACACAAACTATTATGAAGTAAGAATCAATAGAGTCAAACAATCACTGTAGATTTTTCATTCACAACTATACACTCATATGCATACACATACTCATACACATACATACATATACTATTATGAAGTGATTCTCAATGTTGATTCAAACATAATCTACCTATATCTCTCAATAATAATTTTAATGCACCACAATAGATTTTAAATTCCTAATCATAAGCACATACACTTACACATACTACTGTGTAGTAAAAATCAATGTTGTATCAAACAATCACAATATATTTTAAATTTCTAATCATATGCACAAATATTTACACAAAATATTGTGAAGTAAGAATCAATAGAGTCAAACAATCACAATAGATTTTTCACTCACAATTATACACTCATATGCATACACATACTCATACACACACATACATATACTATTATGAAGTAAAAATCAATATTGAGTCAAACATAATCTACCTACATCTTTCAATAATAAATTTAATGTATCACAATAGATTTTAAATTCCTAATATATGCACATACACTTACACATATCCTAGTGAAGTAAGAATCAATGTTGTATCAGACAATCACAATAGATTTTAAATTACTAATCATATGCACATACATTTACACATACTATTGTGAAGTAAGAATCAATATTGAGTCAAAGAATCACAATAGTTTAAATTATTTAATATTTATAGCAAAAAGTTATACCTTGTTCTCTCTACGACACTTTAAGTTTGTAAAGAACAAAGTAGCTTTTATGAAAAATGAGTAAGAATCATTCATAATAGATTACCTCTGTTGCATGTAGACCACTTCATCCTCTCCGATGCTTGAAAAGAGCTTAATTGTCATTAACTTTGACTTTTTAAAAAGAGTTATGGCTAGGAAAATCTAGTAATTCAACTAAGGAAGTGTGATAACTTTTGAAATAGAAGAAGATTAAAGAATTCATCATCAAGTCCCTCCTAAAAGGCAAAATCCATGTGCTTGATGGGCTCATGGATGATTTTTACATTCACTACAACAGATCGGCCGTATATCGAGGTTTTTATGGAGGGAAATGAATGCGTGCATTTTTGGTACGACAATTGGAATTAAAGCGCCAGTATGGGTACTGGTATAGGCCTCAACATGGGCACCAGTATAGGCATCGGTATGGGCATCGGTATGGGCATCAGTATGAACATCGGTATAATCGTCGGTATAATCATCGGTATAATCATCGGTATATGCGTCGGTATTACCGACGCTCATACCGGCGGTATTACCGACACCTCTGCTGGGTGTACCGTCATGTATACCAGCGTGCATTGGGTGTATCGATGCTTATTTCGATGGCATTACTGGGAGTACCATCGCTTATACCGACGACCATATCTGCAAATTTTTTTTTGGGTGGAGTGTGTTGTCTTTTGTTACCACAACATTACCATGATGTTGCTTAGCAAAAGACAATACACTCTGCCCAAAAAAGAACTGAGTACATGTGATGTGTAGTCTAATGTCAACCAAAATATGATTTCATAAAGCACAATATTATTGGACACAAAAGAGATAATCAGGATGAACCATGAACCATGAACAATGTACAAAAAGAGTTATATATTTCATAAATGAATCATGTACAAGAGTGTGGCAAACCACTGTCATACATGACGCTTTTACAAAATGTGGCAAAGCATTGCATTGCCATATAAAAATCAAATACAAAATTTTGGTGTGCCACTGCCATACACATGCAAAGAACGTTCCATATCAACAATCCTGCAACAAAGAACATTAATGAAATGAGATTAATTCACATGAAATTTACAAACAACAAGTAAAAAACAAGTTTATAAATTCATCACCTCATCACAAATGCTCCCATGAAACGACCGCACCGCATCCCTCCAAGTCCTCCAATAGTGCAGTCAATCCATGACGATATCCATAAGCCTCCTCCATTCATGTTGGAGGACGACCCATTGCCAGCTCCTGCAACAAATATACAAAACATTAGAGGAACATACATGAGAATCTTAACACAAACAAATTCAATAAACCAAATGGTACTTACAAACTCGTGACGCATCATGTCATATCCATCGCTGCCCAAATGTGACGGTCCAACCGTATCTAAACGGGTGGCTGCGGCATCTCGCTGTTGGTGATATCGATCAGGAGTCTACTACTGCTCTTCGCGAATCATATCCCACTCCTCAGCATCTAACCATACAGGCTTTGGTAAGCCTGCTCTGAAAGCATCACGAGCCTCGGATCATCGATGGGACATAACTTCACGTGCGGTGTGCAGAATCGACTCTGAACTGACAAGAGGCTGCCCATTGACTGGTCGGAACTCCTGATAAATCATCTTTGTGATATAATTCTTCCGATCTTTATCTTGTTCACTCCATTTCAACATGATAGAGTGTCCAAACTATATGGAGCAAAGCTATCGTATACGTGCACACATTGTTTTTTCGACCACATCCATCAGTGGAGCTCCATCTCGGATACTATACAACTTGGAGTCATCATGGTCATGAGCATCCCAAGGTGTACGTTGTCGTCGTGATTAGGATTCAAGCCTTGAACATCAAATTACAGAGACCAAACAAAGCCCTAATAAAAATGATTTTATGAGCATGATGTTCGATATGGACATTATCAACACATCTAATACCGGTGAAATCTATCCCTTTATGTGGATCTGATTGCACATAAGCGCTCGATATGTTTTCTTTCTATTTATTGTTATTGAACAGTATGACTCCGGTTGTTTGAATGCTTTGAAATAGAGAGTATCAATGTAATAAAAGTAATGAAATATGAGTGCATGTAATTTAAGTGTGACTTATGTGCGCGTAGATGAACTTGTATATGTAAAGATTTATATATATGCATAAATGTGCTTTAAGTGGAGCATACAGGTCAGGATGATCCTATAAAGAAAGGAAAATTATATGGTCAAAATTCACGTGCATGCGTTCTAGAGCTTGGAAGGGAACCGGATGAGGAGCAGGAAATCCTTAATTGGGAGTCAGGGACTAAAATGGAAATTCCCATGAAGTGAGGATTTCAGGGGCAAAACGGCTTCCATAGCAGTATCGCGTGTCTGACAATTTCGGCAACTTGTGAAAAGGCGGCAGGCTTGAAGTTTTGAGGGCGCTGGGGGAGAAAAATCGAGTGTGTGCAGGCTCTCTCAGGAAGCGGTAGATGCAGCAGGTGCAGGACAAGTCATTAAAAGAAAAACATGCGCATCTCAGACAAAGGAGGTGTTGAAGAAGAAAGGGAGTACAACGGGAAAACGGGCCTAGAGAGTCTTCTAACAATATGTCCATCTGCACAGGAGTAAAGAAAAGAATGCAGAAAGCTGAATCGTGAGTCCGGCTAGCTACTGGAGGACCTTTGTTCTTCAAATGTTAAGTTTGCATGTTATAACAGAAAGGGCTACGCAAATAATAGACATGAAGAGGATGACAAATAGAAATGAAGCTCCCTCCGATGTATGCAGAGCATGTAGGAGGACAATCTCTTCTATCTAGGACAGGTCGGATTGCTCTGGAATCAGCTAGGGAAAACAATTGATCAGAGTAAGAGAAACGAAGAGAAGGATGACGGAGAGACTGGATCTTTAGTTGTGCCAAGCTGTAATGAACGGAGGGAATAGCTACATATTCATAGGGAACTCTTCTACACAGCTATGCTTGACTGACCAACGGAGGAGAATTGGATATGAAAGGATCTTACAGATGGCTTAAGGCTGAGACGAAGGTAGGAACCTAATAGATTCAACGCGGAAGAACTTCTACGCTTCCAACAATGACGATCTGACAGATAAGCTGAACTATATTCTCTTCAAGTTTTGAACAGGATTTTTGAGAGAATTAAATTCTCTTCGGCTTCAGTTAGGATTCCGTTTAAATATCATCTTCACTTTTGATTTATTTTTTTTCCTAATGCAACTCTGCATTGTCATACTTATTCATGTATGAAGAAATTTTTTTTGATGGTTAAACGCATGCATTTCTGATGACTACACTTGCACTTCTGACAAACAATGTTGATGAATTGTGCAAATTTATTTGCCATTTTTTTGGCTGATGAGTTGTGCAAATTACTCTTGCCATCTGCGCGTACGATTATAATAAGAGAAGCTATGTGAACGTTAACACTTGTCGGTTTTGTGTGTTTAGTTGTGTTAAGTAATTGAAGCAATATGTTCGCAAACTTATACGCTGTTATGCTTTGAAGTGGCACTCTATCTTCCGTTTACTACTCCTTTATGGCTAAACTTGTGATGCTAATAACCTCTGAAGACACTCTTTTGATAGCGCATAACATTCATAGAAATAGTTGAGTGTTGTAATTTTCAAATAACCAACCAAAGTAAATCTGTCAAATCTGCTTTAGAAGTAGTTGAGCGGAAGATGTTTTATGACAGGAGAATGTTAATACTTACTTCATGTCTTTAATCAGATTCAAGCATCACGTTCAATTCTACCAACTGTAGAGTTCACGAGGATTACTTAGAAACTCGAGATACTTTCAGTCTATAGATTTTGAATGACTGCGTGCAAATACTTAAAAAAAAAAAAAAAAAAAAAAAAAACTAAAAAGAAAATTCATTACATTAAACTTAAAACAAGAACAATACTTCAAATCTTATGAATTTGATGTGAACTTATAGGAAAGTATCCATACTACTTCAGTTGATCCAAAAACATGGATCCTACGATCAGAACTCTCTAAGCTTGCAACCTCATGAGTTTCTTCCTTTCCAGCACTTTAAGCATAGTGTGAAGTAACTCACACTCATCGAACGTTTGAACCTTAACAATGAGATGTGTAATACTTTCATAGTGATTTCCCTCTTCAATTAAAGAAACGAAGGGATTAAACGAATTAGGAAATGGTTTTAAGTTGAATGATAAAAATTCTCGCAATTATGAAAGGAAAGGTTTCACTTTGAGAATTGCCCAAAAATACCCCGAATCAATGTCACGATTGTTGCTCCCACCTTTCTAAGAACTCCGCGATTGTTGAGGATGTTTGCACTGGATGACGAAGATAAAGTGACTAGATCCACATTTCTAAAGTGGATACATAAACCAAAAGATCAATCTATTCTAGATATAAAAAGGGAGTTTGATCAGCAATTTGCAGACTTATCTGATTATGATAGGAGGGCTATAGATCAAGAAAAGGTATCCTTGTTTCTCCGGGCTATAGATCCGAAAGCCCGAGAAGAAATTTTTCCACAATTACAATAGATAGGAACTGAGTCTGGTCTTACCGAAGACTGGGGTAATGTAGATGAAGCTGTTAGAGGATATGTAGAAAAGCAAAGAACTTTGTCTAAGTTCATGCAGAGCTGGCATGATGATATGCAAGAAGAACAAGCTCAGGCTGTTCAGCAACCTGTACAGAACCCTCAGGTAAACCTACCAACACCAAAGGATGTTGTGCCCACTAATACAATGGAAGATATGTTTAAAAAGTTTAGTGACCTTACGATTCAAAGTATGAAGCAGATGATTGAATCTCAATCTTTACAAGCACCGGCACCTAAAAACCCAAAAGCTCCAGAAATTAAAAGATGTATTTGGTGTGACTCTTTGGAGCATAACAGATATTCGTGTGAGAGCTTCAAAGAAGCATTAGCAAAGAATTTGGTATTCGTTAAGGAAAAGATGATATATGACTCTAAGACTGGAGAAAAAGTAAACATTAATTTTGGACGGGGAGGAATGAGAATATTCTTCCCTGGCACATGTGAAAACGTTGCTTCAACATTGCATACGTATGCATGTCAGGTAGTTGACGAAAATAATGATATAGAACCGTGGTCTAAAGTAATAAAGTCCTTAGACCGCGGGAAGATGCATCATGAAATTTTAAAAACAGTTAGTAATGAAATCCGAGGGGTAAGTGGATGGGATGATCCTGTAGATACTCTCTCGGTTGTTACATACCTATGCTCTTCGGTAGAGCATGAAGCAGTAGTGGAAGAGAAACGAAGAAGAACCAATGAGGGTGAAGAGGAGAAAAGAAGAACTAGGCGTCAAGTAGAAGCTTCACATGAACAGCCTCAAATACCAAACCAAACCCATCCAACACAAACAAACCAACCCATAGATCCTCCATCACAACCAACAGTAATCCAACCAAATAAAATTCCGACTCAAGTTCAAATTCCTACTTCTGCTGAGATGCCAATCCCTACCCACGATAATATTCCTCCTCAAGATCAAGAGATGCAACCTGTGAAAAAAGGACAAGGAAGAGTGAGAAATCCCTCATATATGCGAAAATCACACATAGAGCAAGCCACAAATCTTAAACAAGTTCTCGAGAAAAGAGTGCTCGATAGTGTAATCGAATTTACACTCGGTGAGTTACTGGGAATAGCAAAAAGAGAGTTTCTAGAAGTAATAATTGACCTCTTAAGAAGGAAACGACAACCAATAGCTGACATGCAAGAGATTGAAAGAATGGATGAAGAGACTCCTGTTCATACTGTGCAAGCGCAAGTACAAGAGCTAAAAAATGTACTTGAACCAATTGAGACTAATGTTCAACCGTGCGTGCATGAGGAAATACCCTTGGAGAAGAATCCTTCCGAAATAACTCCTTCGAGTTATTACACTAAAGATCATTGGGCTCGAGCCACAACTGAGACGTTGGTGAGATTAGAGAAAATTAGCACTCCAGTTGTCGCTCTTATTGATCATGGATCTGAAGTTAACTTGATGTCCAAAGATCTCTATATGAAGGGGAAATGGCCAATAGACATGCAGCCTGGTTGGAGAATTAAGGCTGCAAACTCGATGCCAGGTGAGTTGTTTGGTGCATGCCCGCAGGTTCTAGTTACAATTGGAGATGTCAGTGATTATCAAAATTTTTTCGTACAAGATCATTCTAGTTACTCATTGATTTTAGGGCAGCCATATATTACTGCCTTAAGAATGGAAACAAGAGTCTTGGAAGATGGATCGGCCTATGCGCGAATCCGTAGTAAGGATGGAAAAAAGGCAGTCCAATTCATGACGGTATGTGTAGATCATATCAGGAATAGAACTTCTCTTCGGACAAGACCTATTCCTGAAGAATTCGAGGATCAAAGTTTTTAAAGGAAGCTTTCATAAGTCGGGACTATGAAAGCTTGAAAAGTGAAAAGATCCCGAATGTAAATATGTTTATATCAAGTTTTATAGCACTTTCTTCGACAAATTCATTTCAGTTTCGTGTTTTTTCTGAGTTAAAAAAGTGGGAAAAACAATACATAGCAGATCTTCAAAGAAACTTTCATGGATGTAGAGTGCTTAACTTCGACGAGGAAATCTCCGGAGTCTTTGACAAGATATCCTTTGCAGACACATTGTTTGATCTGCAAGAGTTAATTCAAGGAAAAAGGAGTGATTATGTGATTCAAACGCACTCTATTTCCATGTATAAGGAAATAGCAAAGTTTGAGCAAGATGAAACAGGTAAAGAAGTCTTCGTTGAGACAAAATACAAAACAATTGATAAAAAGATAAAGCCAGTCGCAGTTCCACTTCCTGAAGATAGTAATAAACTTATGGATGATGTAAAATCTCAGCCACCTCTCAGAGATAAGAGAAAAATAGGCCATAAATTCACTAAAGAAACACTCGAGCAAATTCAATTAGGGAAAGATGGTTTCCTCAGCGAAAAAGAGAAGAATGTATTCTCTCGGATGTTATTTAAGCATGGAAAAGCTTTTTCTTTCAATGCCCAAGAAATTGGATGTGTAGATCCATCTGTGGTGACACCTATGATAATTTTCACGATACCACATGTACCTTGGAATCTCAGACCAATTCCGGTACCAAAAGCTCATATTTCAAAGCTAATTGATCTGTTGAATGACAAGATTAGAATGGGGATTCTTGAGCCATCAAGTGCTCCTTATTCTAACCGTTGGTTTACTGTACCAAAAAAGAATGGGTCATTAAGATTTATCCAAGATCTACAGCCAGTGAATAAAGTGACAATTAGAAATATGGGAACTGGGCCTATTGTAGACGAATATGCAGAAGCCTTTGCAGGAAGATCTATTTATTCAATGGGAGATTTACACTCTGGATATGATCAATTCCAGCTAGCTCTCGAAAGCCGTGATTTGACGACTATGAGGACGCCACTTGGGCTTGTGCGCATGTGCACTTTGCCGCAAGGTGCCACGAACTCAGTGGCACATATGATGAATGGTATGCATAAAGTTCTTAGGGATTTTATTCCACATCTGACTATGCCATTCATTGATGATGTCCCTATTAAAGGCTGTGAAGAAAGAGATAGAGACGAGACTCTTGATGAGGATGGATGTAGGAATTTTGTTAAAAAGCACATAACTGATTGTGAGTCCATTCTCAGTCGGCTGGAAGAGGTTCATTTGACATTGTCTGCTGAAAAATCAGTATTTGGAGTGCAAGAGGTTTTAATTGTAGGAAGTTTGTGTGGACCTAAAGGAAGGAAGCCATGTCCCAAGAAAGTAGATGCCATTCAACACATGAAAGAGGTCTGCTCCTCGATCACTGAAGTGAGGAGGTTTCTTGGGGCATGTGTTTTCTATGTTGTATGGATTCCCCATTTTGCCCATACTGCTGACCCACTTTATCAATTGCTTAGGAAAGGGCAAAGATTTCAATGGAAAGATATCCATACTCAAGCTGTAAAAAAATTAAAGAAAGCACTTGCAGAAGCTCCATTGCTTAGAAAGGCTGATTATACTGATAATAAAGAAATTTATATCACCATAGATACAAGTCCGACAGGTATAGGTTGGGCGATTGGCCAAGAGGATGATGAAGGAAAAAGATATGCAATTCGTTTCGGAGCTAAAGTTCTAAATGTTCGCCAGAGAGGTTACCCTCAAATTAAGCGAGAGCTTTGGGGAATAGTGACTGCGCTAAAAAATGATAAAGAATATCTGATTGGGGCAAATGTGGTAGTAAAACAGATTGTTTACCATTGTTGGGAATGATCGTGAATTGTTCCACTGCAGATATTGCCATGTTAAGATGGATAGCATATATTAAGTCGCTAAACCCTGAGTTTGTTCATATAGCTGGGAGGAATAATGTGGTGGCTGATATGCTATCACGAGCTATATATGAAAATGAAGATTTGATGACTTCTAATGATGAAGAGATAGGTCTGGACTTTTATGCTTCACATGTACATAATCTAAGCCTAAATGAAGTATCTACTGGACTAAATAGAAAAGAGCCTAAGCGTCAAAATGAAAGGCTTGGAATTTGTACTAAGTCTTCAAAAGAAGTTCAAAATAGCTTAGGAAGAGGGAAAGATAACAGATGGATAGAAGAAGAACCTTACAAGATCCAAATAGGAATATCAGAAAGATTTAATGAAGACGAATATGAAAATGAGTGGAAGGAAATCGGGAGATATTTAAGTATGAAGTGTCCTGATCTTAGTTGGAGTAAAGAAAAATTCCGTACCATTCGAAGAAAGTCAAGCAATTATTTCCTGAAAGATGGATTACTCTGGAAGCGAAGGATTGGAATGGGTAAGATGCCCCAGCGAGTTGTAGGTTGTGAAGAATCGAGAGGAAGGATTATGCGTGAAATGCATAGCTCACTATGGGCCGGTCATAAAGGCTTTCAAGGAACTTATGAAAAGATAAGGGAAAGATACTGGTGGCTTGGGATGTATGTGGATACCCAAAATTACGTAGCCACTTGTACACCTTGCCAGATGTACTCCAATGTTAGACACAGAGATGAATTACATCCAACATATCCTCTTAATATTCACTATAAGTGGGTTGTTGATTTAGTTACAATGCCATTAGGGGTGCATCAGATGAGGTATATTGTATTAGCAAGAGAAGACCTAACAAATCATGTTGAAGGAAGAGCTCTAAGGACGAAAACTACAAGCAATGTATGTAAGTTTCTATTAGAAGATGTGTTTAGTAGATTTGGTTATGTGGAGAAAATAGTTGCCGATAAAGGTGAGCTTGATGCTCAGGAAGCTAAAGACTTCTTTAAAAAATATGGAATTCGATTATCACTCACCACTGCTTACAATCCTGAAGCTAATGGAAAAATTGAGCGTGGTCATCCACCAATTATTAAAGCTTTGGCTAAGGCTTGTGAGGGGAAAATAAAGAATTGGCCAAATTACCTTCCCTTTGCCCTTTGGTCAGACAGGATGACATACACTAGAACTACTGGATATATGCCAGCAGAACTGATGTATTGTCAAAAACCTATTTTGCCGACGGAGTCACATGCTTTAGCATGGACTTCCTTGCCTTGGGAAGATGAGGTGTCAAGAGAAGATCTTCTAGCAGTGCGGATTCTTCAACTAGAAAGAGGAAAAAATCTGGTAGAAGAAGCTGCATTTAAGCTTAGAGCTTCTAGAGAGAAAAATAAAATTGCATTTGACAAGTCCCACAGGTTAAGGCCAAAAAGGTTGAAGGAAGGAGACTGGGTACTTGTTTATGATAGCTCATTGAATACTCAATATGAGGCTCGAAGAAAACTGGTTAAGAGATGGTTTGGTCCCTATGTGGTATGTAAAGTTTTTGATAATGGAACATACTCACTTAGAGAATTAGATGGGACCAAGTTAAAGGATTTAATTGCTGGAAAAAGAGTTAAGCTCTTTAAAAGAAGAGAGAATGAGAATTATGAGACGATAATAAATGAAGACGAAGAAGAGGGAAGTGAAGAGGAAGGAAGTGGAGATGATGAAGAGACAGACATCAATAAGGAAAATGATTAAAATAAATTATATCGTAAGATGGTGCATATATATATATAAACATGTATATATATGTATGTATATAATAAAAACCATGTAGACAAATAACAAGATATGAATCCGTCTAGATGTAATAAATAAATAAAGCACCAAATAAAGTAAATGTATGTGTTTTACTTATTCATGACATTCTATTAATACTAATTTTCGTTTCTTACAGGGTACTGACGGAGATTTGTGATCAGATTATTAATAGGAAGTCTTTTAGGTTTGATTGGAATGTTTTACTATTTTAGGATCTGGAATGGACAGTGAAGATTCCAATGATACATCCATTCCTGAGGGTAGCATTCCTGAAAGATTTAGAGAGACGTCAAGGAGTGTGCCTGAAGGGAGAACCTTAGATAGTTCTTTCATATCAACTTATTTGCTCCCTACACCTGAAAATGAAGAAAGAATTCCTATAGAAGAGTTTGTTAAAGATCGTATCACTAGGGAGACCTTGATATCATCATCAAATGAAAGAAGTATACTCAGGTATCGAAGGGCACGAACATATGGAGAAGATGATACTTCGGATGACCGTGAGTCATATATGGAAGTGGACCCAACAGCACTTCTTGTATATAGTCGTGACTTAGCAGAATATGCAGAACTCTTACAACAGCTTGCCTTGTTCCGTAGGGAACGTGAAGGGGGTGAGACGTCTTAAAGATAAATTAAAATGTTGTATTAAAGATATGTGTAAATAATGTTTATTTTGAATCAAGTTAGGTTTTTTTTTATGAAGAATAAAGTCAGGGAAGATCCTCGGAGATCGGCAAGAAAATAAATACCAGTGTATATAAATAAAGCCAGGTAATATTTTCCTTTTTGAATAATTGTTTTTATATAGATTCGTGTGAAATAAGCCTCTGATTTATGCAGGATGACCAAGTTCAAGTTTTTTCTAAAGAAAGAATGATTAAAGGCGACAAGCTCGAGCGGCTTCTGATTTTATACTGGTGAGATGTTATTGTTTCAGTTTCTTTTCCTCTCATGTATATATGTGTATGTATGTATATATATATATATATCCATATGAAAAGGACTACATGGGTTGGGCATATAACATGTAAATAAATGCATAATTAAGAAAAATTAAGTAGAACAAAAATCTCGTGCCACTAATTAGATTACATGTAATGTATAAGGGCCAGGATTATATGAGTAAGGTTAGAAGATGGACTAGAACTTTCGAGAGCAAGATCTAGGAAGGTGAAGGGAAGACCTAGACTAAGTATCTGTATATAGTAGTGTTTACGAGCACTTGATGAGTGAGACACTTCGACTTCTACTCTGGATCTCTCATCTGACCTAATCTTCAGAAAGATTATATCTTGAGAAAAGAATTCTTATACCAGCCAACTATCTATATGTATGTGTATGTGTTGTTGGGTGCTGCGATGAGCTAGTAGGCGGGTGGAACTACCTTGGTCGGGTGATCAGGGCCACGAGCTGACGCTAGTTGTGTCGTATGGCCTAACCTACATGTTGTTACACGCTCATACGGGTTGATAGGCGGGTGGAGTCACTCTGACCGGGTGGTCAGAGCCACGAGCTGACGTTGATTTCGTATGAGGCTGACATTGTGAATCGTGCGCTATGTCGGGTCGGTAGATGGGTGGGCTAAATCTGTCCGGGTGGTCAGGTCCACGAGTCGCATCCGATTTCGACATAGGCCGAAAAGTGTGGAAAAATAAATAAATAAAAATAAATGCAAAGATATAAAGGTTGAGCTGGGATAAAGAATTAAAATAAAGAAAAACAGAATAAAAATATAAGAAAAATAAGAAAAGGGTCTGAAGGGGCTTCAGATGATGGAAGATCAATAGGGAAGCCAGAAGCGAGTTTCATAAATCGAGTTAGTAAAGACTGGTATATGCAAATGCTTCGGATAGGCTACTAGATCTGACCGGGTCGAGTTAACGAGAGAGCTAAGAAGTTTTCGATTTACTCATATGATTTCTAGTCTAAGTGCATTAGTGTATTCTGATATGTTGTATGGAATGCTTTTATCTACCTTCTTCTCTTAATTTATGCCAAGACTAATGCATTTTCAGGTTTCATGCATCAAGTTAAAATTTTCTTTAAGTTCTGTATATATGCTATGACTACTTGATCCTTGCTTGTGTTTGATGTTATGTATGCAGGATTGGCACATCCGGAGGATGCACAGGTTCAGAGGGGGTGGATGTCGTCGTGATTAGGATTCAAGCCTTGAACATCAAATTACAGAGACCAAACAAAGCCCTAATAAAAATGATATTATGAGCATGATGTTCGATATGGACATTATCAACACATCTAATACCGGTGAAATCTATCCCTTTATGTGGATCTGATTGCACATAAGCGCTCGATATGTTTTCTTTCTATTTATTGTTATTGAACAGTATGACTCCGGTTGTTTGAATGCTTTGAAATAGAGAGTATCAATGTAATAAAAGTAATGAAATATGAGTGCATGTAATTTAAGTGTGACTTATGTGCGCGTAGATGAACTTGTATATGTAAAGATTTATATATATGCATAAATGTGCTTTAAGTGGAGCATACAGGTCAGGATGATCCTATAAAGAAAGGAAAATTATATGGTCAAAATTCACGTGCATGCGTTCTAGAGCTTGGAAGGGAACCGGATGAGGAGCAGGAAATCCTTAATCGGGAGTTAGGGACTAAAATGGAAATTCCCATGAAGTGAGGATTTCAGGGGCAAAACGGCTTCCATAGCAATATCGCGTGTCTGACAATTTCGGCAACTTGTGAAAAGGCGGCAGGCTTGAAGTTTTGAGGGCGCTGGGGGAGAAAAATCGAGTGTGTGCAGGCTCTCTCATGAAGCGGTAGATGCAGCAGGTGCAGGACAAGTCATTAAAAGAAAAACATGCGCATCTCAGACAAAGGAGGTGTTGAAGAAGAAAGGGAGTACAACGGGAAAACGGGCCTAGAGAGTCTTCTAACAATATGTCCATCTGCACAGGAGTAAAGAAAAGAATGCAGAAAGCTGAATCGTGAGTCCGGCTAGCTACTGGAGGACCTTTGTTCTTCAAATGTTAAGTTTGCATGTTATAACAGAAAGGGCTACGCAAATAATAGACATGAAGAGGATGACAAATAGAAATGAAGCTCCCTCCGATGTATGCAGAGCATGTAGGAGGACAATCTCTTCTATCTAGGACAGGTCGGATTGCTCTGGAATCAGCTAGGGAAAACAATTGATCAGAGTAAGAGAAACGAAGAGAAGGATGACGGAGAGACTGGATCTTTAGTTGTGCCAAGCTGTAATGAACAGAGGGAATAGCTACATATTCATAGGGAACTCTTCTACACAGCTATGCTTGACTGACCAACGGAGGAGAATTGGATATGAAAGGATCTTACAGATGGCTTAAGGCTGAGACGAAGGTAGGAACCTAATAGATTCAACGCGGAAGAACTTCTACGCTTCCAACAATGACGATCTGACAGATAAGCTGAACTATATTCTCTTCAAGTTTTGAACAGGATTTTTGAGAGAATTAAATTCTCTTCGGCTTCAGTTAGGATTCCGTTTAAATATCATCTTCACTTTTGATTTATTTTTTTTCCTAATGCAACTCTGCATTGTCATACTTATTCATGTATGAAGAATTTTTTTTTGATGGTTAAACGCATGCATTTCTGATGACTACACTTGCACTTCTGACAAACAATGTTGATGAGTTGTGCAAATTTATTTGCCATTTTTTTGGCTGATGAGTTGTGCAAATTACTCTTGCCATCTGCGCGTACGATTATAATAAGAGAAGCTATGTGAACGTTAACACTTGTCGGTTTTGTGTGTTTAGTTGTGTTAAGTAATTGAAGCAATATGTTCGCAAACTTATACGCTGTTATGCTTTGAAGTGGCACTCTATCTTCCGTTTACTACTCCTTTATGGCTAAACTTGTGATGCTAATAACCTCTGAAGACACTCTTTTGATAGCGCATAACATTCATAGAAATAGTTGAGTGTTGTAATTTTCAAATAACCAACCAAAGTAAATCTGTCAAATCTGCTTTAGAAGTAGTTGAGCGGAAGATGTTTTATGACAGGAGAATGTTAATACTTACTTCATGTCTTTAATCAGATTCAAGCATCACGTTCAATTCTACCAACTGTAGAGTTCACGAGGATTACTTAGAAACTCGAGATACTTTCAGTCTATAGATTTTGAATGACTGCGTGCAAATACTTAAAAAAAAAAAAAAAAAAAAACTAAAAAGAAAATTCATTACATTAAACTTAAAACAAGAACAATACTTCAAATCTTATGACTTTGATGTGAACTTATAGGAAAGTATCCATACTACTTCAGTTGATCCAAAAACATGGATCCTACGATCAGAACTCTCTAAGCTTGCAACCTCATGAGTTTCTTCCTTTCCAGCACTTTAAGCATAGTGTGAAGTAACTCACACTCATCGAACGTTTGAACCTTAACAATGAGATGTGTAATACTTTCATAGTGATTTCCCTCTTCAATTAAAGAAACGAAGGGATTAAACGAATTAGGAAATGGTTTTAAGTTGAATGATAAAAATTCTCGCAATTATGAAAGGAAAGGTTTCACTTTGAGAATTGCCCAAAAATACCCCGAATCAATGTCACGATTGTTGCTCCCACCTTTCTAAGAACTCCGCGACAACGTGGTGTTCCACGTGGCGTACCTACATCTGAGGTACTCGTCCTAGGAGTAGAAGTAGGCGACACAACGTCTGTCGCACTGCCTCCACAACAGCCTCCTCCTCGAGACCTAGCTATCGATCCACTCCTAGAACCTCCTCCTCTAGAGCGTGACCTCGATCTACAAGATGAGCCAGCATCATTATCACGGTGAGGTGTCAAACGCAGATGTCTACTACTAGAGCCAGTACGGGATGGCTGAAAAGTTGGTCGTGGTGGAGTCATAAAGCTAAGAGACATACCTCCGACAGGAGTAGCACCACCCGCGGGAGTGACACCGGTAATAAGCAATTAGAATGATATTAGTAAATAAAGTTATTTTATACAACAATGAAAGTTTATTTCAAATCCACTTACCTGAACAATTCAGTGACACTACTATCTGACCATCCATAAATGGATTGCAGATTGAGCATCGCGAGTGACGCACATAGTACAGATGTCTTTGCTCCATTGTAAAGTGGTAAACGAGCTAGTCTCACTCCTCTTTTGTTCTCTTTTGTCCACGAGAGGTTATCGGTGCAATGTCGTTTGGGTCCATCTGCTCATGTAGGGGACCATGCGAATGGTAGCATAGGTTTTCTAGTCGACTTTTATCAAAGGATCCATACTCTCTAACATGTGCAATACAAATCCATCATTTCTGATAAATTTGATACTTGCACTAAGCGCAACGACATGCCATTCTCTCCTCCGGATCCGAACTAGCCATCTGATACAATCTGGACATTTTAGAACATTTGATTTTTTTATTAAACCTAAAAATCATACTCCTAAAGACTTAAACCTAAAATACTAAAACCTAAATACTTAAACACCTAAAAAAACCTAAAACCCTAATCCTAAAATCCTAATACTAAAGACCTATATATGTGTATATGTGTTATATGTATTATATATATGTCCATTGCTTATATAATTAAAATCCTATTTTTATATATTTAGTTATATATATTTATTTAATTTATTTAAAACACTAGTTATTTTTTATATTTATTTATCTATACAATTATCCTATTTTATATATATATATTTATTTATATATTCAGATTTTTTTCTTGATTTTTTCCTATATTTTCTCTTTATATAAATTTAATTGAGTTATATGTATGCCTAAACCCTAAAACCCTAATCTTAAAGATCTAGACCTAAAATATGTATATTTTTGTATGCATGTGTATATACATGTATATATGTATTATATGTGTATGTGTATGTGTGCATATATATTATGGAGGTGTTAAAACCCTAAAACCCTAATCGGAAAGACCTAGACCTAAAACATGTCATGTGTATGTGTATGCATGTGTATATATATGTGTATGTGTATATATATGTGTATGTGTATATATGTGTATATAGATATGTGTATAAGTATATGTGTGTATGTGTATGTGTATATATATTTACTCTCATTAAAATCCTTAAAATTAGACCTATTTTTATATCTTTAATTATATATATTTAATTAATTTATTTAAAACACTAGTTCTTTTCATATTTATTTATCTATATAATTATCCTATTTTATATATTTATTTACTTATATATTCAGATTTTTTTTCTTAATTAATCCTATTTTTATATATTAAATTATATATATTTAATTAATTTATTTAAAACACTAATTCTTTTTATATTTATTTATCTATATAGTTATCCTATTTTATATATTTATTTACTTATATATTCAGATTTTTTTCTTAATTAATCCTATTTTTATATATTAAAAAATATATATATTTAATTATATATATTTTATTAATTTATTTAAAACACTAGTTCTTTTTATATTTATTTATCTATATAATCATCCTATTATATATATATATATATTTATTTATATATTCAGATTTTTTTCTTAATTTTTTTCTATATTTTCTCTTTATATAAATTTAATTGAGTTATATGTATGCCTAAACCCTAAAACCCTAATCTTAAAGATCTAGACCTAAAATATGCATATTTCTGTATGCATGTGTATATACATGTATATATGTATTATATGTGTATGTGTATGTGTGTATATATGTTATGCAAGTGTTAAAACCCGAAAACCCTAATCAGAAAGACCTAGACCTAAAACATTTATAAATGTGTATGCATGTGTATGTATATGTGTATGTGTATATATATGTGTATATAGATATGTGTATAAGTATATGTGTGTATGTGTATGTGTATATATATTTACTCTGATTATTTTCCTTAAAATTAAACCTATTTTTATATATTTAATTATATATAATTAATTAATTTATTTAAAACACTAGTTGTTTTCATATTTATTTATCTATATAATTATCCTATTTATATATATATATATTTATATATTCAATTTTTTTTTGTATTTTCTCTTAATATAAATGTAATTGAATTATATGTATGCCTAAATCCTAAAACCCTAATCTTAAAGATCTAGACCTAAAATATGTATATTTATGTATGCATGTGTATATACATGTTTATGTGTATTATATGTGTATGTGTGTATATATGTTATGCATGTGTAAAAACCCTAAAACCCTAATCGGAAAGACCTAAACCTAAAACATGTGTGTATGTGTATGCATGTGTATATATATGTGTATGTGTATATATGTGTGTGTGTATATATGTGTGTATATATATGCGTGTATATATATGTGTCTATAAGTATATGTGTATGTGTGTGTAAATAGCCTAAAAACCCTAATCCTATTTTTATATATTTGAGGTAAAAAAAACTTTAAAATCGAAATTTTATATATTTAATTATATATATTTAATTAAAACACTAGCTTATGTGTGTGTATATGTGTGCATGTGTGTATGTGAATGTATGCATGTGTGTCTATGTATGCATATGTGAGTATATGTGTATGTGTGTGTATGTATGCATGTGTGTGTATGCATTCATGTGTGTGTGTTCATGCATGTGTGTATGTGTGTGTGTGCATGTGTGTGTATGCATGCATGTGTGTATATGTGTGTGTATGTATGCATGCATGTGTGTATATGTGCGTATGTATGCATGTGTGTACATATGTGTGTGTAGTATGCATGTGTGTGTGTATGTATGCATGTGTGTATATGTGTATATGTGTGTATGTATGCATGCATGTGTGTATATGTGTGTATGTATGTGTGTGTGTGTATGCATGTGTGTATATATGTGTGTGTATGAATGTGTGTATCTGTGTGTGTGTATGTGTGTGTATGCATATGTGTATATGTGTGTGTGTATGTATGTGTGTATGCATGTGTGTGTATTTATGTGTATGCATGTGTGTATATGTGTGTATGCATGCATGTGTATATGTGTGTGTATGTATGCATGCATGTGTGTATATGTGTGTATGTATGTGTGTGTGTATGTATGTGTGTATATGTGTGTGTGTATGTATGTGTGTATGCATGTGTGTGTGTATGTGTATGTATGCATATGTGTATATATGTGTGTGTATGTATGTGTGTATGCATGTGTGTGTGTATGTATGCATGTGTGTATATTTGTATGTGTGTGTATGCATGCGTGTATGTATATGTATGCATGCATGTGTGTATATGTGTGTATGTATGCATGTGTACATGTGTGTATGTATGCATGTGTCTACATGTATGTGTGTATGTATGCATGTGTAGATGTGTAGATGTGTGTGTGTATATGTGTGTGTGTATGTATGCTCTATCTTCCTATCTCTATCTTCCTCTCTTTCATCTCTCTTTATCTCTCTCTCTCTCTCTTTATCTCTTTATCTCTCTATCTCTCTATCTCTCTGTCACGAGGAAGGGGATAAGGAAGAAAGCTCACACACACACTCTCACTCTCAAGGAGAAGCACACACACAGATTGAGGCAAGGAAGAATGATCTTCTTCTTCTTCTTCTTCTATTACATAAAAAGGAATGTACAAGAATGACCTAAAAACAAGAATACAACAAGTGCAATATATAAAGATCAGTACATAAGGAAAAACCTAATGTTCGCGAATGAGTGAGCTCGCAAGGAACAAATGTGCCATCACTCTCGGTAGATAAATCTAATAAAGCTCAATGAAGTATCCCTTACATACCGACGTGACCACTATACATGTCAGAGAAACGAAAAAAACTGGTACGTGTCATCCTAGATCATCACATGTTGAGCTTGATATCTTAACACTCCCCCTCAAGCTCAACTCTATATCCTGTAATCCAAGCATCTCTCGAAACTTCTTCAACTTCTCAGCTCCAAGTGCTTTGGTGAAAATATCAGCAACCTGCTCATCTGTTCTCACATAAACAAGATCAATATCACCTGCTAATACCTTCTCTCTGATGAAGTGATAATGTACCTTGATATGCTTTGTTCTAGCATGGAAAACAAGGCTCCGTGCTAACTATATGCTGCTAAGATTATCACAATAGATAGTGATAGGATTTTGCACTTCCACACCTAAATCTGCAAGTAACATCTCTAGCCATGATGCCTCACATGCTGCCATTGCAGCACCTCTATACTCAACCTCTGTACTCGACAAAGCAATAGTGGGTTGCTTCTTTCTGCTCCATGTAACAGCTGCACTCCCAAGTGAGAATAGAAAACCACTAGTGGATCTTCTATCTGGAATGCCACCAGCCCAATCTACATCAGTGTATCTATAAACCTGCAAATCTACACTAGCCTCATAAAACAATGCATAATCCAAAGTAGCACTCACGTAATCTAGAGTGTGCCTCAGAGCATCCAAATGTGGCTTCCTGGGAACCTGCATAATTTGACTTTCAAGTCCAATAATATAGCTTAGATCAGGCCTTGTAATTGTGAGATATATATGACTTCCCACAATTTTCCTATGCATAGTAGCATTTTCCAGTGATTCACCTGATGTAGTATCCAACTTCAAATTCTGATCTAATGGCATAGAAATTGGCTTACAACCAGCCATACCATACTTTTGCAGCATATTCAAGGCATATTGCCTTTGCGACATACATATACCTGTTTCTGTATGTATAAACTCAATGCCCAAGAAATAGTGCAACACACCAAGATCTTTCATGTCAAATTCCTGCATAAGGAGTTGCTTTATCTCTTTGATGCTTCCTTCATTATCACCACCTACAATCAGGTCATCAACATAAATAGCCACAATAGTGATGCCATCATCAGCCTTCCTTGCATATAGTGAGTGATCTGCATCACACATAGAAAACCCAATGCTGGTTAAGTAATCAACAATCCTTGCATGCCATGCACGAGGGGCTTGCTTCAGCCCATACAAAGCCTTTTGCAACCTACAAACATATTCTGGATGCTTTGAATCTTCATATCCTTGTGGCTGGTCCATATATACTTCTTCCTGTGACTCACCATGTAGGAAAGCATTCTTCACATCCATCTGATGCAAAGTCCATCCTTTTGCTGTAGCTAATGCAACAAGTGTCTTGATAGTAGACATTTTAGCTACATGGCTGAATGTTTCCTCATAATCAATGCCATATGTTTGTGCATATCCTTTAGCTACCAATCGTGCTTTATACCTACTTATGCTACCATCAACATTATGCTTTACCTTGTAAACCCATTTGCAGCATATGGGTTTCTTTCCTTGCGGTAATGGAACCAGCTTCCATGTATCATTTCCATAAAGTGCAGCCATCTCCTCATCCATAGCTTTTTCCCAATCTGCAATTCCAATTGCATCTTCAAAGCAAGAACATTCAACATCTTAAAAAAAAATTTCCACGTAATCTTCCACTCCATGGATTTGAGTTGGAACTATTGCTTGGTGATGCATCTGGTCCACTCAAAACCTGAGATTTTGCACTTGATTTTTCAGCATTTTCTTTGTCATTTGGTTCAAGACTCAGTCCTTCTTTGGCATCTGCATAGAAGCTTGAAATTTCATCAAATACCACATCTCTGCTCACCTTTACCTGTCGTGTGAGTGGGTTATAACATTTATATACCTTTTGCTCAAGGGAGTATCCAATGAAGACACACTTTTCCGCTTTTGGATCAAGCTTCGTCCTCAATTCATCCTTATAATTGAATGTTGATCCTCCAAATTGGTAAAGGTTTTGACTTACTTTTGATATAGAGGTGCTCTAATTTCAAGAGTAGGTTGTTCTTTTGGAGATTAACACTCTCCATCACAACCACCCATAGATGTGGTCTTTGCTGGACCCCAAACATTTATATGTACTACTTCTAGTACATTCTCACTAACATGCTTGTCATGTGGAAATGATGCTCTTGATTGTTTACCAAATTGACATGCTGCACATACCTTTTGCATTTCTGCAACTTTGAAATTTGGTAGTCCATGGACAATCTCCTTTGACTGCATCAATTTTAGCCTTTGCAAGTTTGCATGTCCAATCTGTTTGTGCCAGATCTCTATAACTCCTGCACCTTTTGCAAACATGGCTGCATTCATTTCAATAATCTTCACATTTAAGGTGAACATCCTACCCACTTTGTTTCCTTTGAAAACCAATCGTCCATCCTGCTTGTACTCTTCTACATATAATCCATCAACATTAAACCTAACTTGTAATCCCTGGTCAACCATTTGTCCAACAGAAACTAGATTCTTTGTTATATTTGGAACATGCAGCACATCAACAAGATGTTTTACCTTCCCATCCTCCATAGACAATGCTATGTTTCCTGTATGCTCAATAGGATGTGATGTATCATCACCTATTTCAACATATCCAAGAACTGACATTTTTTGCAAACTACTAAACCATTCTGCATTACTGGTCATGTGATTTGAAGCACCTGAGTCAACGTATCAGACATTATCATTCGATTTTGAAATACCAGCAGACATCATATTCATCATGTGATGTTGAACCATGAACAGCTTCTCAGAATCATCTGCACTTGTGGATGCATAGTTGTTTTGCTGCCTTCTGTTATTTTGATTCTTCAACGTGCAATCACGTTCAAAGTGTCTAGGTTTACCACAATTCCAACATCCTTTACTATCATTACCGGAATCATTTCTTTGGAATTTTTTGCGACCTCTTTGGCTCCCCCTACGTCGAAACTGTCCTCTTCGTCCTGCATGATTCTGTTGTTGACCTTGGTCTTGGTTATTGTTTCCTCTTCCACTTCCCAAGCCTCTACCTCTACCTGTTCCTTTGCCAGAGTAGAATACCTGCTTAGAACTGGGCTTCCCTTGAGAGTTTGAATCCTCACCAAGATTCTTTTCTTCAATAATCAACATAGATACTAGATCAGCAAAATTTGGAATATTCATTAGGGAAAAAAGTGAACCGTGCATGGGCCTTTTAGATTAAGGGGTGATTAGTGATGGACCAATGAGAGGAGGGTGGTGGCCACAGTCTAGAGCCTCAATCAAGTAGGCTAGGCCTAGGTTTCCCTTGGTTTGGGCTAGTCAAAACAACCAAAATGTGGTGGGAGAACTAGTATTTCCTTTGTAAGTGGTTTCAAGGACCCACGAAATTCGAAATTTTCCATTGGAGTTTGATTTGCACCCTTGGATATGGAGAAAATCCAATGGTTGAGTTCGAAAGGAAGAACAAAAGTGCCTTTGGTTGTGCATCGTTGGATGATGTGCTGATCCAATGCTTGAGATTATCCCTCTTGAGGATTGTGAATATTTGAATTGCTACAGTTGGATCTCCTTTTAATCCAACGGTCTTCAAGTCACGCAAAAACATGTTTTAACGTGAGACGTCCGATTCACATGCATCGAACAATGTAGATCTATTGCGAATGTCAATGCAGTACTCTCTCTCTTTCTTTTCCAAAGCAATCATGATTGATATGACTTCTTATTTGTCCTCTTCTGCCAGACACCCAGACGTCGATCGTGTGCATTTGTTGAGTAAGATCCAATGGCCATCATTTTCTACACTGTGTAGTATCTCTCCTCCTTTTTCCAACCTCTTAAACACTCCCTCTTTTGTTGTTTTTTGCCAGAGATACGCATGCCAAAGAATCGACACCAAAGAACTTCTGCAAAATCAAAGAGAAGAGAAATTATAAGACCTAAAGCATACAGAAAGACAAAGACTAAGAGTACGTGCATAACTTACCAAGATGTGAGATCTAAACAGAGAGAGAGAGTGTGTGTGTGTAGAGAGAGAGATCTCTATGTGTGTGTGTGTGCACAAGACATTGCAGGTTGCAATTCGGTTCGCATGTGCAAGTTCGACAGAAGACAAACAATACTCAAACACATGCAAAAATGTTCAGTTTTGCTCTCGAGTTCCCAATATGTTTAAAACACGGCCTCGGTATAAGTGTCGGTATGCGCATCGGTAACTTCCAGTAAATTACCAAAACTTATATTGACGCTTATACCGATGCTTATATGGACACCCATACCGACGATCGAGAGACACCCCTCATATGTTGTAGTGATTGCTTTCCTAGATGTACTCATAGGGCCCATTTCCAAAATTTTGGCAAGAATCCATGACATTTAGAGCTCTAGCAAATTGTCTTAATGCTAGGATCATGAAGCTTATTCATAAAACATTAACAAGAACAAGATGGAGAACTGGAGGCCTATTAGTATGATCCGAATAATCTACAAGGTAATAATAAAAACTTTGGCTAATAGGATAACTAATCATTTGAAGCGTTCGATTCAAAAACATAAAAAAGGATTTTACAAGGGTAGATAAATCTTGGAAGCGCCTATTTTCGGCATTTGGGAAGATTTAGATTATGGTAGGGACTCAAATCAAGAATTCCTATTCATAAATATTGACTTGGATAAGGCCTAGGATAGATTAGAATAGGACTTCATTTTGCCATCCATGAAATTTTTGGGTTTTGGCTGCAAATTTATCAAGATAGTCCAGACCCTCGTGAAAGATGCATCAACTAGAATCAACATATGTTAAAAGGCCCATCCAGAAGACATCTCAAGGCTCAAGAGAATTTGTGACCTCTCATTCACTCTCAACCAAGCTAGATGGTCTTTGAAATAGTCGTGGATCCAATGGGAGGTTAAAATTATTGCGGTTTAGTAGCCTCTAACTGAGAATAAGAATGCAATGCTTCTTTGGCTAAACCTTCATAGAAGCATTTGGACCAAATCAAGGACCCACAAAGTGTTTGGCTTCTTCCTTTGGTGCAAAAGATGTCTTCCTAAAGAGAAAGACTCGAGACACCTTTTATATGTGTGTCCCAAACAGTTCTCAAGTTGCAATCTAAGATCTCTTGAAGGAAGGTTGAAGAGGGGCTGTTTGATGACTCTTTAAAATGCGATCAAAAGTGAATCTCTTTAAAACTTTGGTATGTTTTTTGACAATTTTTTGCCCTGGAAAACTCTTCCTTCGAGTGTTCAATTAAACCTTCAGAAAAGGAAATTAATTATAATAATATTAGCCCATTCAAATAGTAGATGATCTTTGTAATCAAAGTAGCCTTTGTAATAAAAAATAAATAGCAAAGATGAAAAAAGAGGCAACAAATTCATCAACTGCTTTATATCTCCTCCTACTGCTTTATATCTCCTCCTAGTTTGCTTCCAATTATTTTTCCTATCTCTAGTATAATTCCAACTTCTGCAAAACAAAATGGTCATTTCTCAACTCTGTCTCTGTCTGTCTCTCTCTCTCTCTCTATATATATATATATATATATATATATATATATATATATATATATATATATATATATGTGTGTGTGTGCGCGCGCGCGCGCAAATATATGTGTGTTTGACAATGACATGTAAGATCATTGTAACATTGATTAGGCGGTTATACAGAAATTTCAAACTGTTTGCTGACGGAAAACATTTGAGTCAAGGTGAATTCTTCTGATTGTTATTAGCACTGCTTTTGTTTACTGTGTTCACAAAGAGCAATGGAACTGCACTTGACCTTCAGCCCTTTTTTATTTTTTTTATAAAAGGAAGTTTGGCCTCACCCGGACTTTAATTAAAATAAAAAAGAAAGGTTACACGTGAATGGGACTAGTCCCCATGGGACCCCCCAAATCCCACAAAGCAGGGGAGGAGTATGGCAAGTTAGAGGGCATTACAAATGAGGCGGATAAATCTGTCATCACCCTCATGTGGGACCCATTTGGGTTTCAGCTTGTTGTTTTCGAAGATATAAATACAATGATGTCCAAACGGTGGAGATCTCTTATTTCGGGAGATTCTTTAACCTAGAAGAAACAAGGATTTCTCGATCGACCATTCTTTAGGATTTTGGCCAAAATTGACAGCATATCGCTCCCTCCAAATCTTCCAAAGGGTCTCACTCCTGTTGGCATTCCACAGCCTCAATGAACAGCCGACCGCCTCACCCAACAGCACCTAGCACCTGTTGCCAATTGATTTGGTGCGAGAGTCGAACCGCCTTCAGCCCTGTTGTCTGAATAGATAACCCTGTTGTCTGAATAGATAAGCTGTTCCTAATTTAAAGCATTAAAACAGCTTTTGAGGCAGCAATGTGCCGCATTGAAAGCGATGCTGGGAGATATTTTAGTTCATGGCTGCACATGACTCGGTCGCTGGAGAATGCTCATATGAGTCATGTCGGCGCTCGACTATCTATGTGTGCGCTTGCCATCCAGAGAGTCATAAGAAGAGAGCACATGACTCAGCCGCGCTGGAGCATGCTCACATGGCGGACCTGTAGGAGCTCGACTGTGTATGTGTGCGCTTGCTGCCATGAGGAGAGCAATATCAAGAGAAAAGTCCTTCTGAAAGGTTCCTGGCAAAAGAATTCATTCCCAAGAAGTTGGGCAACGAAAACAAACTCGATGCTTTAGACATTCCTGCTCGGTTGCGGCTTGTATATGTTCCTCATATAAAGCAGGGAATTGATCACCCCCCTCGATAAATCACTGCAATATCTTCTTTAGTGACGGATTTAGAGAAACACCATCTGAGGATTCGGACGCACATCAAGCTAAGGAGTCGCACTGACACAAGAAAAGAAGATGTGGAGGAGAGAGAGAGAGAGGGAGCATCGTCTTTTCTCGCAAGAAATGAAGCGAGAGCTAGGGCACCAAAGCTAAGGGTTGCAGCATATCAAGGACGCAAGGGCATTGTTCCTGAGCCGCATTACAGGCATGAACCTTAATGCTCTATACAGAAGCAGTTGCAGAAGTTCGAACACAGTTTGGTTTTAGAAACGATGGAAACGGACTTCTAAGTTCTGAGGGAGGACTTACTAGCCGAAAGGCCGTTTCGTCTTTGACAGATTGATGGCGTTATGGATTACCGTGCGTTGTGGTAAGACAGCCCTGCCGAAGCAGTAAGTGAGCGGTCACCGCCTCCAGAATACGCAGCCTCTGATAGACGGTGCTCAATAGTGCGTCCTGAGAACTCGAGTGGCCATCTCTATGGCAGTGACATAAGCAAGTAGATCCGGAGGTTTGCGAAGCGGCTGGCTCATTTGAGCGGTGAAAGAGAGGCGGCGTGGACGAAGTAGGATTTCCTGTGAACTGATGTACAATATCCTTGAAGTTAGATTTGTCCGCCAAGATTCTCCTACAGACAGGAGGATCTGCAACAGGAGCTTCTTCTTGCCTCCACCTGTCTTCCCGCCTACGGCGCTTATTTGGAATTAGACCTGACGGCTGTGGCGAGCGCCGCTTCCGTTCTAGGCAGCTGGAAGGGCTGCTGGACGATGGGGAGGGACCATCTGCGCTTGTCTTCTGAGACATCTCTACGTCTTCACCTACTCCGATATATTCTACAGCGTGCGTGCTCTTCATATCTGCAGTAGCTCTTGCCTCACTGACGAACCTGTTAAACTACTGCTGAGGGAAATCTGATTCTCTCCTCTTAAACACAGAAGCTTGTAATGCAAAGACTGTAGGAGAACATTTCCTAGGTGTGTATAAACGCCATGATCGGTAAAGGTTGGTTACTTTGAAACTGAAGGAGAACGGATATTACCTTATCTTTCCATAGCCGTTCCCGTTGGATGAGGCAGTGTACTACAGTCTACGACAGACGTGCACACCTTCGATTTGGCACCTGGGAGTCGGGACAATGTCAACACGCGGAGCTCGACCGAAGGAAACTTTTGAGGGGACGGGCCTGCCGCTGAAGCAGTTGAAGTGTTCTGTTCCACGCGGCAGAATGAGAAGGAGTGATCATCGTCATCGGGATGAGATCAGAGACAGCCGAGCTGGAGATTGACTCGTGACAAGGTGAAGGCTCCATTAGCTGACATACTTGTGGTATGTCATCTTATAGGCATATATACATCACCATTATAGACATGTATACATCAGCATTATAGGCATATTATATATATACATCACCATCTAGACATGTATACATCACACGGAACAAAAGTAACCAAATTGCAAAGGAGATTCTTATAGGCCTTATGGGTAACCATGGCTCCTTCCCATACACGAAAAGATTGAGCATAAAAAGCCATTTGTATATGATGTTAAGAAGATGAACAATTAACATCAAATTACATAAAATTTAAAGAACATGATGAACATTATGCGTAGTAAACGTCGAGCCATCTTCAAATCGAAAAAGACATCATCAATTGCAACTACTTTACATTGATTAGAGTCTTCAAGCATGACTATTCGAAAAGACTCTACTTCATAACTATGGAACCATTTTCTTTGTGTGTGTGTGTGTGAGAGAGAGAGAGAGAGAGAGAGAGAGAGAGAGATATGAAAACCTCAACAAGTACTTTAAAATACAATGTCAAGAGATAACAATCATTAAAGGCTGCATTGATTTTGGTTTATCTTTTTCCAAGTGTTAGAGATTCGCTGACATTACATTCTTCTCAATAATAATCATCATCATCCATATCAATGGGCTTCTTTTTAGGACCAGTAATGGGCGTCAATTCTTCCTTTGAATCAAGGCGTCATGTATGTGGTTCCTCCATATGAAAAAAAATAGATCCACTGAACTTGCATATTTTACAACATGGAACTCATTAAGGGACTATTGGGCATGAGAAGGACTTCATAAGAACACACAAGAGATGAATAGAGCCATCCATCCAACTTGTTTCCTATTCTACAACATTGAAGTCATTAAGGGAATATTGGGCATGATAGGGACTTCATAAAAACATACATGAGATGAATAGAGCCATCCATCCAAGTTTTTACTTTATAACTATTCTTTCCCCTAAGTTCCATGTTTTCTTCAAAATGAAATTGGAAGGTTAATGGGGAAGTATTCTAATGGTCACTCCCACTTGCATCTATGTACTAAGTACACAATCATCTGTATGTGTTGTGTTTCTTGTATCCTTTCCCTTTCGAAAAACTCTTGAGAAGGGAAAGAAAAAGTAGAAGCCACCTTTGAAAGTGTGTACTATCTTCCATATACACTTACCATCCAAACCATCACTCCCATAAAGTTAATATAATCGAAGTAACCTCAATCCATAAAACATGATGCATCTTGACTGGATTCATAACATGAAATACTAAACCATATGAAATAGAACAAATTCCCCATAAGAAAAATGATTACAAATTCTTGTCGAACTCAAATTATAGAACCAATTTACGTGTTATTATACTTATTTCAACTCACAAGCAATAATTTTATCGTAAACTATCCTTGTTTCTATGCAAATATGTCATTTTTTAAAGTTCCTAGTAGTAAAATGAAATCTAGACATCTCATTATCCAAGATGTTTCTGGCCAATTAGCCGTACATAGACTGGATTAAGCTCTAGTCTATATTAGCAATATGATGCAAAATCTAGTCCTTTCTCTCCCCCTTAATTTCTCCATATGAATGCAAAAACATTTCTTTATGAGATTCAGATAGTCCATAAGTATCAATATTCCTAAATGGTATAGTCATCATCCTCATGACTAAACATGAATAAGAGATTGATCCTTCTCCAAGTCAATTTGATCCCTATCTCTTCCAAGTCTAAAGTAAAATGTTATCACTCAAGTTCCAATCTCTCTAATGCCAAGAATTAGATCTTCCTAACCATTGGAAATAGATCTAATACTTCATATAATAATGTGAATTCCACCCAAAATGGAACTCCAATAAAATCCACATAATGGATTTTGATGAACAATATATGGAGCTAAATTTGTAGAAGAACACGTACAAACTTTCAGATTTTCAGATATTGACTTGTGCACATGTTAGCTTAACACGTGTATGTAGCTCTTCTTTTACTTTACTCAACTCAATAGATTATGAAAGATTTTTATTTTAAGTATATTTATAAACTTTAAGTTTCATGAAACACTTATCTTTTACACTTAATAATTTTTTTAAGATTGGACTTATTCCTTTTCAATGTGTAGACACATCACTCTAGGTACACCATCATAGTGCATCTATGTGAAAAAGAATAATGAAAGAAATGTTGTGGCACACTCTTTCCCTTGCCCAAATATAATGTTCAAAGGCAAACATTTCTCGCCTGCTTGTCTAAGAGTAGAAGCAAATTTTTGAGGTAGGCGCTACTTGCCATTTCGATTGAAAATAGGTCCGATGAATGTGGCTTCCTTTTGCATGAACCCAATACAAGAATAAGATGCACATACAATTATGCAATTAATATATTTGAGCAGCAAAACTACTTCTAACTAAACCTAGAAGTTAAGTGATCTTCATGTATGTATTCATAATTATTATAGCTAGAGTTTGGTGGATCTATTATACATGTTCCCTCAATGCTCCATTCCTTGATCCAAAAAAAATAATTCTATCACCTAAAAAATATGCATGTTCCCTCACTAGAGTCAGTCAACAAGTGTATACCATAAATAAAGTATAGTACAAAGATACGGATAAAGTATTAAGATGAGAGTAGTTAACCTATGAAACTACATGCGATGTAGACAATACTTAATTGCATAAAGACTATACTTCATATAAATAATACTAAGCTGCATAAATGTGAATTAAGAAAAGGGACACTCAAGTATGGGAGAGGGAAGCCCCACACACAATCTTGTCGACATTGAGCACAAAAAGAAATCAAAACTTCTAGAAAGTACTATTTTTCATGTACTTGAGAACCATTCATCATGGAACTCCAAAATAGCAGTGAGGTGTGGATCCCAATCAGTACCAAAAGCCATTTTGCAATGGCCACCAATATATGACATAATATATGAGTTCTATCTATTTCAATTATCAACTCAGAATTTGTTTTATCCTAGAGCTCATTGGCACTTCATGGGCCAACACCATGAAGAAGACCAATTAGCGAGGTAAAATAGAGTAGTACCCAGTATAGCCCCATGTAATTAGAGTAGTACCCAGTATACAAAGTAAGTTTTTTTTAGTACCATGCATAAATAAAATAGATCAATCAACGAGGTTACGAATGAAGTAGTCAAGCAAGATATTCTCATGATTTTGAGTAAAATATGTTCATATCTCCATAATAGGAGTCTTCATCGGTATTTGTATACAACAAAAATTTGTGAAACATAATGAAGTTATGGAAGCAAGCCTTTGAAAGGTTGACACCAATAGAAGTTCATGGACACGTAGAAAAGGATAAATATTGTTTGAATGGCTACATGAAACAATGTGAGAATTCTTGTTGTTGTTTGTTTCAAAAATGGAATAGCCACCTATACATACAATCACAAAAAGCCGTAACATCTTGAATACTTCCATCAAGGCTCAAAAACTTCTTGTATCACATGAACTCTGGAAATATGAATCTTCTGTTTAATTTGATTATTCGTCGTATTCTATCTTTGCATTAGTTGTTTAATGCAGATATTAACTAGGATGTTTACATCTAATATATATCTATATTATTGCTTCAAATTTCTTTCTCACGATCAGCTTAAGCTTCTACATAAATGTTCTTCTGAATATTTTGAGTGTAGTATGATTATTTGTTTTTACATGGGATAGTTCTCTTTGGAAGCAGATGAAATCCTACTTAGAAAAAAAGACAATTATAGGTTGAAACTATAAAAAATGTGTTGAAAATCAAGCTCCAACCTTACCCATACACGAAAATATTGAGCATAAAAAGCCATTATTATATGATGTTAACAAGATGAACAATTAACATCAAATAACATAAAATCTAAAGGACATGATGAAAATTTCACGTACTAAACTTGGAGCCATCTTCAAATCGAAAAGACATCACCGATTGTGACTAATTTACATTGGTAAGAGTCTTCAAGCATGATTATTCCAAGAGAATCTACTTCATAACTATGGAGCATGTTCTATTTTTTATGACATGAAATGATTCATCTAAATTCAATAACACGAGTGTGTTTCTATGTGTGTGTATGTGTGTGCGTGTGGGTGTGTGTGTGTGTGTGTGAGAGAGAGAGAGAGAGAGAGAGAGAGAGAGAGAGAGAGAGAGAGAGAGAGAGAGAGAGAGAGAGAGAGAGAGATGGAAAGCTCAAAAAGTAGTTTAGTATACAATGTGAAGAGACAACAACATGAAAATTTGCATTGATTTTGTTTTATCTTTTTCCAAATGTAAGAGAAACATGGGCATTTATTCTAACCAATCGCTTCTAAATCACCATCATCGTCATTGTCATCCATATCAATGGGTTTCCTTTTAGGACCATCAATAATGGGCTTCAAATTCTTCCATTGAATCAAGGCATCTTGTATGTGGTTCCTCCATATGGATAAAATAGATCCATTGAATTTGCATTTTTTACAACATGAAACTTAGCAAAGCAATCTTGGTCGTGAGAAGTCATATGAAAAAGATAAGAACCACATGAGATGAATAGATCCATCTACCTAGCATGTGTCCTACAGTCTACGTTACTTTAATATAGCATTTCTTTCCCCTTAGTTCCATTTTTTCTTCAAAATCAAATTGGAAGCCTAATGTTAGGAACTCCTAAAAACTTTCCTGAATCCAAGACTTGTGAATGATGTGTGTGCCACTCTCCTTCCATACATCATATCCCCTTGCATTCAAGATATTATTGCTCTAGAATGATCTAGTGCCGACATGTGGCCACCATGCAAAACTAATCCCCATTACTATTGAATACCTTAGAATATCCCTCGAGCTAGGGACCTTGGCTATGACTGGCCCTTGTCCCACACACACATGGAATGGTCTCTATAGACCGATGTCTAACACTCTCTCCCCCTTCTAAATATCATTTTCCTCAATTACCGATGAGGGAAAGTACTTGTGAACAAGATCATTAAATCCCGAAGTAGAATTTGTAAGCGATAATTCTCTCTAGGCTACTAGATACTCCTAGATGACATAGTTTCTCAACCATTTTTGTCTTCGATCTAGTATCCTATCTGGAGAATGATCTGTGCTATCACTTTCCTACAAATAAACAATACCCTCTATAAGATTATCCTCCCTAGAAATATACTCTCTAAGATTACTGACATGATACACTAGATGGAATATGCAATATGGAGGAAGCTCTAATTAGTATGCAACATCACTAAGCTTCTTTACTATCTTCCAAGGTCCACAAAACCTTGGTGAAAGCTTAGTACACTTACCTATGGATAGTGCATTTGATCTAGTTGGCACTTGAAGAAAATGTCTATCTCCTTCCTCAAAGACTCTAGGAGATCTCTGCCTGTCAACATGTTCTTTTGCCCTATTAGTTGCTTGGTGTAGCTATTTCTAAATTTTCTCAGAGGTTCGCCACGAACTCCAAAGCACTAGGGAGTTTCTTTGGCATTCTGATGGTACTCAAAGTAGTGGGATTCATGCTGTAACTCATCTCAAAAGGAAACATTCTTGTCACCTTATGAGGTCTATTATTATAAGAAAACTCTTCTAACGGCAATTAAGTATCCAAATCTGTCTGCCTATTTGGTACATATGCTCTCAAAATGTCCTCTAGAATCTAGTTAACCCTCTCGATATGACCATTTGTCTGTGGATGGTCACCACTATTCATTTTCAATGACACTTTGAGTTTGTCCAATACACCCTTCCAGAGGTGTCTGTGAATCAAACATTCGGATCATAAACTATGGGTGTTGGTAACTCATGCAATCTGAAGACATGCTAGATAAATAGACTCGCTACTTGTGGAACTTCTACTATCTCTTGCATGGGTATGAAATGAGCAATCTTGCTCAATCTATCTACCAAGCCATACACGATCAAGTGCATGGAAACATGTGCATAAATGATGGTGAATGTATTAAAGGGACAAGTAATGCATGAAAAATGGGAACATCCACATCATACGACACTTCTTACATAAAAGTGTGTATTGTGATACTTGGTGCAATAAGAGACACAAAACGAGTGGTATCTCTTAGCTCTGATACCCAAATGTAGTGAATACTAGGCTCACTTCAAAGCTCTTAAGGACCGATCCAATAATAGTATTTTCGACTCAATCAAGCCTTTGTACTTCAAGCTATGCTCAAAAAACGGAGTGGAAGGAAACACCTACTCTTACTTCTAGACGTTCTATGCTTCACACACACACACACACACTTTAACAGTGAAAAGAGATGGGGAAGGGGTAGACAACACCTCTAGGCAAGCATTCCACACCGCAATCACACATACAAGCTCATGAAGAGGAAGATACACATGCACAAAGAAGCGAACTCAAAATTTTAGAAAGTTAGTTCTTCAAAATGGAAAAAGTCTTTACAAAAGAGTCACAAGTGGCTTAGATACATGTGCGCTAATTTTGGTTCTTTCACATAAGAGACCATAACTTTCTCTATAAATCACTAAGTTCCTAATATTGTACAGATGTAATGCTATGATCTTGCATCGAGAGGATTCCTCTAGAGCATTTACAATGCTTCTCAATTTTTTACAAAGGATTTTGGGAAAAGGAAATGAGCCATTTCTTAAACATTCTGGGGACATGCTTTTGTTCTCTTCATTCTTCTTCTATTCAAATGAATCTATATCATTTAATCCACATAGTTCAAATGATACCACATCATTTAATCCACATAATTCAAATGAATCCACATCATTTGATCCACATATTACAAATGAATCCACTTCATTTAATCCACATAATTCAAATGATACCACTTCATTTAATCCACATAATTCAAATGATACCACTTAATTTAATCCACTTAACTCAAAGGATATCACTTTATTTAATCCACATAGTTCAAATGAATTCACAACATTTACTCTACTGAATGCAAATGAATCTATATAATCTAATCCACATAGTTCAAATGAATACACATGGTTTTCAATATGGTTTAATCCATCTATCATGGATACCTTTGAACCATACCAAGTTAGATTCGAGAATACTCTAAGTAAATGATGTGCGTCCACTCTACTCCTACACACTTCCTCCTACTCCTAAACCCTAACTCCTTCACTCTCTCACTCTTAAACCTAAAGACTTGTTACACACACCACAAGTGTGTGAAGTAATAAGTGCAAGATAATTGTGACTTTCCACATAACTAAAATCACTTCTTCACACACAATACCTTCACACCATAGCTATAACCATCACATAGGCACCTTGATTAGACTTGTCCTTAACAATAGTGCCAAAAAACATGTGTGTAACTAAGCTCAAAAGATCTTAAGGACTTGTAATGAAAGAGACTACACCTAAATCATCAACAAGTGTGTATAGTGGTGGATCAATACATGCTTTAATTTATCAATCGATGGACATAGACATATCAAGTGTATGAGAATGTGTGCTTTTGTAATGGCAAACGAAGTGAATGTGCAAAAAATGCATGTAAATTAAGTGGAATTACCTCTCAAGTCACCTATTCCACTGAAAATGTATGTCGTGATACTTGCTACATTAGTAAGCACAAATTAGACTGTTTCTCTTGGCGTCGATACTCGAATATGGTGAATTGCAAGTTCCTCTTGAAGTTCTTGATGAGACACATACAATGATGGTATTTTCAGCCTAATCTCACAAACGCACTTTGAGTTATGAGAAAAATACTAAGTGGTGGGAAACACCAACTCTTTCTCCATAACTCGCCAAGCTTCACACACATGCACACACACACTAAAATGGTGAAAATAAATGGGGAATCGATAGAAGAAACCTCTGGACATGCATTTTAAGAATCAACCACAAATAGAATTAAAAAGTTTCAGCTTGTTCATTCAAAATGGCAAAAAGTCTTTACAAAGAGTCACAAAGTGACTTATATACATGTGCCCTAAAAATGGTTCTTTCACACAAGAGATTGACACTTTTATTGTAAATCACTAAATTCCTACTAATATACAAAGCTAATGTTACAATCTTCTTGGATTATGCATCTAAAGGAATCCTCTAAAACATTTACAAAGCTCTTGATGTACTCTCATAATTTTTCTTAAAGAAGAAAAATTATGCCCAATTTTGAAAACTTTTTGGGGCCTACTTCTCTTTGCTTCTTTCTCTACTGATCTGTCTTCCTCCCCAAGAATAGGTCCAAGATCCAAGAGGTGATATAGATGATGGCCAATATGAAAAGGAAACGAATTACAAGCTATGGTAATCAAGAGGCAAAGCAAAGATGCAAGAATGTGGAGAATCGTATAAGCATGTCCCTTGAAGATCAACAAGGGAGAAGAAATAGCCAAACAGGTATGGATATGATTCCACATTTATTACAAATCATTCAATCTATTTGGCAAAGGACTCAATTTTAGAGGAACCCTCAACTTATGAAGAGACAAAGGGAAACACTAATTGGGAAAAGGCCATGAAAGAAGAAATAGATGCATTGAAGGAGATGGACACATGTGATTTGGTTCTAATGCCACCCAATCAAAAGGTAATTGATTGGAGATGAGTATATAAAATCAAAAGAAATTCAAATGGATCAATTTGTAGGTACATGGCAAGATTAGCTGCCAAAGGATGCTCACAAATGCATGGTATAGACTATGATGAAACATTCTCACAAGTTGCAAAGATTACTACATTCAGAACTAAGTGTAGCTACGACAAGAAATTGGAGACTACTCCAACTTGATGTAAAAAATGCATTTCTAAATGGTTGGATAAGTAAAGAGGTATACATGTCACAACCTTCAAGTTTTGAAATCCTTAATCATGCATCTTATGTTTGCAGACTTAAGAAAGCATTCTATGGATTGAAACAAGCTCCTAGAGATTGGATGCTTCTCTATTCATCAAAAGAATTCACAATGAGGTTATCTATCTATGTGTATATGTAGGTGACATAATTGTGATGAGTAGTGATCTAAATGGCATTCAAAGGATCAAGCGACACATGCAAGAGGAGTTCAAAATCAATGATTTAGGTAAGCTCACATTCTCCCTAGATATGCAGGTCATATAGATAGATGAAGGAACGTATTTGAATCAGAGGAGATATAATCAAGATCTTCTTCTTAATTTCAAAAAGGAGAACAATAAAGTTGCAGTTACACCTTTGGAGATGAATCATAAACTTAGTGTTTATGAAGGTGAGAAAATGGAAGACATTAAAGAGTATCAAAGGTTGGTAGGTAGCTTGATATATGCTACTCATACAAGGGTATATATCTCATATAGTGTAGGAGTGCTAAGCCAATTCATGGACTTGCCAAGATGAGCACACATGGATGCAATTAAGAGAGTATGTAAGAACCTCAAATGTACAATCAATGAAGGTATATTCTATCCTTAATGTTTAAATTTGGATATCAAAATCTTTTTGGGTGTAGATTGGATAAGAGCTAAGGATGATAGATGAAGTACCTCTAGTTACTTAGCATTTTCAGGTTCAAAGCTAGTGTCATGGAGTTCAAAGAAGCAACCAATAGTTGCTTTATCCTCAACTGAAGTAGAGTATAGAGGTTTGACCATAGCAACTCAAGAGGCAATATGATTAAATGCATTGTATACAGATTTGGGTTTGGTGAGTTCCAAACCTCACATAGTTGGAGATAATGTAAGTTTTGTTAATTGCACTGTCTCTATTGACAAAGATTACAACCACAAAATAGGGATTACAAAAGGGGTTCTTTTGTGACAGTCATATAGATAACTGCATACTGTAATAATTTTCCATTACAATTTATAGATTACAACCAAACACATCAATAATGTACTCATAGACTTCACACAATTAAATTAACACTCCCATCAATTTTGTCACTCCTTAAGGCGTAAACTATAAGTGATACTGCTTGCTACTTTATTGTGAGTACAAAATCACTTGCAAACTATCTTCAGCATAGCATTAACTTCACTTATCTCAAAAGATTTTGTAACCAAGTAACAAAAAGAACAAAAAGGATAGAATGCACCGAATTGAAGGACAACATCCTACATTGAGAATCTATAAAAAGATTGAGTCACACTAACTCATTGCCTCTCTTCCTCTCTCACCGAAATGCTTGTTTCATTAATAGATAGATGAAAAGTTACAATGATTGGTAAACCCCTTCACAAAAAATGAAAGAATTACAAAAAATAAGTATGGTCTCACCATGCTACCTAACATTGGCACGCATGATAGACTCGAACCCTAATTAAAACAATCTTCATTGGTTATGCCTTGTAAATACAGGGCATGGGCTTCCTAAACAGTTTTCTTAATATTATTTTACAAAGTCTTTAATAACTTTTTAACTATATCAGTGTCCAATAGTCGCTCCTTCAAACTTGAACTGCTCTTTTGTATGGCTTGAGTAAGTAACTACTGACTTTGCACGTCCAAAAATGCTTTGTGCAAGTAAAAATTCCAAAAATGCTTTGTGCAAGTAAAAATTGTTCTATAGAGCTACTTGACACCAGACTCTATTTTGTTAAGCAATGGCTTCCACTTGCTTCATTTTTGTGGCCTCTTTAGGATATCTTCCATTCGTTATATTTGTATCCGTCGTGTTGAAGAATGATTGGTGCTCCCTATGAGTCACTTCTAACTCTTTGCACAGAGTGAGAGTTTGTCTGATGGTGTCATGCAATTCATTGTCATGGTCAAATAGGTTAGATTTACGTGCTCAAGCTCAATCTCCATTTATTACATAGTATTAGTAAGTATGGTAGATGTTTGCTCCAACAAATCAGCCTTTTAAATTTTCTCTTCTAACACCAAACTTACTTTGTCTAAGGCCTCCTATTTTTTCACCAATTTCTTGGACAAAGCCTCTATTTCACTTTTTTTATCTGTAAGCTTCTATTGCAACCATTATTCTTGAGCCTGATATCTCATAATCTCACCCTACAAGCGTGAGAAATCATCCTTTTCCATGTCCAATTTCTCTTGAAAAGGCTTCTCAAATTTAGCTTTCTAAGACTCAAAATGGCTTTGAATGTGACCAACAACCTGAACGAGATACCATCCAACTTTGGCTAAATCTTCCACAAAAAAATTGGATCCGATACCAAAATGGATAAAGCGATCAATGGGAATTGCAGGGACATCATGTTTGCATATCGTAAGATCTTCAAAGGTGGGTTGATTGAATGTGATGGTAGGAGGAGAATATGTTGGTGAATCTAGTAGAGTTATTTTAGCAACTACATCATCGATAGGGTCGGGCTCTAGGGATTGGATAGGGCAAGAAGGAACAATGGGGATGGTCAAAAGAAGGACAGGTAGCATCCCAGTGTACTGATCATCCTTTACAAGCTTGGAAGTAGGCATCTCCATAATGTAATCGAGACGAATATTGAGAATTCAAGAAATGATTGAAGTGATGGAAGGATTAGGAATCACAATAGCTGCCTCATCCATATCCATTGGCGTTGGACTCTTTAGGCTGGCAAGGACCAGAGGGTTGGGTTTGGAAACTATTAGAATGGATGAGAGAGCTTCAACAACCACATTCGCTTTATAAGTGACCATGATTCCGATGTCATCTATCTCTGAAGAAGAGTTGTGAGCAACCGTCGCAACATCATTGAGTCGGCAACATTTTAAGTGAGGGAAATAGAGCATTATTGATTCATTGTCATCATCCTCCATTGAAGAAGGTGCTACAGTGGGAGGTGGAAGAAGAACAAGGGTTAAGGATGTAGCGACGGGGGGATCAGGTAATAGGAAAGAAAAAATGTGCAGAAGGCAGGTTCGAGGGACTTCACCTTTGCCTAATTGCTTGATGACCATTTGACATTCCTTGTGAATGCATTAGAAATAGAATGCAGCCCAATTGATGTTTTTGGAAGCATCTAGATGGATGATAGAATACATTGGTCAGGAGATGTCATACGACCATTTCTAGAGGTTAAGCATAATGACCATAAATTATAAGGTGTGACACTCTGGTGGCAAGCAACACATAATATCGTATTCATTGGTTTGTTCATGGTAACAAGGGAAAAGTTTGTTCATGGTAGCGAGGGGGAGATTGGTGGCTTTGATGCAACCAACCTTGGATAGACAAAGCCTATAAGCATCTGTGTCCATGGTGAGGATGGTCTTGATCCTAGGTGCAGTGATAGGTCAAGTGGAAGTGAAGGTAGGGTAATCAGCTATGGCATGCACTAAGGTATCGATAAATGGGTGAGTGGGCATAGAATGCCAAGGAAAATGTGCATACTGCAAGAGTTTCCATATTTGAAAGTACTATGTGAGCTCTAGGACCATGGAATCCTCAAAATGAGCTAGGTGAAGCAAGGTTTCCATTGCAGAGTAAGCTAGTAAGCAATGACAGATAGTGAGCAAGAGCAAGCTAGTGAATACATGTGCAAATAGTGAAGAACTCTGGAAAAGTGAGAAAGAAAGATAAGTGGATAAATATAGGTGCAAAACAATTTTGGTCAAGGGTGCATGCAAGAATGAAAATGGAGAACACACTAAGTGCCATAGACACTAACAGATCATAATAGGAACCATTAATGCATGGAATAGAGCAAAAAGATGAAAAGTTGAGGATAGGCACTGTAAGTAACTGCCAAAAAATGGTGATTAATTAGTGGGGACACAAAATAGACATAATTTAGATCCATTTATAGGACTTTGTAAAGATCTTCGGTGAGAGTTTTCAACCAAAAAGTAGTTGGAGCAATTTGCATCGAAATGCGATAACCACTAGACCAACAGACTTTGAATTTTTTGCTCATACAGTTAGCCTTAGAATCCTAAATTGGAACCAATCATCCCATCATAAAGACATGGTTTTTTAAGAATCTATAATGGGTATGAGCCTACCAAATGTGTAACTCTTGCATGAGGAGAAAACTAGTAAACCGATCTTCATCTAAAGTGTGAAGGGCATCCAAGTAAGTGTAGATCAATAGCTTAGGAAGAAATACAAGGAATTGGTTCCCCAATCCTATACTACTTGCAACTATCTCATCAATGGTCTTCCCAAAATCATCTCATAGGCTTGATTTTTGCTAAAGTCACATATTGCAAAAGTATGCTTGAACTCTACACCACAAGTAGTGAGAGTTATCCCTTCTAACAGTCCTAATGGTCTCTCTATGTGACCATCAACCATTTGCAATTTCATTCTCATTGGCTTGAGTGGTGGTTCGCCACAACGCTTCCATAGGGAAGTGGTAGCAATTGCAACTGCTGCTCGTGAGTCCAAAATAGCCTTGGTTGTGTAACCCATATGAGTGATAGGGAGATAGGTGTTTCCTTCTTCTCCTTTGCTCATGTCTGCTATCTTATCTAGGGGTATTTCAAGCATTGTTCTATGTGATCCCACCTAGAAATGGGATTATGCTACTTCTGGCACTTGATTGGCTATTTGGTTCCACAATTCTGGCTTAACCTTGAGTAGTTCCTCTAAAGTAAGATTGCACTGCACTTTAGTATTCTTCACTACCTCCATATTCCTAGGTAAAATTGAGTCTTTGTTTCTCACCAGGACTGTGGGTGCTCTCATACAAGTAGACTTTGCTTCCCATGAACCTATGAAATGAGGTAGTTCTTGTAGAGAATTAGACTGAAGGTCTAATTGTTCACTAGATTGGATATCCTCTTGTTCTCCATAAATAGAAAGAATATCTTTTGGGAATTGATCATATAGGTCATCCATAAGTTCAAGGGGAGGAGGATTTTTGCTTTCTTTTTCCCATTTCTCTTCTTGAGTTTCTCTTAGAAATTCTTGTGAGGATTGATTTACAGAAGCACAGGTTCCTGACTCGATGGAGTTGGGAACATAAGCATCTTTGGGAGGAAGGATCATCCTTTTGCTTTTGATGTTACTCACATGTGATGTAGCTTGCTTTCCTGACTCAACTGTCATCTTTTCCAATCTTTCTAATAATCCATCAAAGTGTAATTGAGTTTTGGCCGCGGTTGTGCAATTGAACAAGCGACTGGCCTAGAACATGATTTGAGCCAATTCTACCATGTTTGCACAAAGCTTTGTTCTTTCAATCTCTAAATCAGCTCTAGGGTAACATTTTTCATGTTCTGTCACATGTGGCCCTTCTTGGATGTGCTTTTCTTGGTTAGGCTCTCAGTGTCACTAACCTCTGAACTCTTTTCTTGGACTTAGCCTTGGTTGTATTGTAATGCCTGAGCTCTATTGACTGCTTGTACTCGGACAGTGGAAGTTACACTTCTAGTAGAATTTACTACTAGCCTAATGATGTTGATAGGAGTGATCCCTAGCCCATTGTTTAGGTTCTTAGGACAATCCCATAAAGGTGCTCCTTCCCACAATCCGCACAAAAACCTTGAATTGTCACTGATATGGGTTGCGTACATGCAGGTATAGGGCAATCACAAATGAAGTGATCTCCTTGGCATCTATAGCATGGTTCTCTAGGAGCTAGGGGTCTGATCTATCTAGATTGGGGCCTAGAGTTAGGGTTTGTGTACATGACATCAGCATATTTTGGCTTCCAACTAGGTTCGCAAGTATTTTCATAAGGGTAGATCTCCTTATGCTCAGGTGACTCCATATAGTAGGTCGGCTTTTGATGAATCTAATCCATAAGGATGGAAAAGAAGATGATCATTTGTTCTACATAGATTCAAGATGTTCAAATCATGATGCATGCAACATTGCTCTTCTATCTGACCTGGAAAGTCCAAAGCATAGACATGAAGTATAAACAAAGGATGATACTAAGCACAATGTGGAGAAGATTGGTAATGTCAATGCTTCCAATGGCAAGGAAAACATTCAAGGTTCTCTATGTACCCACTATCACTAAAAACCTAATTACGTGTAGGCCAAATAGTTGAAAAAGGTTTACAAGTTAGGTTCACCCAACATGGAGCTTTTGTGGAATATCCATGTCAAGGCTTCAAGAAGATATCAAGAGGTGATAAGCATGGTAGGCTCTTTACTTTCTAAGTAGGAGAAATCAGGAACATAGTTGTATTCAAATTTGGGTCTCAAACCCTAAGTGAGCTCTACGTGTGGCATAAGAGACTTGCTCACGTGAATGAAAGAATCTTGAAGGGTAAATGTAGGGATCAAAGTGTTCTTGGGCTGCCAAACATATGAAAGCAACACATGATGACCAAATGTGATGCATGTCACATTGGGAAGACACAAAGACAAACATTCAATCACAAAGTCTACATCCATAAATACTATGGGAACACATTACTTGAATGGTGCAAAAGATGGGGTTATGCAAAGAGCATATGGTTTTTGCACGTCGTGGCTTCCGATGTTACTTGTAGGTGTTGATGCAATCTTTATTTGGAGGTATCCATTGGATCTTGACATGATGTAATCGATTGATGGTTGAATGATAACTGATCATTCCTCCTTATATAAGTCCATTTTAGAACAATGTCCGTCTGTGTGCAGATCACTTTTGGTTGCTTCATCTTTGGATGGCTTCTTAAGTTTTGTATCCCTTGTGGTTGGCTCTTTAGTTCTGTAGGGGCTACTTGTGCTTTTGGCTTCGAAACCCATACCATTGTTGATTGTCTTCTTACTATTGCTGAAGAGGTGAGTTGATCCTCTTTTGATCTTTGTGCTTGGTTATGACCTTTGCTCCACCTTGGTTTCTTTGTTGAGGTTTTTTTAATGTGGGAGAGCATAGATTGTTGTGTATGTAGGAACTTCTTGGGTACCCAAATGTGTAATTATCCTTGTTGAGCTGTAGCTAATTTCTTAGGCACCCAAATTTTTTGGATACCTTGTGGGTGAGCTTTTCCTTACTGCTTCATTCTTCTTTTGGCATGGTTGGGTTGCTTGGATGGGAATTGTTGTAACAAGGCTGGTGGTTGCTTTCTTTTTCATACTCACATATGCTTCATGCTCAAAAATACTTTATTCTTGAATTCTATTTGTCTAGTTGACGTAGCCATTTTCTGGTATTGTTTTGCTTGCCTCGATGGTTGAACTACTGTGGCTGCATTAGTCTTCAAAAAAGAAGAGAGAGCAATTCACCTTTGAGCATGTTATTCCATGATTAATTCCTTTTGCATTATACCCTTAGGTTTAAGTTGATTGCATGGTCATAGATCCAACCTTGACCCAAGACAAGTGGTTCCATAAGGTCCTCATCTTGACACACTCGCATTTTGACTCTCATTGGGACATCTTGAAGGTATATGGGAAGATCCACCTCACCCAAACAAGGGGTTTCCACACATCCTAGTCCTATGAGATAGGATTCTATGGAATTGATGTTCAATTGTAGACCTTGGAAGTATGGGAATCTAACTGCACTAGTTGCTGCACCTGAGTCAATCAAGGCTCTCATGGTCCTTACACTCTTTCCTTGTCCTACCTCTGTGGTCACAAAGGGATGTCGATTGATCATTCAAGAAGTAATTAGGACAAATGTTTGGCACATGGCTATATGTGCTATCTTGGGGCATTAGGATTGAAATCTAGGCCTTATCGCCTTAACTTATTTTGCCTAATGTGCTTCCTAGCCTCTACTTGTGCTTCTTCTCTAACCCTTAACTCTTCTTGTTTTCACTTCTTAGTAGTGGTGAGTCTCATTAGCATATCCTTTGTAAGAGGTTCTTGATATAGCTTGACTCGACATCCACTAATATAGCTTGGCAAGATGTCACCTTCTAGAGTGGCCAATTGAACTGCACCACTAGTGGAAATTCTATTAATGATCATCGGTCCATATCCTCACTTTTCCAATTTACAGACACTCTGCTTTAGTGTATAAACCAACACTAGGTTTCCCTCTTGCAATTCTTTATCCTTGATGTGTGCATCAAAGTATGCCTTTTCTCTTTTCTTTGCAATGTAGATGCCTACTGCCACTCGTAGCCTAGTCTCACCTAAGCGTTCTAATCACATATCCTCGAGGACAATTCATGTCCATTCCACTCATGCTCTTGTGCTACTTTTAAATTTGGGATCAAGAAGTCTAATGTTAACACAGCATTCTATCCAAAGACCATTTGAAATGGGATGGCATTGAGTACCATTTTGTAGGCAACTCGGTAAGCCTAAAAAACATGATGAAGTTATCTATCCCAATTAGAGCATTTTTGCTTAGCAGTTTTGTCAATACATTACATAGGATCTTATTTGTGCTCTCGGCTAGTCCGTTAGTTTGTGGATGATAGGGGCAAACTTCTTATGTACCACCACGAATTCTTGGAGAAGGTTTTCAATAACTTCGTTCAAGAAGTGCGTACCTATATCACTTACCAACTAGATTGGTAACCCGTATCTAGTGAACACATTCCGGAATAAGAACTTAGCCATGGTTTGAGCATTGTTCTTTGTTCTGGCTTTGAATTCTACCCACTTTTCAAGGTAATCTATGGCTACAATAATGTGCTCTACATGGGAGTTTATAGTTGGGGGGTTAATAGGACCTACAAAGTCTATAACCCACTTCAAGAATGCACATCCTCCCATTAGTGGTCTCAAAGGCATCTCATCTTTTCTAATTGGATATTGTGCATGTTGGCATGCATCACATCTCTTCACATAGGTATGTGCATCCATATGAAGAGTGGGCCACCAGAGTCCTGAGAATAGAATGTTCTTAATTACACGGCCAGGCCCAAAGTGTCCACCTACAACACTACTATGTTTGACTCATGAATGCACAATCTTAAGTAACCATTTTTGCCTCTCCGGTATAGGTTGTCTCCTACTAAGGCATAGTCCTGAGACTCTTGCTCCATGCTTTGTTTTCTTGCTAGACTAGCCTCGCTGGGTAGTGTTCCTGATTTCATAAATTCTACCAGTGGAGCACTCCATTCTGGAATTAATGATACCTGATAAAGGGTAGCATACTCCATTCGGGGTCTCTCTTGGCACACTAGACAATTCTTAATTCACTCATGTATTTCTTTGTCCATACTAGGCCAATACACTCCTAAACATTTGAGATTTTATAATGTTCATTGTTTAGAATAGTGATTTCCTAGCAATCCTTCATGGGCTTGTTGCAACCAATTGCTATGTTCATCCACAAACAAACTAATACACCCTCTGTATCTTGTTTGTACATAATCCCTACCAATATTTGATCTTTTTGTGATTTTACAATTTCTTCTTTGTTCATTTTCACATTCTTATTTGTAGGTCCAAAGGTTAGGACATGTACCAACTTATTTGCCCATTTAGGAATAACTTCTAAATTGAATAGATAACCATCGTGTAGTTCATCAGACACTCCTTGTGGTGACTCCCCTGAAGTGATGCGAGAAAGGTGATCTACACTAAGCTGGGTTCTTCCTTTCCTAACAACCACTTGAAAATCATATTCCATTAGTAATAGGAACCATCTTACTAAGCATCGTGTATTGCAAGCTTTATTGACCAAATATAATAAATCTTGATGATTAGTGAAAAACTTGAACTTTTTGGCCAATGGATACTTTCTAAACTCTTTCATGGCATTTAACATTTCTAAGCCTTTTCTCTCAGTTGTTGTATAGTTTAATTCAACCACATTTAGCGGTCTGCTAGCATATGCTATAGGCAAATCTAGATTTTCGTCACCTGTGGGTTGTGCTAGCACAAATCCTATTGCATAATTGGATGCATCTACATGGACATGGAATGGTTTATTCCAATTAAGAGTGGTCAATATTGGTGCTATGCACAAATGTCTCTTTAGCTCATTAAAGGAATTTTCATATTCGTGGTTCCACTCAAAATTTGTCAAGAGAACATAAAGAGGTTTAGCTATGATCTCATACATGTGGATAAACCTACGATAATATCCACAATGGCCCATAAAGGCTTGTACCTCCTTAACATTCCTTGGCCTCTTCAACTCTGCTATGGCTCTTACTTTGCCCTCATCTGTTGATATTCTGTTCTTAGAAACAATATGACCTAAGATCTTACCTTGACGTACCATGACCACACACTTTTGTAGGTTTAGAAAAACTCGATATTCTCTGCACTTGTTGAATATCTGTCTTAGCTCAGGGATGTGGTGTCTTCTTTCTTAGGAATGAGCACATAAATCATTCACAAATACTTATAAGCTCTTTGGAAATAACTCCTTGAAGGCATGACACATGAGCCTTTGGAATGTTGAAGGTGCACTGGTGAGCCCAAATGGCATCACACTAAATGCAAAGACTCCCCACTCTATGGCAAAGGCCATTTTCTGTTGATCTTCTAGGGTAATAGCTACTTGATTATAACCTGAAAATCCATCAAGGAAGCTATAAAATCCTTGCCTGCAACACGCTTCAATAAATATTCTATAATTGGACATGGATAGTTATCTCTGATCATAGTGGAATTAACTTTTTTAAGGTTAATACACACTCACAACTTTTTGTTCTTCTTGGGAACCACTACGATAGGGGACACCCATTCAGTATGCTCAATCTCAGAGATAAATCCAGCTTCAATTAGTCCCTCAATTTCTTCTTATATTTTGGCTGCATAAGTGTCATTATATGTGTAGGGATTTTGTTTGGTGGGCTTGGCATCAACCATCATGGGAATTCTTTGAGAGAATATTGCCGGATCTACTCCCTTTAGGTTTCTATAGGTCCATGCAAACACATCCCTATATTCCCTTAATAAAGCTACAAACTCTACTTCTTCTTTTGCACTTAGGTCTTCTCCCATGTTCATACATCACTCTTTGTTTTCTTCAATGGTTACTATGATTTTGTTTGGCCTTTTCTTCATTATCATATGCTTCCCCTATGATGGCCTCTCTCTTAGGCATTCGTACCAAAATTTTCCAATCTGCAACTTCATATTTCTTGAAATTCTCTGGTACTTCGAACAATGAGTCCTCCTCTTCTCATTTCAGTGCTTTTCTTTCCTTTTTCTTTTGACTACCTTCACTTTCCTTCCTCCAATTTATAGTTTTAATGCTTGTGAGAGGTTCTTATTCTTTTTGAATAAATACTCCTACATTTTCTAGATAGTGCTCCTTTGAGTCATAATAACTATCCATCACAATGGACTCTAGATTATTGTCATACTCTTCTTCTTCTTCTATGACCTCATTAGAGTCACACTCCTCTAGCATGCTGAGAGGATGGTGGATATATTCCATAAATGAAGTGGTGCTACAAATCCCTGCTTCACCTAGATGAAGAAGGCTCCAAAACAAACCATCACTGACTTTGTTACGAAGGTCAAGGAGGTTGTTGATCAATTGGCATCCATTGGAGAGCTGATTGAAGAAGAGGCGATCATGAGGCAGACTCTCAATGGGATTAGAGGTGACAAGCAATGGCAATCTTTCACCGCAATGTATGATCTCATCATGGATGTGAAAACTCCATATTTCAACATATTTCTTGGAAAATCTTCAATCAAGAGGCTAACAATAGCATAAAGGAAGGTAAATCCTATCATGGTAGTTCAACTCGTGCTCTATATGCACATAAGAAGGATAAGAAGCTAAAAGGCAAGAAGAAGGAAGAAAATTAATAGGAGACTTCCCAGCCAACTTTGCAAGCAAGACAAGTGGAAAGGAAAGAAGAAAGGACCAAATCATGACAAGAACAAAGGCTAGAATGCTCAACCTTGTGCCATCTATGATAAGACCAACCACACCACTCATAATTCTTGGTTCAATGGGAAGACCTAGAAGGAAGTGGAAGAGGTAGATATGGCAGGAATAGAGGCAGAGGTGGACACAACTTTGACAATAACAATAGAGGCCATGAAAAAGGGACTACAACAATTATTCTGAAGATAAAAAACATGAAGGGATGACACAACACATATACATGAAGTTCAAACAAGGGATGACACACCACATAGTGTGGGGAAGATTGGTAATGTCAAAGCTTCCAATGGCAGGACAAATATTCTAAGAAAGGTACTCTATGTTCCCACTATTACAAAAATCCTAATAGCTATAGGCGAAATAGTTGAGAAAGGTGTTCAAGTTAGGTTCACCCAACATGGAGATTTTGTGGAACATCCATGTCAAAGCTTCAAGAATATAGCTAGAGGTGAAAAGCATGGTAGGATTTTTACTTTTGAAGTAGGAGAAATAAAAAAGAGAGCTCTATTCAAGTTTGGGTCTCAAAACCTAACTGAGCTGGAAGTGTTGCATAAGAGGCTAGCTCATGTGATTGAAAGGACCTTAAAGGTTACATACAAGGATCAAAGTGTTCTTGGATTACCAAACATCTCAAAGCAACACATGATCAATAGATGTGATGCATGTCAGATTGGGAAGGCACAAAGATAACCATTCAACCACAAAGGCTACATTCACAACAATTTATTGGACTTAGTACATACAGATGTATGGGGACCAAGCCAAGAACCTTCATTGGCACGATCAAGGTATTATGTCTCATTTATTGATGACCATAGTAGATGGAATATTCTGTACTTTATAAGAGAAAAAATGAACTGTTTGATTGCTTAAAAAAGTATCTAGCTCATATCGAGAATCATCCAAGCAGATCACTCAAGAATCTCAAATCTGATGGAGGTGGAGAATACTTATCCAAAGATTTTGATGATTTCTTGGAGGATAAAGGTATCAAAAGGGAAGTGACTACCAGGTACTCTCCCCAACTAAATGGAATTGCAAAGAGAACACAAAAGACATTTTTTAGATCAACGAGAACAATGCTTGGAGAGAAGTGGTTGCCACATTATCTATGCACAGAGCACTATTTCAAATGTTGTGTACCTTGTCAATAGAATACCATCCAAATCACTTTAAGTTATGAATCCTTATGAAGCATGGTATGGAAGAAAACCTAGTCTTGGACATTGCAACATGTTTGTTTCTTTAGCTTATGTTCATGTACCATCAGAAATAAGAGGTAATCAAGATGAAAGGGCAATAAAGGTAGTGTTTATTGGGTATGACTCAACTTAGATGGGTTACAGATTCTATAATCATTCAACCAAGCAATTCATACAAGTAAGAGATGTTGTGTTTGAAGAACACAGGTCTCGGTATGACAAAGACAAACAAAAGGAAACTCTACCATATGATCTTGATGCTTATTCTCATCAATTAGGAAGCAAGCATGATGCATAGGTCCAAGATCCAATAATTAATACAGATGATGACCAAGATGAAAAGGAAAAGGATTACAAGCTATGGAAGTCAAGAGGCAAAGCAAAGATGCAAGAGTGTAGAAAAGGCTTCAAGCAAGCACCTAGAAGGTCAACAAGGGAAAAAAGACAACTAGAAAGGTATGGATATGATTCCACATTTTTTACAAAGCATTCTATCCACTTGGCAAAAGACTCAATTCCAAAGGAACCCTCAACCTATGAAGAGGCAAAGGGAAACCCTAATTGGGAAAAGGCCATGAAAGAAGAAACAAATGCATTGAAGGAGGTGAACACATGGGATTTGATTCTAAAGACACCCAATCAAAAGATAATTGGTTATAGATAGGTATATAAAGTTAAAAGAGATTTAGATGGATCAATTTATAGGTACAAGGAAAGATTATTGCCAAAGCATGCTCACAAATGCATGTTATAGACTATGAGGAAATATTCTCAACAGCTGAAAAGATGACTACAATCAGAACATTGATAAGTGTAGTTGCTGCAAGAAATTGGAGACTTCTCTTGATGTGAAAATTTCATTCCAAAATGGTTGGATAAGTGAAGTTATATACATGTCGCAACCACCATGTTTTGCAAACCCTAATTATATATCTTATGTTTGCAGACTTCAGAAAGCATTGTATGGATTGAAACAATCTCCTAGAGCTTGAAATTATAGGTTGGTTACATACCTTCAAGATCTAGGGTTCAAACCTAGCAACTGAGATCCTTATTTATTCATCAAAAGGGATCAAAATGAGGTTATCTATCTATGTGTATATGTAGATGATATTGTTGTGACATGTGATGATTTGAATGGGATTCAAAGGATTAAAAGACACATGTAAGAGGAGTTCAAAATCAGTGACTTAAGTGAGCTCACATATTTCCTAGGTATGCAAGTGATTTATATAGATGAAGGGATGTATCTAACTCAAAGAAGATACATTCAAGTCCTACTTCTCAAGTTTAGAATGGATAACCAAAATCTTGGAGGTACACCTATGAGGTTGAACCATAAACTAAGTGTTTACAGAGGTGAGCAGATTCATGATCCTAAAGAGTATCAAAGCTTAGTTGGTAGGTTGATATATGCTAATCACACAAGATGAGACATATCATATAGTGTGGGAGTGCTTGGTTAGTTCATACACTCACTTAGAATGCCACACATGGATGCTACAAAGGGAGTAATCAAGTACCTCAAAGGGACACTTAATGAAGGTATCTATTATCCCTACTCTTCAGATTTGGATATCAAAATCTTTTCAGATGCAGATTGGGCACGAGCAAAGGATGATAGAAGAAGTACATCTAGATAGTTAGCATTTGCATGTTCAAAATTGGTGTCATGGAGTTCCAAGAAGAACCAACAGTTTCTTTATCTTCAACTAAAGCTGAATATAGAGGGCTAATTATTTCAACTCAAGAAGCAATATGGATCAAGGAGTTGTACTCAAATTTGGGACTTGTAAGTTCCAAACCTCACTTACTTGGAGATAATGTAAGTTCTATGCATCTACCAGAAACTCTAATTCTTCATGCAAGGACAAAGCACATAGAAGTCCATTAACACTTTGTAAGAGAGAAGCTTATGGTAAAGGAAATTGACTTTTTCATTTGTTCCTACTGAGAACCAAATAGCAGACATGATGAAGAAGGAACTTGATGGGATAAAGCTTTGTAGATTCAAAGCTATGGCAGGTATTCAACCTATTTGATAATGAAGACTAAAGTAGACTTTAGCTTGAGGGGGTGTTTTTGGAACATCAAGCTTTCATTATGCTTGAGGTGGATATGCTCTACATCAAATCCATCATTTGGATGGTGCCATATATATACCTTGAAGAATAGCACTTATGTGCACATTATTTCTTTGTATTAATTGGTTGATCACTTATGATCACTTCTTGTAAGGTTCAAGGTATTTACCTTTGTAAAAGGAAAGAGTAAAAAGACTAAAATCCACAAGTTAGAAGTGGTTGAGATTGATTCTCAATAAATCAATCCAGAAGTGGATATGAATTCAACTTTCTCTTTTCCTTGACTGTAGGAAAAGATTATGATCAATCTAAACTACCAAAATTTCCTAATTTCGAATCCAAATTCATGGAGAAAAGGTGTGGTCATATCCTCAAGAGTCTATATAAAGACTCCAAAAAAATTGTACATTAAGTAGAGTGTTGATTTGAAGTAATTTATATACTCTTTGATCATTGCTTGGTGTCATTTCTATTCTCAGCTCCTTCTTCCTCAGACTCAGTCAACTTGCAGAGATTGTTGCACTCTCTATAGAGCTCCAAATCATATTTTTCAACATTCATTCGAAAGCCTACAAGGTCTTTACATATCCAAATAGCTAGGGCTGGTACCATGTTGGTTTGCTAGAACATCTTCACCACTTGACAACTCAGCTCCAAACCATTCCAAGCTTCTTCAACTTTTTTGAGGTTCCCCATCCTAATTTTTTTATGCACATGGCCTTCTTAACTCATAGTTTCTACAACTAGCCACAATCACTTGGTGATATAACATGGATTGATAGAGCTTGACCTTAAATTGACAATTTTCTAGTACATCTAAGCTCTCCATCAACCTTCAAAGGTCTTTTGTTACACATTTTTGGTAAACTCTTGGAGTTCTTTTGAGATAGTTTTTTTCAAAAGGAAGTTTGGCAATAGTCTGCTCTCCCAAGCTTCACTTAATAAAAAGAATATTTGTACTAGCAATGGGCCTAGCACCCATGGGACCCCTCAAATCCCACAAAGCAGGGCTTGCTTAAAAACTTGCTAGAATAATAGAACATTACAAAGATGTTTAATAACCCTTTCATCCCCCTCATGGGGGGGGGGGGGGGCACTTGATTTTAATCTTGTTGTTCTCAAGGAAAAACATTATATGATGTTTAAATGGTAAGGAATTCTCACAATTGAAAATTCTTTTTCCTAAAAGGAAAAGAGACTTTTTGATCGGTCATCCTTTCTAAGGACTCCCAAAGTTGGGAGCACACCTCTCTTTCCATATCTTCTAGAGGACCTTGCCTCTTATAGCATTCCACACTGCTAAAGAATGATTGATTGTTTCACCTAGTAACACTTGTTTCTAATTGATTTTTCCATGCAATAGTAGGATTCTCCCAAGGGCCTGTCAGACCAACATCAACCTGGGGCACAAAAAGAAGAGGTGTCCTTGGTATTCATTGCCATGAAGGAAACTTTTACACCAAGTTGGTCGCACTCCATTTTTTTTAAGTTTTTACATTGGTTCAAATTCCTGATGGAGGATTTGCCACATAAGAAACAAGTTTTTTTAATCTTGATGAGGGGATGCCAAAGGGATTAGAACTTAAAATCACACCTTAAACCCAACCAATTTAGACACCACCTCTTGTTAGTGTGACATGAAAGTCCACATTCTTCTTGAATCTCAGAAGTTTTTCATGATTATTTCCATTTTGCGACCTTGACCCTCAAGGCATAGGGAGTCATGCCCAATAAGCAAGCAAGTCTTCAAGCACTCCCAAGCATTGAATCTACTTTGCAATAAGCACCATTCTTCATAGTCCACTCTTCTAGCCGAGGCCATGTCTTCAAATCTAATACATTGGCATGTGTCTTGATTTGAGAGGTGCTTTGACAAATGGAATCCTTTGTTCCAAAACTTCCTATCTTTTTGGAGGTTCCAATACTCAACATCTCTAATGCCCTTGATAAGGAACCTCGTTGAATCATTTTTTTCTAATACCAGCTTCCCATTTCCAATCTTCATTGATCTTGACATAATGTTTCACCTTTTTCCAAATCTTCCATAGAGAGAAAACTAGGCTCAAGCCTGCGGGAGTAACCCTATAGGGGCATAACAAAAGAGTGAGAAGATCAAGTCCGTGCAACCCCACAATGCCCACAATCCTAAGAGCACTTTTGTTTCTAGAAATCAATTTGGCCCAAGAGGCTTGCCTATTGTTCCATGCTTTAATCAACCATTTTTTTGAAAACTTATTGGTCATTCCTTCAATTTCTAGAATGCCCCAACCACCTTGGTCTTTTTGGATTATGCAAGTATCCCATTTAATCTTGGACCTCAATTGTTCGTAGGTGCAATCATCATTGTTGCAACATTTTTTCTTACATTTAATTTCTTTCCATTTAGTAATGGATTTTGGTATATATCTTGGCTTGAGTCTATGCATACTTCACCATCAAATTGCATATACTCATGGCCTATGTTTCCATTTTTCTCTAATTTTCCATTCCATAAGACTTTTTAATATGGTAAACAAACTCACAATGTGCACAAAAGACATCATCACTCTTCCATTTAGCTTTGGGAGATCACTAGTTGAGATCTTTATTTAGTTGCTCTCATTGATGATGCCATTAGTAAGGAAAAGATATTTCTTATCAAATCAGAGGATGAGTTTTTCCCCACATTCAAGAAGATTATTCTATTAAAGATTGAAGAGGGCCGGAAGCACAAGGCACCAAGTTTTGATGAGGGTGGAAAATATTATTCTCATGATTTTAGATAATATGGTCATTTGATAAAATTTTGTAGAGAGATGACACATCCATATACCCTATTATACAATAATCTAGCTCAGAATATACATAAGTTTATTCATAAATTGGGAAATTTCTATGTTTCTTCATGCAAACTATTTTCAAAGTTTCTATGTAGTAGTCAAAGTTATTGCACAATGTAATCAATTGATCACCTATCATTATGAAATTATTCAAAGTGGTAAAAGATTTCTAGAAACAGAAGCCACCACATTATGATAATCTCACAATACTTGGACATGAAGCATATATTTATTTAATGAAGGATCTTCAACATAATGATAGATGCAAATGATCCCCCTTGCTACAAAGATGTTGTGGAGGTAGAGATCATGTCAAGTGGGATATGTATATGAAAAGTGAGTTAGAATCTATTCTCAAGAATAATGTTGGGGGACTTGGGTCCTTTTTCAAAGGGTAGGAAATTTTTACCTTGTACCACAAGACAAAATTCACATTGTATAGAGCCTCACAATGATATAAACCATGAGTAGCTACAAAGGAGTTTAAGCAATCTCAAGAATTTAATTCTGAGAAAAACTTCTCTCTAGTGGTAAAAATGATCAAATTATGAGTGTTGGGTGTTTTAGTTTCAAAAGAAGACCTACAATGTTTATAGATGAATTTAAAGGTTGTTTGCTTGCATGGAGATCCTATGGATGAAATCTATATGGAAAAACTAGAGGATTCATTTCTTGGCCAAGAGATTTTAGTTATTAAGCTTGGGATAAAATTCCAAACAGTTAACCAATCACCATGATAGTGTTATCAAAATTTCTATACTTTCATGAAATACCAAGGCTAGTCTAGAAGCAATGAGGACAATTGTTAAGAGATGTTTAGATGGTAGCCTAATATGCTTGATAGTATGTGTGATAGTACTAAAATATGTGCATAGTTTTCTTAGACACAATGAATTTCTAGAATACTTTACAAGCCCAATATGCATAATTCAAAGGATATGAGAAGATCATTGCCTATATATGTGAAGTTGAGTAAGGATGATTGTCCCAAATCAATTGAAAAAAAAATTTTAATGAACAAGATTCCTGATCAATTTATTGTTTGTAGTCTTACATATGATATGGTAGCTACTAGACTCAACATTTGATTTGTAGTGGGATTCATGAGCATATATATATATATATATATATATATATATATATATATATATATATATATATATATATATATATATATATATATATATATATATATATATATATATATATATATATATATATCTACTCCTTGCAAAAGGCATTTAGAAGTAGCGAAAGTGATAGTTTTATAGATGTGTGGGACTAAGGATAGGTTCTCCTTCTTTGATATAGGAGATATATCCATTGTACACTACATAAACTTTGACTATGTTAGTTTCATAGATTAAGAAGAAGTCTACTTTAGGGTAGATTTTTGGCTTCATAGGAGTTTCTGATTTTTGGAGATCTTCTTTGTAAAGAACTAAGACTATTAGGACCACCATGCACTAGGAGACGACTCTCCTCCCAACCTTATGCCTATATGTATAACTATTGAGGACTCAACCCCTTTGATTCTAAGCCACTCTTTAAAAGAGCAATTTTACTTAAGAATAAGTCTTCTAGAAAAGTATCATCACTTGAGAACCATCCTTTTCTAATCAATCTACACCAATCCTTTTCGGATTGATTCTACAAAGCCCTTTATCTGGAAAGGTTCTAGTTAGAAAGAATGGTCCACAATGCACCGACTAGTGGATCTCTTGGGAGAAAACTTTCATCTTATAGGACTTGAACCCAAGACCTCCTTCATGCCCCCTTAAGATGCAACCATTAATTTAGGTGGATTCCTTATCTTAGAGAGCATATGAACCTTTGTTTAAGTCTAGTTTTAAGTTATTTGGCCATACACCAAGTGAAGAAATGGTGTCCAAATCTAGTTGTGTCTGAACTAGCCAGACACTTAGATCATACACTTACTTTATAACATTCTTCGCCCTTGGCAAAGATTTTTGTCCTCCAAAATAAATATATATATATAGTTACCATAGGCATACCCCCGAGCCTCATGTTCTAACATGAAATATCATCGGCCAATTCACTATTTTCATTGTATGCTATCTAGGCACTATCATGTGAAATCGTTGCATACGATATACTAGTCCAATTCTTGGCATCACTAGCACATGGACTTAGTAAATAAAATGGGATTTCAATCCGTACTAGACTTTTAGAACTTTTATTTCACTTGCGTTGAGTTGGAAGTGAAACTAGATGTGTGATTGCCCCAAACATATAACTTATATGGTTATACTATGATCACTTTGAACCATAATTTACTTTAGTTATCACCATATCGGAGGACCATGGCTCCAACTCGACTTGAAAATCCTAGACACAATGTAGGTCAAAGTGTGCCATGCACCTTCGGTCATATTTACTTTAACTTGAAGAAAGAAAAAGGAACTTTGTCCAACTTAGGACACTTATCTCAAAGAGTTTCGATTTATGTTATGAGGAATTGTTAATTTGATAAGCAATTCCTTAGTTTTATTTTCAAGAGTGTACTAAACTCTATGAAATTCATTGGAGTGATGCCACTGGTTGCAGAAAACTCAAATGAATAAGTCAATTGAGAGTATTGCATCTTTGAAGATGGAATGGGTTCTTGTACACATCAATCTCAAATGTTTAATTTGGTTACCTTTTCGAATTGGCTATCCTTGAGCTTTCATGAAATGATACTTTATCTAAGTCATATCCAAAATATTTAAACAGTAGTGAGGAAGAAACAAAACTCTAGACAACCTATTCAAACTTCAAAGATACTTAAACTAGATGGGGGTTAAACTTTATGTGATTCAAGAATCGTATATCAATTTCAACATGGTATTTGAGCATTTTATCTTCCTTTAAGAGAAACAAACTACATTCTCAAAAAGATTGTTGGAGTAAATATTCAATATCATCCAAGAAAGCCATTGAGCTTTATTGATAGTTTTTTCAATGCTTCCTCACAGACTAAGTTAATCTCTCCTCTATTCAATCTCTTACGAGTCTTTACTCGGAATGCAATCCTTATGCATCACTAGCCAAAATATTGATGTCACAAATCTGTATTGCCAATTGGGTGCTTTCAAACATGGAATGCAATTCTTATGCATTAATAGCCAAAAGGTTGATTTCACCAAGTTATACTAAAAAATGTTAAATTTGGGAGGAAGAGATACCAATAGAAGACCCAACATACATGCCTCATATATTTCTAGATGAAGCACTTGAACCACATGGATGGATAGAAATATTAGCAACATTGAATGTGTGCATAAATGAAGATTTACTAACCATGATTGAGTGTGTGGGTGAGGAAGGATATGATTTGAGTTTGTACATGGTAGTACTCCAAGAGATAGAGGAAGGAGAACTAGTAGAAAAGGACTAAAAAGAAGAATACAAAAACATAGAAATGGAACCTGAGTTTTCCTCAGAAGAATAATACCTAAAAGAAATAGAAAGGGAAAATCCCAAGGAAAATAAAAACATTTTCTCCATAGAATAATACCTAGAAAACCCTAGGAAGGTGATTAATGAAACAGAGGATACAACTTGAACAATTCAAAGTGCTTGAACATTTCAAGAGGTATAAAGTAGAGGAAAGAAAGATAGCAATTAAAATTCCTAAGAGAGAGGCAAAAGAGGGAGTAGCATATGATAACAAAGAGCAAACAAAGAAAATTGTAGTAACCCTAGAAGGGGACAAAGAGAGATGCACCTACATAGGTAAAGATTTGTCCTCAGAGGAAGAAAGAGAGATCATATCATTGTTATGAGAGTATAGGGATGTATTTGCTTGGACTTATAAAGATCTAAAGGGAGCTGATCCATCAATAAGTTCTCATAGAATTCCTATGACACTTGATGATAAACCATCTAAGCAAAGACCTTATACCTATAACAATGTCTACGCAGCCAAAATTGAGAATAAATAGAAAAATTGTTGGCATCTAGATTCATATATGAGATGGAGCACATTGAATGGGTTTCTCCTTTGGTGGTTGTACCAAAAAAGAATGGAAATCTTGGGATGGGTTTGTATTAACCTCAAGAAGTTCAATGCTGCCACCATTCGAGATAGCTATCCATCACCAATAACAAATCATCTTTTGGAAAGACTAGTATGCAAGGAAGTGTACAACTTATTGGATGGATTTTTTGCCTATAACCAAGTAGTAGTTGCTACAAAAGATCATCACAAAACTGTCTTTGCTACAAAATGGGGAGTGTATGCATTTAGGGTTATGTCTTTTTGTTTGACAAATGCTCTAGCCACTTTCCAAAGACTGATGTGCCATGGTTTTAAAGATTTTTTGCAAAAAAAGTATGGAAGTCTATGTGGATGATTTATGTACAGATTCATCTCAACATCTAGCCCATATACACGAGCTTAGGAAAATCTTCAATAAATGCAGACAATATTGAGTGTGCTTGAATCCATAGAAAGACAAGCAAAAATATTGGGACATATAGTGTCCAAAAACTATATATCTATAGACAAGGAAAAAATCAAAGTAATTCTTAAATCACCAAGACCTAAGAATGTGAAAGAAGTGCAAGCTTTTATGGGACATTGTGCATATTATTATAAATTTATTCACATGCATGCCATAATTACAAAACCATTATATGGACTTTTAACTCAATTCACCAAGGAACAGACGAGTGCAAAAAGGCATTTGATGGGTTAAAACTAAGGTTGAGCTCAATACCAATCTTGAAAGTGTCGAGTTTGAATAAAACATTTCACATACATGTTGATGCATCTAATTTTTCCATTAGATGCATATTAGCACAACGAGTAGATGAAGCAAAACTAGATCACCCAGTAGTCTATGCAATCAAAAAACTAAACTAGGTTGAATGTAATTACACCACAACTGAGCTAAAAGGATTAGGGATGGTCTATGTAGTGAAGAAATTTAGACATTACCTACTAGCCAACAGACTAAAATTCTTTATGGATCATCAATATTTATTGTACTTGGTCAATAAACCTTGTAACACAAGAAGGCTAGTTAGAGAGTTTCTATTACTCATGGAATTCGATCTTGAAGTAGTGGTCAAGAAATGAAATACACATGTTAGAGCTGACCCCTTATCTAGGATGACTCATGGAGAACCACCAATAGGAGTAACATATGAAATCCTAAATACCTACTTACTCAACCTAGAGGTATGTACTAAATGGGCTAAAACACTAATATCTATACTCATACATTGATGGAAGCATAGAATCAATGTCTGTAGTGACAAAGGAACTTTGGAAACTAAGAAATCTACACATATTAGCTAGAAGTTTGTATTACAAGGACTCTGATGGAATACTTCTAAGATGTGTTGAAGATGAGGAATGAAGTATTCTAATAAACTAAGCTCATGAGAATAAATGGAGAACACATAAAGGTATAAGTGGAACAACTCAAGAATTAAAAAGATTAGGAGTGATTGGCTGAGCGTGCAAATGGACATACACGAATATGTAACAAATTGTTACATCTGAAATTTCTACTAAGAATGGCCATTTATATACTATTCAAGTGTAGCACCTAAGTGGAGTAAACCACTAGAATATTTTTGAAATCACAAACATACCCTGAAGGAGCTAGCTTAGCGAGAAAAATAGCTCTAGAAGAACAAAGTAAAGACTATGTAATTTTGGGAAAGGAACTCTTCAAGCGAGGAAAGGATAATCAACTACGATTGTGTGTACATGAAGGAGAGTACCTTCCCATATTAGAAATGGTACATGCAAGAGCACCTAGATGTCATTTTTCAATCGACAAGCCTCTAAAAATGATTCTCTTTGCAAGCTTATGTTGGCCAACACTACATATGGATGCAAAAACGTATGTGCAAAGTTTTGATGTATGTCAATGAGCTAAGTATCCAATACAAGGAGACGACATGCCTTTGAGACCAATGATGAGTACAAGAGCTTTCTATTGATGGGGAATAGACTTTATTGGACCCATTAATCCTACAACAAGAGGGTCTCATGCAGATTATATCATAGCAGCAACTGATTACTTAAGAAAGTGGGTAGAAGCCAAAGCTACGAGAGAAAATGATGCTCAAAGAACAACCAAATTCTTATTTGAAAACATTTTTCACTAGATTTGAACTTCCCAAATGTAATAGAGGTATGTACATCATCAATGAAATAATTGAGTCACTCATGAATGAATTTCTAGTGATTCACAAGAATTCAACATCTTATCACCCACAAGCTAATGGACAAGCTGAGAGTTCAAATAAGGTGTTGTATAAAATTCTTACAAGGATAGTAAACAATGAAAGATTTGAATGGGATAAAAGAATTTCATTATGCAATTTGTGTTGGAGATGTAAGGGTCATGTGACATTACCCCCATATTCATATATATATCATCATTTCATTAATCCCTCATTATGATCACTTGAGTTTTGCATATCATTCACATTCACAGTAATTTAACTCCTACAAAATACATTTCCACGAATGTGTGTTTACATGGAACATGCTTTGTTTTGTTCAGTCATGACACATGTGACTAGCCATCCATGTCTATTTTATTTATATCAATTGAGGTTAGTTTATTTTTCAATTGGGAGCATGTTATCACTTATGGATTGTTGAGTTTTGGACTTCAATCTATTGAGTTTTTTATGTGTTTTCTATTTAAATGTAGCAGCTAAAGGTTCATGAGGTGCGGAAATTTTGGATGTGTCTAAACACAAATAAAAGAAATTATATTTCTTTATAGAAAATTCATAAAAATAGCGGTTAAGATAAAGATCGCTATAAATCATGATTTTTATAAATAAAAGCAAAGGATCTTCATAAAAGAGAGTAATGTTTTACTTTCACACCTTTTCAAAGTGCCACCCTCATTGTAATATCTATTTTCCATGTAATAAGATACCTATAAATAGGTGTACTCTTTAGAGTCATCAAACAAGGTGCATGGGCAGAGATTGCAACCAATACTTTGTGCTATCTCATCTATTGAAAGACTTTATTTTTCGTGTGTTTTTAGTTTTTGTACACTTTAAGTATGTGTGTATGTAGGAACTTGCAACACTTTTACTCAAGCTCAATATGTCCATTACGTGGAACTAACTTACAAGCATCTACGTATCTACCCTAAACACACTATCAAACATCAGAGCTATCCCTTTTAGATCACATCTTGTTATTACTATTTTGAGAAGAAAATACAAAGATCTAGAATTTTGAGGCCGATTTTGAATATATAGTGATGTGATTTTGTGTAGGCAGAATTTCGATTATGATTTAGGCATAAAACACAATAAATGTGAACTAAAAAGGTATAAAAGTTCAATAAGTCAATTCAAAAGAAATAATGATACATTATTTTATGCATTAAGATTGAAAATAGATTACCTCAATGGTTTTCTTGTAGCAAGGAACAATAATTTAGAATAATATGGAGAATGTAATAGTCGTTCTATCATACCTTCCAAACACCTTACATAAGGGGATGTTTATTGGCAACCTCATGAGTTCCTCTTCCAGCCTTAATATGAACAGAAGCTAGGAAGAGAGTGCTAACATGAACCCTATCATGCTATGTAATGAACCATAGGAGAATTGAATTCACAACCTCCCAAATAGGAGTGTGATGGGTTAACCACTTTTCCCAAAAGCCATGGTTGAGGATCACTTCCTAATCCTCCCTCTTAGGATGTGGTTCAACCATCTCCTACTTGTCATGAATGTGGTTCAACCATCTCCTAGCACTCACTGTAATACATTCTTCCCGCCTTGGTTGATCATTATCCTCAATGATCCATTCTTTGTATTCCTCTCGGCGATCAACTCCTAAAATCATTAGGTACCCTTGAATTGATGGCCTCAACCTCGCAAAGTTTCTAGAAACTTGTTTGAAACCTTGGTCTCTTGAACCCTTGATCTCAACCTTGGTGTCTTGAACCTTCTTGTTTGCAACCTTGGTGCCATGAGCTCTTTTTTCTCAATCTCATTCTCACCCATGTTTGATATGTTGAACCATCAATCAAGTAGCATCCATGGTTCCCAATTAGCCTTATAATTCCTAGATATCTCTGAAGATTTCAAAAGTTTGTTTAAAGAGCTTTCCAATGGTATCTTACTTGCCTTTGTTTGACCTATGGATTGAGAGACAAACTTGAATGATTGTCGGGACTAGTTCTTAGACCGTTGCCTTTCCAATTTTTGCTCTTTGACATGATAGAGTGCCGAGCACCTTTACTCAATTCTATTGGGTCAATCAGCCTTGCGAAAGCCTACTTCCTAGGCTCTGGAATGAACATAATGAGTTATAGAAGAAATGAACTCACAACCTCCCAACTAGGAGTGTGATAAGTTAACCACTTCCCCCAAAAGCCAAGGTTGAGGATTACTTCCTAATCCTCCCTCTTAGGGTGTAGGACAACCATCTTATGCTTGTCAAGGGTGTGGTTCAACCATCTCCTACCTATCACTTTATTACATGCTATCACCCATGCAAAAGGTTCCTTGGGTCGTACTTATAAGAAATCATACCACAACTTAATACATTAACATATAGAATTGAGAAAAATGTTGAGAGAGAAAGATAACACTAGGCATTAAAGAACTCAAACTTTCAGAAATCCAAGAGAAATGCAACTAAAAAGATGGTGGTGTCCACTTGTACGCTCCCAATATGCACCTTGAATGATAATTTAGACAGAACCTAAATGAAGGGCTCACTATTGTATAAATGTTGTCGAGAGCTTCACAAAGGTCATGTTTATATAGCTTTTACAATGGGATTAGATATACATAAATGTAGTCAAGAGAGAAAATGATCGATAATATATATAAACCAGCAATATCTCCACAACTAGAGGAAATATTGTCTCTTGGATATTGCAAAAGGGGTGGAGCTCCCTCTACATTCCTCTCATTATTGAGAAACTATGTGGCCTTACAAGACCTTCACTTCAACATTGAATCACAACCGAATTAGTCGGATGTTTATGCCCTACCTTACCTCATGGCTAAGCTTATAAAGATCATCGCTTACCATAGAATCGCATGTAGACCTCATCTAAGTTAGAAGTGAAAGTTCTAGAAATGTTCGTGCTCTTGCAATGGATTCTCCTCATAAGGAGGATCTTACAACTTAGAGCACCAAGGATCATTTGTGGTCACTTGAAAATGGATAACTGAGTATATCTAGTGCTAGTTATGATGGAGGTGGGAATATTTGGATTGTGGACCAGATAATGGCAAGGATGGTCGTATTTTGCCCACGCATATCTTACTGGTTGGTCTCGTCACCTCTTGGGTGGTGGGAGGGGAGGGGGCGTAACTCCCATGTGCTGCAGATACCCCTTGACTTCTATGGTAGGATGAAAGTGGCTTATGATCTTGTGGATTGTCTTTTTCTTTTCTCAAAGCATCCAATAGACTCACCAAGAAAAGCTTTTTTCCAATTACTTTTGTGATTTATCCAAAAGAACTTGTTGATATTCTATGATTTTGAAGTGCTGTTAGGATAAAAAAAACAATGGCTAATGTCCTCCCTATAAAAGCATCTTTTACACCATCGAGGTGCAGCAAAGATTTAACCAACTTTGTCATTGTGTCAAATCCCTTGGTAGGGAATCTCTCCCATGAGGATCTTTTTTGTTCTCTATAAGTGGGTTCCATATATCCTTGAAATTGAACTTTTTGTTCTCTCTATAAGAGGGTTCCATATATCCTTGAAATTGAACTTTTTGTTCTCTCTATAAGAGGGTTCCATGTATCCTTGAAATTGAAATCCCATCTTATCGAAGACCAATCAGGCAACACTTCTTGTCTTCTTTAATTCTCAATATGTCATCCATGCTATTTCTGTTGCTCCGCTTCAAACCCCTTCAAGGGAGAGGGTCCCAAGCGTTGATCATCGATACGAGTCTCCGACCATCACAAATATTTCTTACGTACTCTCTATAACATCTTGTTTTTTTCCAATTGTCCGAGTTGAAGATGCATATGTATCTTCTAGCAATGGAAGAAACCATTTAAAACGTGCATCCTTTGTATCATGTTGTCAATCACCCTTCGAATTCAATATGATTATTTTGCTTTTATACACTCCTTGTCATATATATGTGTGTGACACACACACACACACACACATATATATATATATATATATATATATATATATATATATATATATATATATATATATATATATATATATATGTGTGTGTGTGTGTGTGTGTGCGCGCGCGCGCGTGTGTGTATGTATACACATACATATATGTATGTATATACATACATGTACATACATATATGTATGTGTATACATACATGTATGTGTGTGTGCGTATGTACACACATACATACATGTGTGTGTATGTATGTATATATGCGTATATGTATGCTATACTATATAACTTCGGTGTTCTTTTACCTCCACATCTAGATATAGTCGGGGATGTTATTTTACTCATATCCTCGTCATAAAGAATAAAATCGCTTTAGAAGTCATGACGCCTTCAACTTTTGTCAATCCATTACCTCACATCGAAAATAGTACTTCTAGTAGAATGACAATATTCCAATTCACAAAAACCTAACTATGAAACAAGCTTTTAGATTCAGAGCCTTCCCACCTTGTTTGAATAAACCATCAACTTAATTTACAAGAAATACAAAACAAGAACAAAATAAAAAACTGAAGACCAATTATTTGCTTCAAGATAGATATAAGGTTATTGCTAAGAACTTGGCTATCCGATTCAGTAATCACTTTTGGGATTGGATAAACATCAATAAAAAAAGATTGATAAAAAATAGGTCCATTTTAGATGTATGGACTCCGGAGGTCTTGAGTACACTAATGAGTCTAAAAACATTTTCATGGTTTTCCCAAGGTCGACTTTGATAAGGCTTAAGATAGATTTGAGTGGGAGTTCATTTTGAAATCTCTCAAGAACTTGGGGATTTTGCTCCAAATTTTTGAGGATGGTTGCCTCTCTTTTGGGAAATGTGTTTGCCCCATTAATATCAATGGCATTCTTTTAGACCCTATTAAGATGAAAAGGTGGATCAGGAAGGGTTTCTCCTAGCTCCACTCTTTTTTTCTTGGAATCTTTTATGGCCTCAGCTACCTTGTTCAAGATCAGGATTAGAGGATTTATGCCTCCTAGAAGACAGGACCAAACAATGCTTACAATGCTTGTAGACAACAGTCATGACTTCATGCGAAATGAGGTGGGACATATCTCCAATTTTGGGTCCTCATTAGATATCTTCTCCTCTTCTTTAGGCTCCAAAATTTACCATTCTAGGAGTACCTTCAAAGCCACTTCTCAACATTCTCCCAAGAATCCCTACAATCAAGTATTCCAAGAGCTTGTTTCTTGCCAATTGGTCTGAATCTCGGGCATTGTTTTGGATTTTGAGGTCTCGATGAGCCAAAACTAGTATTTGTTCTTAGGAACTTGGAATCTAAGCTTCAATATTGGAAAGGCATGCAGTTGAATTCCATGGAAAAAGTGATGGTGATCAACACTTTCTTACTTCATCCATAACCTACTTTTGCATGTGATGGAGACCAACCAAGTCTAGTTTATTGAAAGTGAAAAGAATCTTTAGGAATTTTCTATAGACGGGTGATAAAATGACAGAGGAATGCCTAAAATTAAGTGGGATATTTGCACTTTTCCTAAGGAGGGGCGTGGAATTGGTGTTCTATAAGTGGAAGATATGGCAAATATATTATCCAACTAGATGATTAAAACTCTTGTAAGGGACAAAGAATCATAGTCAAATTTAATCTCCAAAAACATTTCTAAAATCACGTTATTTGGTGCCCGAATGTGGCAAGGTCTTAACTACTTGAGTGTTTTTTTTTTCCTAGTCCCGATCATCCCTAAGGGATCTACCTTGCTAACCTGCCTTTGGTCAATGTTCAATAAGATGAAGCAACACTAAACAATTTAGCAATGATTGGAAATGGTGAACAATATTAGACATACTGATTCCATATGGTTCTCAATATGTAGCATCATTGTAAGTGATAAAGAGAGTCTGCAAAGAGCAAGAAAGTCTAGTCAAAAGGCTTTCGACAATTTAAGGGTGTATTGAATCATCCAGGAAGAAACTAGATAAGATTTGAGCACATTTATTAGGGCCCTAGAATCAACCACAAATATGGGTGTCTCTTCAAAAAATGATGAGAATTTGGGGCGTTTCTAAAAGTGGTCTTCTTATTGGTTAGCAAGTTTCGAATCCAAAGTGTATTAAATGGAAAAATTGTTACATGATCAAAGGCATCTTGATAATCAAGCGACCTCTTAATTTTTTGAAAGTGCTCGATAGGAAATGGTGTCTAAATTGGCCTTGGATGAAATGGAATTTCAAATTCAATGATATTTCGAACCAACTTGTGGAACACAAGAAATAAACCCTCCTTTTGCAAATCTCCACACAAACATTTGGACCAATGTGAAATACACTTTTGTTTGCACTCTAGCCATGGTGTATAAGGTGCCATCAAGGCGTGAAGACCTTGTAGACCTATTTATTTCATGCGTAAGAAGTGTTGTTGTCGAGAGAAGAGCAAAGAGCATCTTCAGAGTGATGAATTGATCGAATGAAAACAAGATCTACTAGCAGAGATAGTTAGATGCTCCTCAACCCTCTAGAACATGATCAGAAGTGAAGCTATCTAGAAGATTTGGAGAGAAGGTTGCTCTACAAACTTTGATAGCCCACAGAAAGAGTGGTCTATTGAGTCATCTTGGGATTTTTTTGGCTAAAAGAATCCTAAAAACCAAGAGTACCCCCCTTCAAGACACATGGATATTTTATAATAGAAAACAACAAGCTTAAAAGTAAGTAGCTTCCGCATAAAAGTACTCAAGAAATCATAAATATCTCTAGATTTTCCTATTAGTTTTTCCCTATTTAAGATAACTAGGCCTCTACCCTTCTTTGTATCCCCGAATTTCTCTCTTGAAGTTCGTAAAGAAAAAAACAATTCGCATTCAACACTTGACATGAGTCATCTTATTGGAAATTTTGAAATGTTAATTTTTGTACAAAGAGACGGATTTTCATGGATGCATGCTTAGAAAATGGTATCCATCCTCTCTAGTAATACTTTATCAAAGATTGCCATCAATGGTTAGCTCTCTTCATAATTTCCTCTTTAACTCTCGATTAGACAAGGCTTTCTTCTTGGTTTTTTCTTCATTTTTAAACGGGAAATCAATTTCCTGATGAAGATCTTAAAAAAAGGATCTATTTAGGGCATCAATCTCACCAAACATCAAGATCAATTAGAAGTCACAAAGTGTTGTGATGACACTAAATTTTTGCTCCAAAACCTTGAACATCTATTGGGAATCTTGAAAGTTGTTTGTGGTGTAGGGCCAATAGAGACAATGATAGAATTTTCATAAATACCATCTCTCAACCACATCATCCTCATTTTATTCTCAATGAAGTTGTAAACTGATCCTGCAAGGGAGAATATTCTAATATCTTAAGATACCTATGGAATTCTATATCTAGATTCCTCAACCTATAGACTCCATTTTAAGAACGTTTGGTGCTACATTATTTTCCAAATCAAATTCATGAAATTGTAAAAAATAGGTTTAAAGGAAACTAAAATTTGAAACAAAGGAGCCTAACAAGGCTTCTTTGTAAGAAACTAATTACACAAGAAAACACAACAACAATAGTGGAGAAGAGAACAAATAAATTAAAATTTTGAAAACTCATTACTAATAACAAGTGAAAAGAAGATAGAATTGTCCATCCGTGGAAACCCAAGATAGTTTTGAAATGGTGATCTAGGTAATTCTAGATAGGGGTTGCCAGAAAGAGGTATGCTTTCTCAAGTTTATATCTGGGATAGCCCATAACTCATGTATATATAGGCCAATGGAGAGGTGTGGCCTTCCATGGATGGCTAGACATGGGGAGTACATTGTGGGTAACCACCACCTAGGTATCACATATACAGCTGAGGTCGTACAAATGACCTAAAAATGTGCATGATTTTTGAGTGTGCAAGGAATATTAACTAGAATATTCCATTTACTATATGGTCCAGGGCTCTATCTCTAGACCTCTACAAGAGGAGCCCTTGGCCCCCTTAGAACCCCTTAGGTAGGGCTCCTCATTAATGTCCCAGTCCTAAGAATTGAAAACCCTGCAAACTCACTTTACTTTAAATACCTTAAATGATCCAATTTGACCTTCATACAACATGCAAGTTGGGATTGCCATCAACTGCCTAACACATGATTGGTGTCTACTCATAATGAAGATCCCACAAAATATGAAATACAACATACAATAATGAGGGGTAGAAATTGGCCATATTCTAATACTCCTTGCAATGTTTAGTGAATGATACATCAAGCAAGATTGGGTCTCATACCCATCTGCTTAAGATTTCTTTTGTGATACTTCTAAAAGTGCTTTATTGAACATGTATATGCAATTTTCCTCCCTTGAACAATACTCTAACTTCATACCGAGATGTCGGGAAGATTGTGAGTGCACAATGTTGCCCTATCTAAAGATAATGGAGCATGGATGACTGATCATATTTGGGCACCAACCATGACTTTGGTGACTCAGATGACAAGGTATGCCTTGCTCACCACCTTGGTCATAAGCCTTGGAGTTGCCAAGGTGTTCTTTAGGTTGCATGTTTTAGTAGCACTATCCAGACTAGTGACAACCTCTATGTCCTCATGCAAAAATTCTCTAGTAACAATATCAAGAAATATAAAAACTTGAAAACACATGGGAAATGTTCTATGAATATTCAGCCAACCTACCATTATATAGTTTCACGAGTGATAATGATCAATAGAGTATCATGAGTGAACATATGTGTGTGAAATCTCCACCTCTACTTTCATACCTTCCACTATGGTTTAGTAATGGTTGGTGCAAATGCAACTTGAATAAAGTTTATTTAAACTCAAGTTAACTGGTCGAATCACCGTAGCATATAGTGAGGAGCCAAGAGATAGCTCCAAATGAGAGTACAACCAATAGACAATAGGAAATCAGACTAGAACATAATTGATGACACAGTGATAGATCGAGCAAGTGAGTGCCCAACCTCTTCTCATGTACATTCCAAAGGCCAAGTGGAGTGGTTTTGCTAATTCCAACCATTTACTATTCCACATTTCAAATTGATGAAAGTAATGGTAGACATGAGCTAGTTTTGGTCCTCGTCACCAACCACTTTTAGGCCCTCCATTAAGAGCTTCTAATATATGTAGGGTGTTGAGGTGAATTTTCCTACAATTAAATACCCTTTTACCTTTTACTAACAAGTTCAAGAAGATTTCACTTTTCGTCATGCACCATGTCAAATTGAGTGATCTCATTCTCACCTCATAGTGTTCAGCCAAAATTAGGTAGAGGAGATGCCCTATTCTATAAGTTCCAAACATGGGTGGAGGTGGCGTCCTATTTTTGAAGTGTTGAAAATCGATGGAGATGGCATCCTATTTTGGAAGTGTGGGACTTTTGGGCTACCCAAAGCCTTGATCCTTACGATCACACAATTTTACCTTATAGAGATTGTAACATCTTCTAAGAGAGTAAAAACTCCTTAGCTTAAGAATTTCCCACTTTTGAACCTTCGGAGTCTAGACATAGTCATGCTTGGAAGAGGAACTCGAATCATCACCTTAATTGGAGTGTATGGCCAATCGTTTCCTTATAGTTGCTTGTAATTCCCTTGTGGTTGCCTTGTATTTGCCTTACTTCCCTAGGTGGATTATTTTGACTTTATGGATCATTTTATATTTTCCTTCCCCCATGAAAGCTGCATCTTCAAAATGAATAGATGAATATGGGAGAAAACAAAGATTATTCAATGTTTCATCTTCCATATTCAACTGTATATCGCTTGTATTTGGATCTACTATTGGTCTATCTCCCTGTTCAATCACGTCCAGTCTCACTTTCTTTCCTCTCTTCATTGTTTGATAATCTAAATCGACAAATTGGATTTTGTCAATGAATCTAGGCATTGTGGTGGTATCCAATGCCAATGACTCTGCTACTTTGATGATCTATCCAAAGATATGTGTTATATTTTATGGAATAATGGAATGATATATGGATTTTAATGTCTTGAGGTTTTTAATTTGATTTGTGTTTTGATTTAGTAGGTAAAGACTCATGAGGGTGTGAACGCACATGGACTTATTTAGCTATTTTTAAAGACATTTAGAAGAATATTTAGAAGATAGTATTTTAGTTATTTTTGTAAAAATAATATATCCTTTTAGAAGACCACATTTTTGTAAGAATAGAAGATCATTTAGAGAGCCAAGACTTTGTAAATAACAAGGATTTTTGTAAACACATGCTTTTCAAAGCATTGCCCTCATGTATCTTCTATTTAGGACATAGTGAAAAATACCTATAAATACACATATTTGGATAGGCTCGTCCATTAGAGTATAAGGGAGGAGATTGTACCCAATTTGGTGTCTAGTCTCTTGTATGTTTCTATTCTCTTTATGCTTTTGTGAGATTTCATTTTTGTACTATCCTCTACGTACGTGCATCTATGAGATCCGGTCAACAATGGTATGAGAGCCAAGGCAGGTCTGCGAAGGTGGTTTCTCGACATTCGATTGTGATTCATGGCATCTGTTTCCGATTCTATATAAGGCTATGGACCCTACCCATAATACTAAGGATTTTGGTACATCACCTCTACTTGGGGTACTCATTGAGAAACAATTGGATCTTTTGTGAAACAAACTCCAACATGCTCAGAATGAGATAAAAGAATGTGACACTGCATTCCAGTAAATACAGAGTGATGAAAAAAACCTAGTTATGTTGGTGAAGGCCATTATCACTACTTAAGAACAAGGCACACAGTCCAATATTGGTGCTAAAAATTTCCAATTTTCTCGATTCGATGGGTAAAAGGATGGCCAATTTGTTCTGTCATGGCTTTCTCAATTTGATGAATTCTATTGCGGTGAATCATATTCTGAAATTGAAAAAGTGAAATTTGTTATTAATTATTTTGTGAGTAAGGCCCAAAAATGGTGAAATGTTTTGTGGCATAGCACAGACCGCCCCACCACATGGATTGCATTTCAAGGAAAGATTAAGGATTCTTTCCTTCCTCCTCAGCTCCACTTACATGCTCGTCGATCTGGAAATAAGACTATGTCTACCTATATTGAATGTTTCTAGCAATAACTGTTACTTATTCCTTCACTTGAAACGATCCCTAAATATAATTTGCAATGGAAGTATGAAGATGGTTTGGAGTCACATGTCTCATGATTGAACAAAACTAAGCATGTTCCATGTAAACACGCATTCATGCAAATGTATTTTGTAGGACTTAAATTACTATGAATGTGAATGATGTGCAAAACTTTAGTGATCATAATGAGGCATTACTGAATTCCTATGAAACCATTGACATTCTTCAATAGAATAATTTTAATACTTTACTAAATATCTATGAAATTGATTTCTTGTACATGTATTGGTTATGTTATGATGTATTATTTTCTCAGGAATTAAGATTTCCTATCCTTTTTCAAGAAAAGGTGGATCATCAGAAGAGAATTGAGGGTTAAAGTGCCTTTGACTGGTTTTAGTTAACTAATATGAAAAAAATTATGTGTGTTCGAGCTAGATGGTATATTTAATCTAAATGGATTTTTATTAATCTTTTGAATTATGTGAAATGGTCCATAATAGTGTGGTGCTAGTTTAACTTTAAGATGTTGTAGAATATTTTCCAAACCTTAGTTAATGGTGCATAACCATAGTAAATCATTCTCCTTAAATTCTTTGGCTAAAACATTTCCTATTAGCATTAAGTGTATAATGTTCTTGACTTTTCCTAATGCGCTTGTGAACTTCATGAAGCATAGAAATGTGACCTTGAGCAATAGAATCATCCATAGGAATATGAGTTTGAGTGAGTTACATGCGCATTGGGAGCTTTTACCATAAACAATTTGAAAAAGGTGCATGGAAAATAGTTGTATGTGTTGTGTTATTGTAATAAAACTAAAGCAATGGGAGTTTCTCATCCCAATCAGTGGGACTATCTAATGAATAAAAAATGCAATAAATAAATAATAGTGTTATTTGTAGCTTCACTTTCCACATTACTTTCTTGGTGAAATGCAAAACTAAAAATCTTTTTTAGAACCAAAATGTTGAAATAATGCAACCCAAAAATGATTGCAAAAAAGGAACACCACGATTAGAAAACATGACCTATGAAAATACATTTAATGAACAACTTAGTATTTTGAGGTGTAGAAAAGTTGTCTTTTTACATGGAATACAAATGATCTACTAAACATGTCAACTATTGTCCAAATCATGTCATTATGTGATGAAGTCATATGAATACCAGTAATGAAATCCATAAAAATATGTTCCCATAGTTCGTTCAAGTGGGACTAACTATCCAAATGCTTTACAATGATGACACTTAACATGTTGACATACAATGCATTGGGAAACATAATGTGCAATATATTTTTCTATATGAGTCCAAAAGAAGAAATCTCTACGAGTAGATGGTGTGCTTTGTATGCCACTATGTCCCATAGTACCCCTATGTCCCATAAAAGATGTTTCATGCATTCAATTTATTAAAAAAACTTTAAATGCTTCAGTAATGTATAATTTGTATTGAAAATACAAAAAGCCATTATGAAATATAGAATGTTCATCAATGAAAGATATACAATTGTTGAACTCATTCCAAGCACATGAGAAATACAAATCAGAAGCATAACAGGGGACCACGTTTTGAAATCAAGGAGTTTGAATGGCAAAAATATTCTAAAGAAAAAAAAAATGTAATTTCCATGAGTGAAAATGAGTAAGAGAGTCTACTACAACGTTAGATTTTTGAGGTTGATACAAGATCATATGCAGCTAAAATTTTTTAATAAATGAAGACTATTCAATATCTGTCACAAATTAATGGTTAATTTAGTAACTTCTTAATCACTTGTTGATGGATTTTTATTAGTACCTTATATTCCATGAAAAAGGGATTTCTAGATCGTAAAGCATGCACAATTGCTAATAATTCTTTATCATATGTACTATGCTTAGAGGGCTTAAGCTTCCTACTTTCCAATGCAATGGGGTGATAATTTTGCATTAAAACTCCACTTGTACTAGAGCCACTAGCATATGTAACTACATGAAAAGGTTGTGCAAAATCAAGAAACTGTAAAATAGGTGTATGTGAAAGTGCATGTTTGAGTTTTTCAAATGATTATTGTTGTGATAACTCCCATGAAATATTTATTTTCATTTTCAATAATAAAGTAAGGGGCAATGCTAAATATGAAAAACTTTAGAAAGACGTCCTACAGAAACTAACCAATCCAGGAGAAGAACGTACATCATTGATTGATTTAGGTATAGGCCATTCAATAATGACTTTATGCTACTTCGGATCTACATACACTCTCTCACTAGAAATAATATGCCCTAAATACTCATGTACTTTGGAAAAAGTAAACTCGTTTAAGGATTATCATAAAGTGTCTTTTGTTGTAACAAACCAAAAACTATTTCTAAATGCTTCTCATGATCACTTTCATTATTACTATAAACAAGTTTATCATTGAAGAAACTAGAAAAAATGCTTGATAATCAAGGGAAATATTGTTGCTTATATGTGGAAATCTAAGACGAGCATTTGTAAGTTGAAAAAGCATTACCATAAACTCATAATGGATACTTTGAGTCCTAAAATTAGTCTTGTAAATATTGATATGCATCATACATATCTGATGATAAACTGATTTAATATCAATTTTACTAAAGATACATGCTCTGAAGTTTATCTAGCAAGTCTTCTATCCAAGGAATATGATACCTGTTATTAATTTTGATCTTGTTGAGGGCTCTATAATCAATGCACATCCTATAAGTTTTATTCTTTTTCTTCACTAAGAGAACCGGTGCTCCAAATGGTGGAGTAAATCCTTAACTTAGTTTTCAATTTCATTTGACAAAGAGTGACATGCCTATAAGGTGCTTTATGACGAGGAAAACTACTAGGAATGAGATCTATACAATGATCAAATGATTGTGGAGATGGTGGTACTCTAAAGGGATAATCAAACATAAAACAATCCTTATAAGTAGACATAAAAGGTTTATGTGTATTAGAAAGTGTACGCGTATAATCATTTATGACATTTACTAAACGGATGCATGAATTGTAACCTTTCAGAAATGCACCTTTTACTTGTGTATGACTTATCAATGGAAATGATTGAAAATCATGCCTTGTAGAAAAAGAAATAAGTTGATATTTAAATTGGAAATTAAAGATATGCATATGATATTCAATACATGGGTTATAATCATGATGAAAATGCATACTAAGTATAACATTGTAAGATTGCAAAGGGTCAATTAAAAATATTCATCCATGTACATATGAACATATACAAATCTTAATGTCATGCACTTCTCTTGCACAAACAAATATGAAATAAAGTCATGAGGACTACCATCAACATGAAAAATATTAAGAAGCCTAGTATTAATAGTAATCTACATGCAAAGTAAAGAATGAATAGAAATTTTGTTATCCAAGGTACTTAAATCTTTTTCCAATTCTTTGTTTGTCCAAACAAGAGGAACTTCTTCGAGGACTGCCTCCATGTTGTGCATTTGGGCTACAAGAGGTTTTGCGTGAAGGGATTGAAATCTCCAATTCACTTTCATATATCCAAGCTTACCACAATTCCGACGGGTGATACATGGCCACTTTTGTTGAGCATCTACCATTGAAGTTTGAAAGGTAGAGGGTTTGTTAGGTTGGAGGGTAGGGTTGAGGAATAGTTAGATTGAGGAACTCATTGAAAACTAGGGTAAGAGGAGGTGGTAAAATTGCAATTCAAAGGGAAACTGGTCATGATAAAAGGTGTTCCTTGATCCACTTGCTGCAAACCAATCAACGTAGTAATCAATTGAAACTCCTTCTCTGCATCATGAGAAAAAAAGAAAGCTTTGTAAAGCATTCTAGGCCACACTGTGGGAATCTTGGCTTGGATCCCCATCTCCAAACCATCTCCATACTTCCTTTGCAAGGTATCCTTATGAACAACTTCAAATATGTGAATTAGCAGTAGAGTTTGCTAGAACTACTTAGTGTAAGTTGTAACAATATAAGCCTCCTTCCATGTAAGCATGGTACGTTGAACATGTAGAGTGAACTCAAGGGAAAGAAAAGACTTAACCGTCTCTTGAAAGATCTTCCATGTTGTCAGATGACTTGCTCTATGTCATAACACATTCCACCAAAGTTGAGCTTTTCCTAGTAAATAATTAGTAGGAAACTTTAGTTTATCATTTTTGGAGTAGGATTCATCTAATTCATTTTCGAAGTAGGATTCATTTTGGGAGGAGGTTGAGAAATGTCTTTGAAGGTATTGTAATTGGCCTAACATAGAGAAGAAGATATCTAGAGAGGACCGAAAATTGGAGATATGTCCTAGCTCATTCTGCATAAAGGCATCACTATTGTCAGCAAACATTGTAAGCATTGTTTGGTCGTGTCTTCTAGGAAGCAAAAAGCCTCTAATACTATTGGAATTTATTTGATCTTGAGCAAGGCAACTAGGCCATAAAGGATAACAATAAGAAAGAAAGGAGCTAAGGAAAGCCTTTCTTGATCAACCTTTTGATCTTAGTAGGGTCTAAAAGTCCGCCATTGATACTAATGGGGTAGACACATAGCCCAAAAGAGAGTCAACCATCCTTAGAAACTTGGAGCTGAATCCCAAGTGCTTGAGAGCTTTCAAAATGAAGATCTAACTAAGTCTATCATAAGCTTTATCAAATTCAACCTTCGGGAACACCAACCTTTGTTAAGATTCATTAGTGTACTCAAGACATCCCAATCTGTCCATCCATCTAAAATGGACCTACTTTTGATTAATCCTGTTTTATTGTTGTTTATCCGATCCCAAAAGTGATTAGTGATTCGAATAGCAAATTTCTTAACAATAGCCTTGTATTGAAATTGAAGCAAATAATCCGTCTCCACTTTCTATTTTGTTCTTGTTGTCTTTCTTGTAAATTAAGTTGATGTCTCTTTCATTCAAACAAGGTAGGAAGGCTCCAAATCTAAAAGCTTGTTTTTATAGTTGGGTTTTGTGCATTGGAATATTGTCAGTTTGATAGAATAACTATTTTCGATGTGAGGTAATGGATTGACAAGAGTTGAAGGCGTCGTGATTTCTAAAGCGATTTTATTGTGATATGATGAGGATATGAGTAAACTATTATCTACATTTTCTCTATGCCGAGTATATCTAGATGTGGACGTGAAAGAACACCGAAGATATTTAGTATAGTATTGTATAGTGTATTTATGTGTGTGTATACATACACACACGTGTATGTATGTATATATATATATATATATATATATATATATATATATATATATATATATATATATATATATATATATATATATATGTATATGTGTGTGTGTGTGTGTGTGTGAAAAGTATGCGCTTCAGATATTCTTCCGATGACCTTCAAGTAAATTCTGAGGTGGTGACTTACAAAGAAGAAAGCATGTAGGTTTGTGAGGTACAATAATGGGGCTTAATAGTTGGCAGGAGATGGAGTAGAGTTGTAGGACCCCCAGATCCTTTATCGAAGTGTACATAACAACGGTGGCTTAACATATTTTGTATGCCCACATTTGTGTAGGTCCACTCGAAAGACAGGCCTAAACAGTAAACACTCTGATCGTCCTGTCCAAGGACGGCCTAAACAGTAAACAGTTTTCGAAATTGAATGATTGCGCGCTGCGAAGGTGATTGATACAAAGGATTGCACGTTTTCAATGCTTTTCTTCGATTGCTAGAAGATTGAGGAGCATCCTCAACTCGGGAAACTGGAAAGAAAACAAGAAGATGTTTTAGAACATGCGTAAGAAATATTTCTGATGGTCGTAGACTCGTATCGTAGAGGAAACATTGTCGAGGATGTGGGGAATATAAAGACAGCTGAGTAGATCGGGAAAGTAATTGGAAACAAGTTTTTCTTGGTCAATCTATTGGCTGCTCTGAGAAATTCTGAAAGAAAAGTGTGCGCTCGATTTCTACAAATCCCCCTCACGAAGAGCCACTAGCGTAGAGCTTGGGAAGGGACAACCCTAAGGCCCAATGAGGTTACTAGTTTGATGAGTTGGAAAGCGAGAGATGCAATCCACTCACTTGGGGGCCGATAATTTGCATGCCTAAAGGCCGAGTGCCCAAATGCCACAATTCACAAGACCATAGGCCACTTTAATCCTACCATACAAGGCAAGGGGCATCTGCAACACATGGGGGTTCACCCACTCGTCCCACCACCATCCAAGAGGTGACAAGACCAATCACGAAGATATGCATAGGCAGACAAAAATCTTGCAAAGACGATCAGGATTAAAGTAATCCATAAATACGGCCATCCTCACCACTGTCTGGTCCACAATCCAAATAGTCCCACCTCTTCCATCATAAATACTACTAGATATACTCAATTCTCCATTCCCAAGTGACCACAAGTGATCCATGGTGTTGTAAGTTGTAAGACCCTCCTTATGAGGAGAATCCATTGCAAGCGCACAAATATTTTTGGAGCCTTTATTTCTAAATTAGATGAGGTCTACGTGTGATTGTGATGATAATAGATGATCTTTATGAGCTACGCCATGAGGTTACGTAGGGCATAAACTTCTGAGTCATTGGGTTTTGATTCAATTTAGAAGTGAAGGTCTTGTGATGCCGCACAATTACCCCATATTAATGGGAGGACTATAGAGGGAGCTCGCCCCCTTTTGCGAGGTCCAAGAGACATTAATTCTTCTCCTCGTGGAGATATTGTTGGATTATATATATTGTCGATCATTTTTGTCTCTCTTTACTACATTCATGTATATTGAATCCCATTGTAAAAGCTATATAAGCATGAGCCTTGTGAGGCCCTAAAAAACATTTATACACTAGTGAGCCCTTTGTTTAGAGTCTATCTAGATAAGCATTCAAGGCCCATATTGACCCCACAGGTGGACATCACCATCTTTGTAGTTTCATTTATTTTGGTAGTTGGAATTTTGAGTGCTCTATTGCCTAGTCGCACCTTTCTCTCTCAACATTTTTCTCAACTCTATCTACTAATATATTCGATTCTGCTATTATTTCTTACAAGTACAAACGAAGGATCATCTTGTATGGGTGCTAGTTGGCACTCATGAGATCCTAACTCTTAGGGTAGCGTGAAATAAAGTGATAGGTAGGAGATTGTTGAAATTTACCCTTGACAAGTAGCAGATGGTTGAACTACACCCTAAGAGGGAGGATTAGGAAGTGATCTCCATCCTTGGCTTTTGGGGCAAGTGATTAGCCCATCACACTCCTAATTGGGAGATTGTGAGTTCAATTCTTCTATAGTTCATTACATTGTTATCAAAGTCTAGGAAGTAGGCTTGGGCAAGGTGGATTCACCCAATGGCCTCTAAAAAAGACGCTTGGGCAGTCTATCATGTGAAAGTGTAGAAATTGGAAAGCTAGCACTTTGAGAATTGTATCCAATAAACAATCAATGTATTGCTCAATCTATAGGTTGGATTAAGGCATGTAACATACTACTTGAAAGATCTCGAGATGAACCTTCTAAATCTTATGAGATATCTAAGAAGTGTGAAGCCCATGGGAAACCAAGGGTGTACTTTATTGAGGGTTAAGATACCAAACATAGGTAAAAACAAGGTTCACGATACTAAGGTTGAGAACAAGGGATGAAGACACCAAGGTTGCAAACAAGAAGGTTCAATACACCAAGGTTGAGAGCAAGGATTCAAGAGACGAAGTTTCAAAGAAGGCTCAAGAAACTATGCGAGGTTCAAGACATCAATTCAAGGGTATCCAATGACTTCAAGAGCATCCTTTATGTAGGTTGATAGATATGACCCTTTTCAGCTTTCGGAGGGACATCTTCTCGCTTGAACTAGGTGGCATGCATTGGGTGCTTCTTAGTGATGCTCTCAATCTGTGAATTATATTCGGCGTTCAATAGGAAGTATGGTTTATACTACAACTCACTAGTAGTTATGTGTCAATGTGGTGCTATAGCGGTAAAATATGGAGACTTTAAAATAACTTCTTCAATATTAACCATCGCATGTAACTGAGCATCAACTCTCAGCAAATGCATTTTCCCGAGTTCTTCAATCATCTTCAACCATGCTGGGGGAGGTAACTCATACATATCTTAGTCGGCTTTTGAGGATCTGCCTCCAACCATGGGCAATGGTACGTACTCTTCTTCAGATGTGTCATCCATTGGGATTTGTATGGTCTTGTCTAGCTCTGCCAAGTCAAGTGGGGATTCCCATCTAGGAGGCTCCATCATGCTAGATACTTGGGCCTACAACTCTTGGACTTTCATTCGTAGCTCGTTCAATTCTTCAAGGAGGGTTAGTGGGGTGACCTCCTTCACAATTGTAGGTCCTAATGAATCCTTTAACGTCAATTGCTTGTTTGCTTTCTTGAGTGTCTTGCACTCTACTTATAGTTGGTCATAATCTTTTAGCACGCATGCGTGTTTGTCCAATAAAATTTGCATGGATGCAGGAGGAACTGCTCTAAAGTGTAAGGGGCTTATATGTGTTTTTGGTTGATCTAGTGTAGCCTCAAAGTTGTCACGGTTTGGCTATTGGTGTCGTTGATTTTCTTCTTTCGCTGCGTTGAGGTGCCTTTGAAGGAGTGCGATGTTGCGTGATAATTGAGCATTGTGCATTAAATGTACGTCTAATTGAGACTCGATATCTTTCACATGCTCGTATAAATGTGCCTCAAAGGTTTGCTGTTGCTTTTTCTTCTCCGCTTCTAAGGCTTGACATTTCACGTTGAGTTCGTGATTCTGTAATGTTAGCATATCTAGCTGTTTCTGCAATTCTTGGGTCGTCTGTTGGTGAGTGGAATGTTGTCACCCTAATGAGGATTACTCGGTGTTAATTTGTTGAAGGCATTGTATCATCTACTGAATGGAAGCATCAACAATGGAAGATGATGACGATGCAAATGTTGGAAACAATACAGTGGGTATGGGAGTTGGGGTTGGGAGAGTGGATGCTATGGCGAGTGTGGCAAGGTGCATGGTGAGGGGTCTCGTGTGGAGGGTGCTAATTGATGTGGATGATGCTTGTACATGTGCATCCAATGAGGCAGTGGGTGAAATCTCCATGTCACTGAAGGTGCTTTCGATGATGCTAGTGTGAAATAGTGAAGCGGGTGCTATTGTACGAGGTGGGGGCTGCAATGGTGTTGTGAGAGGTGAGTGGAGTGGTGTGATCCATGGCCATAAGAAAGGATTCTATGAACTGAATTCATGTGGAGACATTACAAAGGGAAAAGGGGAGGTGCGTGGATATTGAGAATATGTGAAAGATGGGTAGAATGAGGGTGATTGTGTACACAATGTAAGGTGTACAATGGGTGTACAAATGGAAATGTGTAGGTGTGGAAAGGACTGGCGGCATAGGGAGAGGTGGAGTGAAGATAGATGTAATGGGAGGATTAGTAGTAATCAGGCTAGAGATAGGGGGCCAAGTGATGGAATGCGAATGTCAAAACTTTCTACAACATCAATGGAGGGTTGGGTTGGTTCTGGGGAAGAAGAAGGGGTGGTTTCACTAGTGGTATATACAAGGGTAGTGGTTTCACTCACAATTAGGTCAATGATTGAAGAGCTCACAATGGGTGCAGATATCATAGATTCTGTTGGTACACGAATATATGTGCTATGCCGTTTGAGTATTCTTACTCGTCGAGGATCAAACTTGGGAAGTGGTTTCTACTTCAAGTAGCGCAAAGCTTTTGGTACACCTACTGATTGGACCGATTCATGCATAACTACAATGAATGTCTCCTCAAAGCCACCATTGGCCAATTCTTGCTCTAAAATGGCTTGAATGTGTTCCTCAATTATCTTGCTCCTCGCCCAAACCTTATTCATTGTGTCATGTAGTCGTTTGATGGCTATGGTATACACAGCTGCTTTTGCTGACTCCTGTTCATATGTGCTGGTGTCCCCTTGAGCTTCGGCTTGTGTTTTTGATCGATGTTCTTCTCCCTCACTCTCCTTAGTGTCCTCTGCACCATCATTGGTCACTGTGCATTCATCATCTTCTTCTTCAGAGTCAGAGTCCTTGCCCCCTTCTGATAGTGTGGTTGGGTAAGTGGGCCGTTCATATTCCTGACAACACTTGACAACACCTCTTATATCTCAAAATCAAAGGTGGTATTGATATCTTCTATACCCAAGCTATTCAGATACAAAAGTGGTGGTCACAATGGGAACCTCAAGTGTTGTGGTGGTCGTGATGGGGATAGCAGTAGGAATAGTGGTTGCCACCTATGAGACTTCACTCATTGTAGCATTTTGAGCCAAACGGATTCTGAGTGGTGGAGCTAGCAGTTGTGATTGAGTGGGAGATCACTGTGGGGAGTTCTCCGATGTGGGTTGTGGTGAAGGCAAGTCCGCAACTTGTAAAAAAGGAATTGTACCACGCAGTCACTTTACTCTCCTGGCATTTCGAGGTCTCTTGGTTTTCTTTTAACCCTTGTATTGTTGTAACTGTGCTGTTAGAAGAGCTCTTTCAATTTTGATATCATAAGCTAAGCACATATAAATAATGCATGTGAGAGCACAACAACCATGGACAACCTTCTTCTTTTCCCAACGATGTCTTGCGAGTATGAGCTGGTCCTGGATGTAAGTTGTAATGTCAACCATTTGAGGGCCCATAGTGGCAACGTATAGTCCAAACCATAAGCACTTGTGGGGAATTGTAAAACGATCCTCTACTAGAAACGCAAAATGCTGGAGATAGATCCTCAAAGGAGTAGTGAAACACCACATTTCTTCATGGCCTCGAGAATAAGGTGCTCTCTCTCCATGGGCATATGAATTCCATGAATCTTAAGAGTTGTTCTGATTAAATCCAAAGACAAAGTGAATTTCTTGAATGGGGGTCATTCACTAAGGAAGACAATATGAATACTGGATCCAGCTCCTTTCGCTCTTGTTCCTTGATAGATGCAACCAAGTAATAACACCCATAGAATTCAGGTTTAGGAAGTGGTGCACTGAAATAGGTTGCAAATCCTGCTCGCTGCCAAATAAGCCTGAGTGCTTCACTGTTGTGGAGGACTTCAAGCTGTTGAGAGAAGAACTGATACCGCCACCAAACGTTAGCTCCATATGTCTGATTAGCCTCGTAGATAAAATCTGCTTCGCTTAGTGGTCCGACGAGTCCTTGGAACCAATGTGCTTTATTTCTCACTTTCTCCGTTTTACCCATGGGTGGGTCTTCAATTGACATGGGGCCTATGAAACCTTGGAATTCTGGTGGCACTACTGTTAATAGGTTATCAAATGGAAGAGTTGAGAAATCGACCACTAGTCGTCCAAGAGCTACAGTGGTGGAACTTTTCGTTGCATGACAAAGTCCTATGAATTAACTTAAACTGGAGTGAAGAGGAAAACACATTAGTCATGGAAGTTAATTAAGATCCCAAGGAGATGAGACCTCCATTCCTTTCCACCACCAACATGCTTCGCGTGGTGTGCATGGTTTGAATGATGTGTGATTGATAAGTGAATGAGAGTAGTGCATGATTTGACTGTGGGTGATTTTGTGTGAGATGCGTGGTTTTGCAATCAAAACTTGTGAGCACTGCCTACTAAGTTAGTGTAAGTTAGAAGGTCGGTAGTTAGATGAGTTGACAAAGTTGGAGATGGATGGAGTAGTCAGTGGGTGCTTATCATCACAAGGTTGTCGGTAAGGATTGGCTTGGTAAGGTGCAGTCATGACTAGTGAAGTCTTGGGAATCCATTTTTGTATAATATGATGGGGTACAAAAGATAAAGTGGATTATACAAAAGAGGGTTTGTAGGGTGTCTGCTTACTAGTAGAAAAGGTTTTCCTCAAGTTCACTAAAGTTGATTAAGTTGCACAGTTCTTAGGTACCCAAATCTGGCAAGACTTGGATTGGGCTTTCACTAAGGGCTTCAGCACCCAAATTTGTCGAATGCACTACTGCTATTATGAGTGAATTGACAGGTTTGTTGAAGATATGGAGGGGTTGATTCATTTGATGATGTAGCTTTTCGTACCCACATTTGGCATGGGATTGCTTGAATAGCTGGTCGGAGGGGCCACCCTGATGTGCTGCTCCTTTGAATATGTGGGTGATGTGGCCATGCTATTTGTCGAGGGTGAGATGTCATGTTGACACTCAGCTTTGGAAAAGAAGGGAGATCGAGTGCTAATATGTCCAACCCATTAGAGAATGAGGCATTCTGTACAATAGATCTAGGTGGACACCGTGTTAGCAAGGGTGATCCGATGGAGGTTGCTGAATACTCCCATGTGTAACTGTGTGATTGTGGAGATCTTGGTGGCCTCTCAAGCTTGCCTATAGTTTGTGGGGGTTCACGACCATCTTGAGGATCAGCCCTACTCCACCATACTTGTCTGGATCTTATCTTCTTACTCAGTTTCACCTCCTTGAGGGGTGGTGTCTCTTGCTTCTGTTCGTTAGAGCCAGTTCAACCACTCCTAGACGGAGTTAGGCCACTCATAGTTGGAGGGTCTTCTGTTAATTTCAATACTTCGGGGCACTGACCTCTGAGTTGTAGCTCATGGCCCAGTCCTGCAAGTTCCAAATGGAGCACACTCTTGCAAAGATTTAAGTTCACCGAGTAGTTGTATAACCATTCCTGACCTAGGATCATGGGTTCTATTAGGTCTTCATCAGGGCAAACCAAAAGCTTAACTTTCATGGTCACCTCCTCGATTGAGATTGGTAACTCCACCTTGCCTATGCAAGGGGTAGAAACCACCTAATCCTATGAGATACGCCTCAATAGGCTTCACCACATGTTCTTATCCTTGACAATGAGAGAACCTAATTGCATTCATTGCTGCACTAGAATCAATTAAAGCGCTAATTTCCATATGCATGGGGTCATGACCTAGAGTGATGTTAACAAATGGTCTCTTGTCAACAATGCTAGGGATATCCTTTCTTTTGATTTGACACATGGCCGCTGGATATCATGGAGCATCCTTCGGTTGAGGTGTTCTACCTAGTCCTTTCCTTTTTAATCGCATGCGCCTAATGCATTCTAAAGCTTCCGCTTGGGCTTCTACTCTGATTCCTTCCTCCTCATCCTTTCGCTTCTTGGCAAGAGTTATCCGTTTAAGCATATCCTTAGTCAAGGGTTCTTGATATAGCTTAACTCTGCATCCACTGATATAACTAGGCATTACCTCTCCTTCTAGAGTTGCTAGTTGAACAACACTGCTAGTAGATATCCTATTGATAATCATGGGTCCATATCCTTGTTTCTCTAACTTACGCGCATGTTGTTTCAAGGTTTAAACTGACACCAAATCTCCTACTTGTAATCTTTCTCCTTGATATGAGCATCAAAGTAGGCTTTTTGTCTCTTCTTAGTGGCATAAATTCTTATTGCTGCATGCAATCTAGTCTCTCCTAGTCATTCTAAGTCACGTATTCTTGAGGAAAGTTCATGACCTATCCACTCATGCTCTTGAGCTATCTTGAGGGTGGGTATCAAAAAATCCAATGGAAACAGAGCATTCTATCCAAATACCATCTGGATCGGTGTTGCATTGACCATTGTTTTATATGCCATTCGATAGGCCCATAAGACATGATGCAATTCCTAATCCCAATCCGAACGCTTATTATTCACAACCTTGGTCAGTATGTTGCACAAAATTTTGTTAGTGCCCTCCGCCTGTTCATTGGCTTGTGAATGATATGGTGCAGATTTCTTATGTATTACCATCAAATCCTATAATAAATATTCAATAACCTCATTCACTAAATGAGTACCCCTATCACTTACAAGCTCTATAGGAAGCCCATATCTTGTGAAGACATTCTCAAACAAAAATTTTGCAATCGTGCATGCATCATTCTTTTTTGTGGCCTTGGCCTCTACCCATTTAGTGAGATAGTCTGTGGCAACTATGATATACTCGGCATGGGAGTTCTCTGTAGGGGGGTTAATAGGACCAAAAGAATCTATTCCCCATTTTGAGAATGTGCGCCCTCCCATCATGAGACGTAGGGGCATCTCATCTCTACGTATAGGATATTGTGGCCTTTGACATACATCACATCATTTTATATATGTGTGGGCATCCATATGGAGAGTGGGCCACCATAATCTAGAAAATAATATGGCCTTAATAACATGGTCACATCCAAAATGGCCTTGTGGTGCACATTGATGGGCAGCTTCCAAGAGGTTGATATATTCACTCTCGTGCACACATATCCTCAGATAACCATCTCTCCCTTGTCTATACAGATTATCACCAATGAGCTTATAATCTTGAGCCTTTTGCTTGAGACTTCGTTTATGGTCCAGATTCATGTCTTGTAGGAAAGTCTTTGTCATCAGATATTTAACCAAAGGTTCACTCCAATATGGCATTAGGGCCACATGGTATAGAGTGGCATGTTCTATTGGTGGTCTATTACAACACGTTGGGCATTCATCGCAAAGTCGTCGGACATCTTTTTCCATTGAGGGCCAATACACACCTAACCTTTTCAAGTTCAGTAATGTCCCTTGTCTTGAATGATGTTGCTCTAGTGCACCTACATGTGCTAGTTGTCACCAATTATAATACTCCTATTCTTCTACGCAACAAGCAAGGATATTTTGATGATCTTGCCTATAGATACTACGAGCAAGGATTTGGTATCTCTGTGCTTTCAATACCTCCTTCTCTTGGGTTCTCACTTGAGAATTTTTAGGTCCATATGTTAATACTGGAACTAATGGCTTTGTGCATTCAGGAACAATCTCGCCATTAAACAAGTAAGCATCTGGTATCTCATCTGCTACTCCAATAGCTGCTTCCCTTGAAGTTATCCTCGAGAGATGGTTTGCTCTCAAGTGCGTTTTTTCCTTCTTGACTACGACTTCAAAGTCATACTCCAAAAGTAGTAGAAACCAATGTATCAGCCTACCTGTGTTACAAGGTTTGTTCATTAAATACAAGAGAGCTTGATGGTTTGTAAAGAACTTTAATTTATTTGCCAATAAAGAGTGATGAAACTTCTTAATGGCATAGACCATTCCTAGCCCCTCTCTCTCCATCCTGGTGTAATTTCTCTGTGCTGCATTCAACTACCTACTAGCATATGCAATCAGTAAGTCAATATTCCCTTCGTACATGGGTTGTGCTAACACGTAGCCTATGGCATGATTAGAAGCATCTAGGTGTATGTGAAAAGGCTTGTTCTAATTTGGCACAACTAGATTAGGTGCAGAACACAATCGTTGTTTCAGTTCACTATAGGAGCTCTCGCATTCTTTTGTCCACTCAAAGTTATTTAGCAGGTTGTATAGTGCTTTAGCAATGATTGCATACATAGTATGAATTGTTAGTAATATCCGCAATGGCCCATAAATGCTTGTACCTCCTTTACATTATTTGGCCTGGGTAATTCATTGATCACTCGTACCTTATCCTCATTTGTGGAAATTCCATGTTTTGAAACTATGTGACCAAGTATCTTACCTTGTCTTACCATAAAGAGGCACTTCTCAAGGTTTAAATAGACTTGATACTCCCTACACTTGTCAAAGATTCATTTTAGCTCACAGATATGATTTGGTCTAAGCATTGAGTGAGCACACAGATCATCTACATACACTTCTAAGTTCTTTCTCAGAAACTCTTTGAACACGTTACAACCTTTGGAAAGTTGCAGATGCATTCATCAACCCAAAAGGCATCACACAAAATGAAAAGATACCCCATTCAGTGGCAAAAGCCATCTTATGTTGATCCTCGGGGGCAATGGCAACTTGGTTGTATCCTAAAAATCCATCAAGAAAGCTATATACTTCCTTGCTTGCGACTCTTTCCAACAGGTGTTCTGTAACCAGCAGAGGGTAACTATCCCTAATGGTGGCAACATTGACTTTCTTCAAATTAATACACACTCTCAATTTATCGATCTTCTTAGGTAGGACTATAATGGCTGATACCCATTCGGTCTGTTCTATCTCGTAAATGAATCCGGCCGCAATGAGTCAATCTATGTCTTCCTTGATTTTCAATGCGTAGTTATCATTATACGTATAGAGCTTTTGCTTGGTGGGTTAAGCCTCTGCTGTCATGGATATCCTATGAGAACATATATCTTGATCTACCCCTTTCAGGTCCTTGTAACTCCATGCAAACACATCCCTATACCTTTTCAATAAGGGGATTAAACTTTCTTCCTCTTCGTCTGTCAAATCATGCCCTATGTACGTACATCTTTCTTCTCCTCACTCGATTGCCACTACTACTTTCTTTGTAGTCTCCTTGTTATCATAAGCTTCTCTAGAGTTTTGTCTCTCTTAGGCATTCTTATCATGAACTTTTGATCTTCAACTTTGTATTTTTTTAAAATTTCAGGCACTTCCATTAACGGTTCTTCTTCTTGTCTCACAGTTTTCTCCTTTCTCACCTTTTGATTTTGAATTATCCTTTCTCTTCCTAGGGGTTGTGTGGTTTGAGGAAATGGCTTCTACCCAACCTAAAAATTCCTCTTCAGATGAACATTTGGGTCTATCAGAGTCTACGTCCCATTCTTCCTCTCTCACTTGTTTGCTCCTCTCCAAGATCTCACATTCGAGTTTATCCCCTTCAATTTCCTCCCATATAAGGTTTACAGTAAAGATGGATATATAATAGCCGTCTTCATCATAATGGGAGGTCCATTGTTCTTCATTAATTGCTATGTCCATCGTCACAAGAATCTTTGCCCAGCCATAGGGTTCAAATTCCTCCTCTTGAAACACTACAAGCGCGTATGCTGGGTCTTCAATAGGTCAAGAGGTTTGTCCTGTTCCTAACGTTCTTGCTTTCGCTCGCTCCTCTTCTTTTGCTGCAACTTTACACATCCATAGGTGTGTATCCTCATGCAACCATGATGGATCTGATGCTAAGGAATGTACCGATTCCTCCTCATCCTTGTTCCTATGTACATTATTCCATTGCAAGGGTGGTACATCCCTATGTGAGTAGTCCATGAGGTTTGCTTTCATGGTCTCTCCTAGGTGTTGCAAGTACAAAGAGTTGGTTCCCCAATCTTGTACCACTTGCAATTGTCACATGTAAGGTCTACCTAGAAGCATTTCATATGCTGGATTCTTCCCAAAATCACATATTGCAAAAGTGTGATCTAATTCTACCCCGCAGGTGGGCAGGCTAATTCCTTCCAGTAGTCTTAAGGGTCTTTCTATGTGCCTATCAGCCATTTGCAACTTCATCTTCGTAGGTCTAAGGGCTGATTTACTCCAACGCTTCCACAAAGAAGTGGTCACAATAGCTACTGCTGCGCCTGTGTCTAAGATGGATTTGGTAGTGTAACCTTTGCAAGTGATAGGCAAATAAGCATTACCTTCCTCTCCTTCACTCACATCTCCCACTTTTTCTATGGGTATTTCAGGTACCTTTCCTTGTACTCCTAGTTTAGAGGAAGTTGTAGCTATCTTTGGAGACTGGTTTGCTACATGTTTCCATAGTTGTGGTTTTATTTTCAATAGCTCCTCCAAAGTCAAATGTCATTGAACTCTAGTGTTCTTAATGGCTTCTATGTTTCTAGGAAAAACTGAGTTTTCTCCCCTAACTAGAATAGTGGGGGCTCTCACTTGGATTGATTCGTCTTCACAAGGTCCCGTGAAATGAGGTAACTCTTGCAAGGAGTCAGATTCAAAACTCGTGCACTCACTTGACCTATCCTCCATAGATAGATGGGATGTGGATAGGGAACTGTTCCCCTGGGTCATCAATCTCTAATATAGGTGGTTTTGTTTTCTTTTCCTACCTCCATCTTTCCTCTTAAATCTCACTTAAGATGGCATGTGAATCCATGTAGCCCGTTTGAAGATTTTCTAAGTTCGACCAAGCCCCTTCAGATAGAGTTCTCTAAGGGGTTCTGTGGCTTAGTTTGGGTGCTAGAGCTAACTTTTGTTGTGTTTGATACTAGTTGCTCTAAACTTTCCAGTAATCCTTGGAAATGTATCTCGGGTTTAGCCATAACTCCCCAATTGAGGTACTAGGATGACTGAAACATTGCCTGGGCTGATTCTACCATTTTCATGCATAATTTGGTTCTCTCTATTTCCAAGTCGGCTCTAGGGTAGTTCTTGCTGGATTCTCTTACCTGTGGTCCTTCTTGTATCCTACCCTCATAAGCTTTGAGCATCATGTTGAAGTTTTCTGGTGTGGGGTCTGCTAGTATTGATCTTGGCTTTGGGGTTACCAGATTTGGTTCAGCCTTTAGTGATGCCAGTTCTAGAATCTTGGCTATGGTTTCCCTTAGGCTTTCCTCTAACTCGATAATCCTTTTGCTCCATTTTCTCTTATGCCACTCTCTTGACTCTTTCTAGGTTCTTACTTTCTTTCCTATTGATTCTCCTACCTTGTTGGCTTCAGCTATTCTTCCAGGGGCCTCAGGTTCTTAGGGCAATCTCTTATATATTGATCCTTCTTGACATTTGAAACATGGTCCTTTAGGTCCCTGGGTTCTTAGTAGTCTAGCATGTGTTCAGAGGTTGGGGTTGGTGTACTAGACCTGAGCGTAATTAGGTTCCCACTTTGGCTCGTACATAAGACTCTCATAATATGGGTCTAGGCTTTTTGATGACCCTGTATAGTATGCAGGTGGGCTATCTACATGGGTGGAGTCAAAACTATTCGCATTAGGGTCATTTTTTGTGATCAAAGGGGTTGTAGGTAATAATGCCCTATTTGACTTCTCTTCCAGAGTGGCATACTTCACAGAAACTACATTGGCAGGGGGTGGAGGTTGTTCTCATAGGACAGGTTGGGGTCTAGGTTGTGCTTGATATGGAACTTGATAATGAGGGGGGCACGATAGTATTGCTTGTGGCAGGTACTTCCCTTGGTATCTACCTGACTGATATGGCTGAGGATAACTCTGTCTAACCACCTGTTTATTATATGGACAATCTTGAGCTGTGTGGTTAGTGTACCTATGCTCTATGGTATAGTATAGGCCATTGGAGTTTCCTATGGGTTGCATTGCATTTGGACACATATTTGGCATGTGATCACCTCCACAAGTGTAAAACCTTTGGGGGGGGCTAATTTTATGCAAGGTTTACCAGAGACTCCCAATCGTTTGGCCACTTGTCCCGCTAAGTCCTCTATAGAATTGGAACCTCTAGATGAGGCCTCTGTTGTGCTATCCGAATCTTTATGTACCTTAGAGTGTTCTAGCTCTTCCCCTAGTTTATCTTCTATGTCTACACAGATGGTTAAGCATTGATCCAAGGTCCTTGGTTCCATTAGGAATACATATGACCTAAGCTTAGCACTTAACAGGCTGTCAATGAACAAAGCTATCAGATGAGCTTGAGTGGGTAGTTCTAATGGGGGGCATCACTCTATGTAGCATCTGAATCTATGTCAAGCCATCCTTAGTGTCTCTTGATGTGTTTGTTTGAACGTGTGTATCACAGATGATGTGTTGTGCCCGATTATGCTCTTAGAAAATCCATAATGAAGGCTTCCATCATATGGTGGATGTCTCTAAATTGGTGCTCGTGTACTGGTTCAAACCAATCCAACGCATCAACCTTCAGAGTGAGTCCAAATGCATTAAATTGTGTGAACATGTCTTTGACTTGTTCAACTTGTAACACCTGTTTGAATTCAGCTACATGCTCATAGGGATCTCTAGATCCATCAAAGCAATTCTTCATAGCCTTTACTAGTTGAGTGGGCCTCAAAGTGCTAGGGTGGTCTCTAGGCCTTCATAGGGGAAAGTCATCCCTACCCCTTTGAGCTCTATGATCCCTAGTTTGTTCTCTTTCCATTCTCCCACCTTCTGTAGTGGTTCTTTCTCTCCCTACACGCTTGATGAAACTATCCTCTAGTCCTTGTTGTTCTCTCTGTGTCCTTGAGATGTGCAAATACCCGAATTCTCCTTCGACACATGTGACCTCATTAGTGAAAAAACTAGTTCTCCTCCCCAAGTATATGCATGATGATCATGTTCTGTGACTTTATACACCCTTTCTTAAGCATCATCTAAGTATAATATTTTTTGTGGGACCTCTAGGTCCTTTAGCTCATAGATCATTGTTGCTCCCAGAGTCATAGGGTGCTCTGCCTTATGTCTCCAAAACACTTCATCAGTTTCTTTATTCCAAAATAGCTCTATGCTCCTATTCTCTGATGGCATCCAATTAGGAGTCAACACTCTTGTTAGCACTGATTTGCCTCTAGGTGTACTAGGTTTTTCGACTTGTTTCCGTTGTCCTTCTGCTCCTAAGTCTGCAGTTTCTACCACCTCACCAAATTCATTCGTTGAGTCAAGCTTACTCGTGACTATGTACATGGTTCCTTCTTTGTCTGTGTAAGCCTTGTTTTCAAACTTCATTGCTGGATGCTCCAATCCAATGGGTTGGTCAGGGTTATGCAATCGGATCACTGACCTATGAAGGCCATCTTCATATACTCGGGCACTCAATCTATTCTTGCCGATGTACTCCAACTAAGTCTTGTATGGTCCCACTGTCTTCTCTAGGTGGGCTACACTAAAGAAAACCCTTGGTCACCCTGTGTTGAAAGACATATCTAAGTCACTCATGTCTCAACTAACCTCGTATGGACAATTGCCTAAGTGTTGAGCCCACAATCGTGCAATAGTTCTTGTGCTAGCCTCAGAAGATTGAACACTCCACTTATTAGTTTTCCCTAAGTATTTCCCCGATCTAAGGTTCATTTATCCCTATTTCACCTCTTCACACTCACCCTTCTGATAAGGTCAATCACTTAGTTCTTTTGATTTTCCTTTTAAGTTTCTTGTCGTTTCCAAATTTGTCGAGAGGAATCGTTTTGGTATCTTCAATCTTGATTTGTTTTAACGATGCATAATCGCATTAGAAGGTTGTTTTGGGGCTAGATCCCTATACCCGCTTGCTCTCTCTCTCTCTCATCAACCACTTGTTTTTATGCTAGAGCGAATCCTTACTACTATAAGAGTCCTGAGACACTCTATTTATCACAAATTTTATCCTTCCAAGGAAGTTGCCAAATTAGAACTGAAATTCCACTTATGGCATTCTCCTTGAGTCTTGAAGAGGTTGTTCTTGTTTGCCCAAGAGTTCTCGGTACTCGCCGCTTCTCACCTTGCCCTATGCCAAACACACAAGAGTTCAAAACTAATGGCCAAAAATACCCCCAAAACTTGAAAAAAATTTGAAGAAACCCTAATTTTTTGGCATTCTTCCTGACACTTGTAATGGTCAGACACGATCGTGATGGTGTGTCACCGTCGTGATGATCAAGTCACGATGGTCAAAGCCCACAATGGTCAAGCCATGACGATCAGTCAAAGTCGTGATGATTTGGCACAATGGTGTGTCACGATGGTCAAGCCACAATGATCAAGGCACGATGGTGTGTCACCATTTCGATGATCAAATCACAATGGTCAACTTGCAATGATCACCAGATGATGGTCAAGTTGCGATGGTCAAGGTGCGATGATGAGTCACAGTTGCGATGGTCAAAGTGTGATGATCTAATCCACAACGATCAGATCACAATGGTGAGAACCACGATAATGACTGAAGATCGTGATTGTCAGGTACCGTCGGGATGGTGTGTGATGAGTCACCATCACCATGGTCAGCCAAATGTGTGATTTCCAAAAACTAAGTTTACATCTGTGAAAGTGCTTACCTTAGCTCCTCTTTCATGCAAAAATTTCAACCACATACCCACCTTTTCTGACAATCGTGATGGTCAGCTTCTATGACAATTTATGACAAAAAAATGAAGTTTTTATTTTTGTTTCTTGTAGATTCGTGATGTCCAGAGGCTGCCCTGCAATGTTAGTGCACCAAAAAGTGCAAACCAACACCTATAAAATCTTGCTCTCACTCTCACACACGCAAATGAGGAAAAATGAAGAGAAAGAGGAAATATAGTCAATTTTTTGGTATTTTTTGCAGTTTGAGATGATGATGGGAAATGAAATTAGCAGTAAAGTGGAGTAAAAGTGTGCAAAAACTAACTACTAATAAAAAACAACAAGAAAATTTTACCTTCCAACGATTTTCTCCAACACATTTACCATCACACGCTCAACCTAGAGCTTGTCCTCGGCAACGGTGCCAAACTTGGTGTCACTCTAGTACAATGGTGAGTACCAATGTGACGAGTTCCACCTCGTAATTTTCAATCCACGGAGAGGGTAGGCCAATATGAAGATCAAGAGCAAGTGAAGTGTGCAAAGGTGATGGTGAGAAACACAAATGCATACACACACACACACACGAGGAAAGTGGCGATGGAGATCAATGGAAGGCAAGAAAGGAACTCATATTCATCATAAACTAGTTACAATAGCTCTACTAGAATAAGAGTTACAAGTTTCAAAAGTCCTCAAAATGAGCTCTCTAGCTCTATTTATAGTTTTTGCGTAGTTTTGACCGCTTTCACATCTAGTGATCGACATAATTTAAAAATAGGTTCTACATCTAATTTGAGGTACCTAACGGCTCCCAAAAATTATGAAAATTGGTATGAGCTACCTACTTAGACTCCTCAAGCGCGAGGACTCCTTGGCTTGCACAAAATGGAGTCATACATTAGATAATCGGATGTATGTACATAGATTACATTGTTTTAGTGATAAAAATCACTTTTTGGGTTATGAAATGATTGTTTTTAATAAGAAGCTAAGCACAGATGCTTGAATACCACTTATTAGCGCTTCCTTGCCCTATGTGCTTCCTCGGCATCTATGATGGGATCCTGTACTTGGTCCTATGCCGTGAATAGTTGTTGACTCGTACCAATGAGGAAACATTGTTGAGGATGTCAAGAGAGTAACAAAAAATGAGTAAATCAAGAAATGTAGGCATAGGATGAACACTTGAAACCTTAAGAGATTGGGCTCCTCCTGGATTAGGGTCCCTCTCCGTTGAAGTGGTTTGAAGTGGAACAATAAACATAGCATGGATGATATTTTGAGAATTAACGAAGAAGTCCATATGAATATATCTTTAAACAAGAAGTGTTGCATTGATTGGTCTTAGATTAGACGGGATTTCAATTTCAACGATACATGGAACTCGCTTATAGAGAAGAGAAAACTTCTATTTCAAGGATATATGGAACGCACTTATAGAGAACAAAAAAGATCCTCATGTGAGAGATTTCGTATCAAGGTATCTCACCCAATGACAACGGTGGTTAAATATTTGGTGCACCTCAATGGTATAGAAGATGCCTAAATGATAGGGAGGACATTAGTTACTTGTTCTTTTCTTGTCCGAGAGCATATAAAAAAATATCAACAAGTTCTTTTCGATGACTCATAAAAGTAATTGAAAGCAAGCTTTTCTTGGTTACTCTACTCACTGTTCTGAGAAGTTCTAAAAGAAAAGTGTGTGGTTGTTTTCCACAAATCCCCCTGAGGAAGACCCACTAGGGTAGAGCTTGGGAAGGGACAACCTGGAAAGATCATCGGTGTATAAGCTGGGTCTTTAATTGGTCTATCTCCTGGTGAAGTTCCTTCTTCTCGCGCCTTCAAGCGTTTTTCCTCTTCCTCTGCGACCTTGGACATCCACAAATGAGTATCTTCATGCAGCCATGATGGATCAGGTGAACTTTCAGAATGCATAGAGATTGAATCTTCTTTTGCTTTGTGGATAGGATTCCACTGTAGGGGTGGTACATCTTTGAAGGAGTAATCCTTCAAATTGACCTTGGTGGTGACCCCTAAGTGCTGCAAGTACAAGGAGTTGGTTCCCCAATCCTGTACTATTTGCAATTGTCGTAGGAAGGGTCTTCCTAGGATCATCTCATAGACATTATTTTTCTCAAAGTCACATGTAGCAAATATGTGCTCAAACTCTACACCACAAGTGGTTAGAGTTATCCCTTCTAGAAATCCTAGAGGTCTTTCAAAATGACCATCAACCATTTGAAGCTTCATTCTGGTTGGTCTTAATGTGGGCTTGCCCCATTGCTTCCACAAGGAGGTGGTCGCAATAGCAACACCAGCACCTGAATCTATGATTGCTTTGGTTGTGTAACCTTGGTAGGTGATTGGAAGATAAGTATTACCTTCTTCACCCTCACACATGTCCCCTATTTTGTCTAGAGGTATCTCTGGTACTTTTTGTTTAGAGCCTGCTTTTGGCATTTTGGAATCAAGTTCTGGAACTTGATCCTTCACATGATTCCAAAGCTCAGGTTTTGCTTTGAGCAACTCTTCTACAGTGAGATGACACTGAACCGTAGTGTTCTTCATGACATCAGTGTTCCTTGGGACCACTGAGTCTTCATGTCTGACCAGTACTGTGGGAGCTCTGATCTGAAGAGATTCAGATTCCCATGGGCCTAGAAATTGAGGCAGTTTCTCTAAGGTATTAGATTCAAAATCTAACCTTTCATCTTCTTGTTGTTCTGCTTCATCTCTGTAAATAGATGGAATGTCTTGGGGAAATTGATCATGTAGATCATCAATCTCAGGAATAGGAGGGGAATTACCCTTCTCCTTGGCCCATTTCTCTTCTTGTATTTCCCGCAAGAACTCTTGAGAGTACTGTTGAATTGAAGGAGGTATTCCAGCATCTGTGGAATTAGGAACATAAGCTCCCATTGGTGGTGAGTTTCCTCTTTCAATAACTGGTTGAGCCTGTGGAGGTAAAGAAACTTGTGATTTGTTTACCAATTGCTCTAATCTTTCTAGTAAGCCCTGGAAATGCAAATTTGATTTGATAGAGTTTGTCTGATTGAACTTTTGAGTAGTCTCAAGTATGGCTTGAGCTTGTTCTACCATTTTCATGCACATTTTCATCCGTTCAATCTCTAAATCCGCTCTAGGGTAACTCTTGTCTAGGTTTGTAGCTGTAGGCCCTTCTTGAAGTCGAGCCTGGTAGGCCTTGAACATCATGTCCAAGCCTTCTTGGGTTGGATCTGCAAGAACAGACCCTGGCTGCGGCCTATTTACAATGGGTGGTGGAGTGGATGGAGTGTCGGCATGCGAGGGGTTGTGAGATGCGATGTCTTCTATTTTTGTTTTTGCGTCTTTCAAGCTTTCTTCTAGTTCCGATAACTTTCTGTTCCACTTGCGATTAGCCTTCTCTCTGGTATCTTTCCATGTTCTTGTTTTCCTCCTACTAGGTTCTCCCGATTCACACGACTCCAATTGCTCTGCTGGTTTATCCTATTTTAAGGCTTGTGCTCTAGTGACAGCTTGTATAGGAGCCACATTACTGCTACTTGAACTAGAATCCGCCACTAAGCCTACCACATTAATGGGTGTAATCTTGGGTGCAGTGGAGGGGTTTCTTGGACAATCTCTGGGAAGATGGTCTTTGCCACATTCAAGACAAAAAGCTTGTATTGTGATAGCCTGACCTTGAATCAGAGATGGTGGGTGGGGACAATCACGAAGGAAATGGTCACCCTGACATCTGAAACAAGGTCCTCTAGGGGCTTGTGGTCTCCCTTGTCTCAATTGGGGCCTGGGTTCGGATTTGTGTACATGACATTGGAGTATTCACGCTCCCAATTTTGTTCCATAGGTGGTGTCTCATATTGATACGGGTAAATCTCACTATGTTCAGGTGACTCTGTGTAATAAGCATGTGGACTACCTTCATGGGAGTAGTCTAAACTATGAGCATGAGAGTCATTCTCTGAGATCAATGGGGTCACTGGCACCAATGCTCTATTTGGATTTTCCTCTCCCACTGCATACTTGACTGGAATCACCTTTGGAGGAGCTGGTGGTTGGTTTCCCAAGACTGGTTGTGGCCTATATTGTGCCTGATATTGCTGTTGTGGTCGATAATATGGCTGTCGGTATTGGTTCTGATACCTACCTTGTTGGTAAGGTTGCTGATAAGTTTGTCTAACCGCCTGCCTATTGTAAGGACAATCTTGAGCTGTGTGGTTCATGTATTTTCTCTCAATAGTGCAATATGGAACATTCCTTTCTCTAATGTTTTGGTTTTGCATTGGGCATACATTAGCCATGTGGTCGCCTCCGTAAGTATAACACCGATTCAATGGAGTGACTCTCTGTGTTTGTCTATTTTGGAGTCCCAGCTTCTTGGAAACTTGCTCAGCTATCTCCTCTATTTCCGTGGGAATTTTTGATGTATGACTAGTAGAACTATCCGAATCCTTATAGAGTTTGGACAATCCTAACTCCTCACCCAAGTTATCTTCTATGTCAATGCACGTCCGCACACACTCTTCTATGGATCTAGGCTCTTTCAAGTACACATATGATCTTAACTTTGTGCTTAGTAAGCCATCTAAGAACAAAGCCACTTGTTTGGCTGGTGTGGGTAACTCTGGAGTAGGGCATCTTTCTAGGTACTATCTGAACCTTCTACCTGCTAGTCGCACTATTTCTTGGGGTGTCTGCTTGAAACTATGGATCAAGGATGATGTGTTATGCCTGATACCACTCTTGGAAAATTCTACAATGAATTCGTCTAGCAGCTGACCTATGTCACGATAGTTGCGACTACTCAGTGGTTGAAACCAAGCTAAGGCAGTGCCCTTAAGAGTCAAACCAAATGTCTCGTACTGGGTGAACAAGTCCTCAACCTGCTCAGCTCTTAACACTTGTTTGAACTCGGCCACATGATCATAAGGATCTCCTGACCCGTCAAAATAATTCTTCATTGCCTTGATCACTTGAGTGGTTCTAAGGGTTCTTGTGTTCTCTCCGGGTCTAGGCAATGGAAAATCATGTTCATCTCTTTGTTGCCTATGTGCTTGATGTCTCTCTCTTTCAGGTCTTTCATTTTCAAATCCTGACCTATTCCTGCCCACGGTGTGTGCAAAACTTACCTCAGGTCTCTCTCTAGTTCTTTCTCTCTGGGCTTCATGAGCGTGGGATGATCCTACTCCTTGGAGGCCATGGGAAACATTGGATCTTGGTGGAGGGAAAATCAATTCACTCTTCCAAGTATATGCATGTCTATCATTTTCTATTACTAAGAAAATTTTCTCTGATGTGTTATCCAGGTAGACCACTTTGCCTGGTGTCTCTGGATCCTTGAACTCGTAGATGATGACTATGCCCAATTGGCTAGGTTGATCTGGCTTGAATCTCCAAAAGACTTCCTCTGTTTCTCTATTCAAGAATAGTTCTATGCTTTTGTTGTCTTGAGGGATCCAATCCGGAGTGATCACTCGGATTAAAAATGACTTACCTCTAGGAGTCAGGGGTCCTTGTCCTACATTTCCTTGTTCTAGGTCTCCTATTTCATTCTCAGGAATGACATTTCCAAAGTCATCAGTCCTATCTGGTAGGTTGGTGACCACATACATGGTTCCTTCCTTATCAATGTATGAACCCTCTTCGAACTTGACCACCGGGTGTTCAAGTCCAAAGGGTTGATTTGGATTTTTGAGTTGGACCACTGATCGCCTCAGGCCATCCTCATAGATGCGAGCACCTAATCGGTTGGTCCGAATATATTCCAACTGTGTCTTATAGGGACCTTCTGGTGTTTGTAAATAATCAGTTCCTGAGCCACCTACAGGTTTCCCCATGCTAAAAGACATTTCTGAATCACTTGTGTCTGAACTTAGTCTGTAAGGATGACCACTTAGTTGTTGTGCCCAAGACTTAGCTGTATGGTTGACACTAGCCTCAGAAGATCTAATGCTTTGTTTATCCTTGCTTAGGTTTCTACCAGACCTCAGGTTCATAAGCTTTGTCTTCTAGTCCCAAAATTCCCCTTTGTATTGCTCAAAATCCCTTGGGACCCCCTTGGTTTCCTAGTCCCACTGGAGGGTCAACTTCAAAATATCCTATCTGAAAATCAACACATTATTCTTATAAAAAACAGTTGAGGCCATGTAGGATTTGAAACGAGCTTTCCAACGAGCTATAGAGCTCAAAAAATGGACTTTGGATGAAAAAGTTATGTCAAATCAGGCTCCTGGGGGTCAAAACAGGCAAACAGGACCTTTTGGAGAAAATCGTGATTTTGTGAAATCAGGGAATCGCGATTGTGTGAAATCAGAGAATCGCAATGCTGTGAAGTCAAAGAAACGCAATTTTGAGCACAGAATCCTGTTTTTGAAAATCGCGATTTTGAGCACAGAATCGTGTTTTAGAGAATCATGGTTCACAAAATCGTGGTTCACAGGATCGTGATTCACAAAATCGTGTCTTCACAGAATCGTGTTTTAGAGAATCGTGTTCTAGAGAATCGCGATTTTGTCTTAGAGAATCGTGGTTTTCAAAATTTAGAGAATCGCGATTTTGAGTACAAGCACAGAATCGTGTTTTAAAAAAATCACAATTTTGAGCATAGAATCGTGTTTTAGAGAATCGCGATTTTGTCTCAGAGAATCGTGATTCACAAAATCGTGTTTTTCACAAAATCGTGGTTCTCAGAATCGTGTTTTTTGACATGAAAATCGCGATTTTGTCTCAGAGAATCGTGTTTTCACAAAATCGTGTTTTTCACAAAATCGTGGTTCTCAGAATCGTGTTTTTTGACATGAAAATCGCGATTTTGTCTCAAAGAATCGTGTTTTCACAAAATCGTGTTTTTCACAAAATCGTGGTTCTCAGAATCGTGTTTTTTGACGTGAAAATCGCGATTTTGTCTCAGAGAATTGTGTTTTCACAAAATCGTGTTTTAGAGAATCGTGTTCTCACAACATCGTGTTTTTGGCTGAAAATCGTGATTTGTGAGAATCGCGATTTTGAGCACAACCACAGAATCGCGATTTTGAGAATGACCACAGAATCGTGATTCTCTCAGCAAGCTTTTAGGCGGGAAACAGAAAATCGTGATTTTTAAAAAAATTTGAATTTTCACACAATCGCGATTTTCATCACAGAATCGCGTTTTTTGGCGGGAACTTCAAATTTTTGAGCGCCGAGCAATGGCGAGCTCCATATGAGTAGAAAATCATGAAAAACATAGGTGCTTGTTCTCCCTTGCACTTCCTAACTCCTTCCCACATAATAATGCATGAAAAATGGTATGAAAATGGTGAAAATGCACTAAAAAACAAGAAATTTCTATGAAGAAGAAGATGGAAGAAGGTGGAGATGATGATGATGAAGAAGATGAAGAAGAAAAATCAGAAAATGAACAAAAATGACAGTTTTTTTACCTTCCAACGTCGCAAATCTACGATCTTACCATCACAACGCTCGTCCTCGAAGCTCTCTCCCCGGCAACGACGCCAAAATTTGGTGTAGCTCAAGCGTAAGCACCACGTCCTTTACTTGTCAATCCGCGGAGACGTGAGGACCGGTATGAAGACCACGAGCAAGTGAAGGCACAAGTGTGTGAGTGAAAGCACACAAACATGCACACACATACACACACACGCACACAAGGTAAGATCAAAGAGAGGAACAATAGAAAGCTTTAATTGCCAAAGAGTGTTCTTACAAAAGCTCTATTCTCTAACAAGCTAACCCCAAAAATGAGCTCTCTAGCTCTTTTTATAGTTTTTTTACTAGTTTTGGCCCTGTCCAGACCTAGTGTCCGACCTAGTTAAAATTAGGTTCCAAGGCTTATTTGAGGGCTCAAACGAAGTCTAAAAAATATGAAAATTGGTAGGATGATAGTTCTAATACTCCTCAAGCTCAAGGACTCCTCGGCTTGAACAAAATGGAGTTAAAAAAATAGAAAATAGCATTTACAATGGTTTTTAGTGATGAAAATCACTATTTTTGTAGGGGATTCTTCTGAAAATTTGACATACACTTCTTGAAGCTCCCTACTTGCTCTCTCTTCTTCTATGTCCACTCCTTTGATGTGCTTCCATGTTTTATGCTTGACCTTGAGTTCCAACATCGGAGGATATCCGCGCTCAATTTTCCCATTGGCTTTAGGATTATAAGCAGTGGTGAGTGATAGCCGAATACCATATTTTTCAAAGAAGTCCTTGGTTTCTTGAGCATCAAGCTCACCTTTGTCAGCAACTACTTTCTCAACATAGCCAAATGTGCTAAACACGTCTTTTGGTAGAAACTTACATACATTGCTTGTGGTTTTTGTCCTTACAGCTCTTCCTTCAACATGATTTATCAGGTCCTCTCTTGCAAGCAAAATATATCGCATCTGCTGTATCCCCAAAGGCATTATAACTAGATCAACAACCCACTTATAGTGGATGTTTAGGGGATATGTTGGATGCAATGCATCCCTGTGCTTGACATTCGAGTACACCTAGCAAGTCTTACATGTCATAATTCAGAATGTCTACATACATTCCAGGCCTCATAAGTCTCGAAAAAACCTTAATGTCCTGCCCACAAAGTATCATGCATTTTTGGCATGACTTGCCTCTGCAATAATCTGAATCCTACAACTCTTTGAGGATTTACAATCTTTCCTTTCGCATGTCTCCATAAATAGCCATCTTTTAGGAAACAATTGAAAGCTTTTTTCTTGATATCTCTAAATCTAGCTTGAGACCACTAGCTTTTTGGAGCTAATTTGCTTAGATATTTCCCAATCTCTTTCCAGTTTTCTTCATACTCATCTTCATTAAAGTGCTTTGATGTGAAGTTTTTAGATTCATATGAACAAGCACATAATTCTCTCTCGTGTTCAGCATTTTCTCCTTCAACATTTATCAGTCTAGATCGTGAGGGCATGTCTACAACAGGATTTTCCTTTCTTGAAATGTGAACAAACTCAGGATTAATTCATTTTATATAGGCAATCCATCGGAGCATTGCTATATCAGGAATAGAGCAGTTGACAATCATGCCAAGAAGTGGTAAGCCATCAGTTTCCACAACTACATATGCTCCAATGAAATACTCTTTGTCACACTTCAAAGCTATTACAACTCCCCACGATTCTCTCTTGATTTGTGGATAGTTATTTTGTCTCTCATGTAATATTTTTGCTCCAAATCTGATTGCATATCTATACCCATTTTCATCATTTTTCCCTACTGCCCATCCTATCCCAATAGGACTTGTATCTACTATTAGAATTATAGGTTTTCTGCTAGTAAAATCTGCCTTTTTAGGATAGGAGCTTGAATGAGCAGATTTTTCAATGATTCCATAGCTTTAGTATATCTTTCAGTCCAAAGAAACTTTTATCTTTTTCTCAAAAGCTGATACAAGTCATTTGCCACATGAGCAAAGTGTGGTATCCAAATACGGTAAAAATACACATGCTCCAAGAAACGGCGTAACTTCACTCATATTATAGCAAACATTAGGTAATTGATTAAGTGCATCTATCTTCGAAGGATATGGTTTGCATCCATAATGACCGCACATATGGCCGACTATTAATACCTCATTAACACCAAACACTGATTTCTTACCAGAAAGAGTCAAATGAACTTCTTCAAATCGTTCTAAAATTTTCTCGCAATCTTATATGTGATCTTTCACAAATTTCCTACATCCTTCATCACCAAGTTGTTCATCTTTTATACTCTCTTCACATCCTTTTATTGGTACATCATCAAGAAATGGCATAGTCAATCGAGGAATGAAATCATGTAATACACTATGCATTGCATTCATCATGTGTGCCACCGAGTTGGTGGCTTCTTGCGGTAACGTACACATACGCACCAATCCTAATGGAGTCTTCATTGTTGTAATGTCTCTACTACCTAATGCCAATTGAAATTGGTCATATCCGGAGTAGAGATCTCCCATGGAATAAATTGCATGACCGGCAAAGGCTTCTCCATAATCATCTATAATCGGACTAGTACCAACATTCCTTATTGTCACTTTGTTTACTGGCTGAAGATCTTGAATAAATCTTAATTTCCCGTTCTTCTTCAGCATAGTAAACCCTCAATTTGAATAAGGAGGTGCAGAAGGTTCCAAAATCTGTATACTAATTTTTTCTTTTAATAAGCAAATCAGTTTTGGGAGATGAGCTTTTGGACCTAGTATAGCTGGTAAATTCCAAGGGACATGAGGAATGGTGAAAATCAACATCGGAGCTGCTACCTTTGGATCTATGCAACCTATTTCTCCAGGCTCAAATGCAAATGCTTTGCCATGCTTTCTAATCATCCATTCAAATTTCTTGTTTTTTTGTGGCAATAGAAAGTTTGTACATCCAATCTTTAATTTTTCTATGGTTTCATCAGTAAAGGTATGACCAATTTGCTTAACATCTCTCAAACTGGGCTCATCTCCCAGACTGGGCTCATCACTTACTTCATTCACAATGTTTTGACTTTCTTCAGGTAAAGGTTGTACTACAGGTTTAACTTTCCTATCAACAATCTTGTATTTTGTTTCAACTTGAGGCTCAAACTCTACCTCCTCTTTCTCAATTAGAGATTCAAAGTACTCACATATAGTCACATATGCCTCAAGTGAATATACCTTAAAAAACTGATCATAGGAGTTCTCTTTTACTTAAAATGTTTCAATGCCTTCCACTATATCAGAACATGAATAGCAATAAAAAAAACAACTAATTTTCTCATCTTGTTCAATCAATCCATCTTTCATGAAATCTTTTTCTTTTCGTGCAATAATCTTCCTCAATTTTTGATTCATATCTTTGCATCTTATAAATTTTGACTCTCCTGTATCACAGACAAAACTTGAATTTTCTTCCATCATGGAAGGAGGCAAGATTTCTATAAACCTTGTGCCACAATCATCTCGCTTAATCATGGCACTTTTAAAAAATCCTGTTCAAATTGTCCAATAGGATCACTTCTCAGCAACAGCCTATTACGCGGATGGTTAACACACATGGTCATAAATTGAAGAGACTTGAGTCCATCTCATGAACGAATACGTGCATACACACTTCCATCATCAAGGAATTTAGTCTCCATTCGTGTTTCACTAATGAATGGTTGTCCCAAAATTACCGGATATGGGCAACCATCATGTATGAAAAAGTGATGCTCATCACAAACATCTCCTATGGAAATTTATACATGAGCACATGCTCCATGTAAAGCTACAGTAAGGTTGTTTGCAAATTTCATCCTCCATCTGTGCTCTCGATCAATAGGCCACTTCTCTTGATCATAAACATTTTTGGAAACTACATTAATTTCTGACCCAGACTCAATAAGAGCAACATAAGGTCTTGGTTTCCCACCATAGTTTTTGTTATCCCTCTAGCCGGAAGATTATTTGCATAGTAGCTTTCAGGTATATTCCATTCTTGTTCATCATCGGGAAGTAGCTTAGCTAATCTTCTAAACTCATTACACGTTACTTCTGTTTGAATATTTTGGACCATTGGAAGTGGCTCATTTGATATTGGTTCTTCAAAGTACTGCCTCTTTCTCTTGAGACTATCAAGTATTTCATCAATAAACTCACGTTTAGCGATTCCCAGCAAATCTCCTACTTGAATGCAAACAATACTCTTAAGTATATTATCTTCAAGCACTTGCTTCAAATCCGTTTGTTTTTCCAAATTTGAAACTAGCTTATAAGCAAGACCTTTTTTAGGTTCCTTCTTTTCTTCCTTGCTAGTTTCTTTTTCAATCGGCTCCTCAATTCGAACTTCCTTCAGGTCTTTGCTTGCTCTTAAAGTGTAACAATTCTCGGTTTAATTCCTGGAGTAATTGCTCTCACAAAGTCAGATAATTTTAGGGTCACTGTACCCCATAGAAATCCATTTTCAGGTCATAAACACGCAAGAAGCTCGACACATTTCGATCATTAAAGAACCCATGTTCTTTAACAATTGCTTCTAATGCTTATACCAAGTGGCACAAATGCCACATGGCATCATTTGAGAGTATACACATATATGGTAGAAGAGAAAAAAGAGAATATATGCATAAACTCTTTTTTCTTTTCTACCATATATGTGTATACTCTCAAATGATGCCATGTGGCATTTGTGCCACCTCACTTAAGAGATTGTGCATCCATATTGTGACATATGAGCCACATGTCACATGGGTGTTATAGTCACATTAGGTAGAAGACATAGAGAGTATATACATATTCTTTGGTTAGAACAAGGAAGCTTGGGTGCAAGTGGGCGATGAACCACATATAACCTCTGCGTGTTGGAAACAACCCTCGATTGGGCAGCAAAAGATAATAGATGTATCACACTGTATGGATGGAGTCTTGAGCTCATTTGCAAAGCATTTCTCAAGGCGAGGATGGAGTTTCATCTTAATCACACGTATGATAATTTTTGTTATTTTTAGGAATTAAAAGACAAGGGTTGGGCTCTCTAAGAAGGGCAAGGAAGGGTTTGAGTATCAAGCCCTTTGACGAAAATCATAGCTCTCGAGATTATCAGATGTAAACTCTCATCTAGAGTCGAGAAATCCATCAAATTATAAGAAAGCATAAGTTTTAGGTACTTAGAAAATAGCTTAATTTCATGATTTTTATATAAATTTTAGGAGCTATTCTTGACAAATATCCATTTCGGGAAGGGGAAATGAAGCGGGAGTTTTCATGGATTTATGGAAAAAACCAAACATACCTATAGTCTAGTGTATTGACTTCCATATACAATTAAGAAATCCAAAATATACCTCAGTATGATGGGAGTTTGGAGCTCCACAAAAATCATAGGATTCATTAAAAGAATAATTTATGGAGGAATTTTACCTCCTCAAAAACCCCCTTCCTGCACTTTTTCGAAAAAAATTTAGATGTTAATTTTTATCAAACTCCACTTTTGGGAGTAAGAAAAACGAACATCTAAGAGGCTTCCCATGGATTATTGTATACATATATGAAGTATGGTGTATATATTACCATGCAAAACTAGAAAATGCAAGAGAAATCCACATTTATAGTGGATTAGAAGCTTGCTAAGAGCTCCCATTTAAGTTTTTGCATGAAAGTAAAAATCTTGATTTAAGCCTCTTTTGGGGAGCAAATTAGCATGCAGGAAGGGAGGATTTGGAAAGATGAGAATAGGCCTAAGCATCTTCATATACCACTCTCTGAGGTGATGGAGAGAATTTTAGGATTTGCTTGATGGAAGAATGCTTTTGGGCACCCCAAAAATCACATTTTCACACTTTTTCTTGCCCCTCCAACAGTCCACTAATTTGGCATGTCCCGCTTGGAAAGGCCATATCTTGGGCTAGAAAAATCAAAATTGGATGTGCTATGGCTCATTTCGAAGAGCACAAAGTCTACTTTCAGTTTATAAAAAGGAACTTTGGAAAATAAGTATTTTTGCAGCTATGAACAGGTCTGAAGAGTCTAAACAGTTTTTAGCAACTACCTTCTGGGAGTCATATCTTACAAACCGGGAAGGCGATTAGAGTAATTTCACTTAGAACCTTTTGCGCATGCTATATATTTCAGTTTATGAATATTTGCAGGTCCTAAAGTGGTTTTTGCAGGTCTAAAAAAGGATTACTAATGCCCTTTTTTTGATTAAATTTGCATTATTTTGGTAATCATCTAACCATGCTTTATGTTTTGGGAAGTGATCCGATGTTTTCGGACACTTCAAAGCTTATGTTAGGACCTAAGGAGGAAGGTGTAGAGGTCTCGAAGCTTGTCAAGAAGGATTGGATGCATGCAATTCCAATACCAAATCACTAAGGAATATATGCTTTATGTTTTCAGGCATCTTATTTTAGTTTATGGCATGTTTTGTGTGTACATGCATGGATTAGAGTGCATATATCCAAGTTGATCATTGTCTGAATTTTAAATGTATGGATAACCATGTAGGAAGTACACTTTTTGATTGATTGCAGGAACTACATGGTTAGGCAACAAAGAGATTGTTGCCAACATCTATTTTTATGTTTTTTTGCAGGTTATGGAGTCGATATATGAGTTTATGGCGTGCATGCCATGGGCCTGTCCAGCCCTATGTTGTTGGGTGGCCTGTGTGCCACTGAGCTTATGGTTAAAATTTTTTCTGGGTTCCATTTCCTAGGGAAATGCTATAAAAAATTTTCCCCCCTCATGGCGTTATATACGCACTTACCTTTAGGTAAGAATGTTGTGGCATGGTGACATTCCTTTTCTACAAACATCAATAAGGTGTAGGCATGCTTTTAAGCATGTATTTGATGGAATTAGTACCAACATAATATTATAGATAAGGCAACTTCAGTAGAGAATAGGATCCCTACACATAATCCTTATGGATTTAGACCATAGGATTGCTAAGGGAAGGAGCTACACCTTCACCATTAGTAATGTGCACAAGCAATCCTATAGGTTTTAGGAAGTTTCATATAGGTACGGGGGATACATATATGATACTCTCCAAACAAGTGAAGATTTATTTATCTTCACAACAGTCTCAGACTATGATTAGGATACTATGCGGTATTATTAGGAATACCCAAAGAGTGACTAGTTTCACTCATAAACCTCACTTCAGCAAGTAGTGAAGCATTTCCGCTACACTACTAAGGAAACCAATTACATGGGATCACACAGATGGGTTTCATCAGAAAACATCGACGGGTGCTTATGTGATTCGAGTGATGGTTAGCAATGCCACATGTATGGCACTAGCTCTATGACTTAGAGCATAGATCCCTTAGTAAGAAGTAGTTGGGGCACCCAATACATAGATGTATGTTGGGATCTACAGAGAGGTACTTAGACTTGGTCTTGGTGCCTAGGAACAAGTTCGTTTGGAACAGAATGGGATATCCATTGTCACATATTGACTAGAACCAAACTAACTAGTTTGAGGACATGGGACTCATTTGAGTCCACTGACATGATTGTAGGATATGGGATTCATTAGAGTCCATCTATATGTTCCATCACATATATGGAATATATATTTGGTTTAGTGTAGGTATGACACCATGAATTGGAAGAAGGGTCCACTGCTATGGGACGATGGAAACGACTTCCCTTTGAGTACTCTTCTTCCCAGGAAGAAAAGGCCTCATCATTCATGGCATCATGTCTCACTAGATCAGAGCAGAGATCTTAGTACATATCTCCTTAGGATTGGAAGTTATCCTTCTTAGATAAGGGAAGACCTATTCTTCCAATAGAGAATGTGATGGGTGATTTTATCACCATTGGTATCACATACTCATTTTGACGTTTTCAGGAAGGATAAATCCATCAGTTTGATTGGATCATATAGATCCATGCATAGAGGATCGTTGGTAGAGATACCTCTTTAGTATGGATACACATGTGTTTATGGTATCATGTCAGATCATTGTTGACCATTTTAGCAGAGGGATTTGACCCTTGTTAGGAATTTATTTTCTCCACTCTTCATTACATACACCTTCATTAGTCAAGGGAGATTTGTTCTCCATTTTCATAAGAATATATGTAATGAGGGATTATGCATTAGTTATGGAAGAGAGGACAAAATAAATTCATTAGTTTCTCTTTTAAGGAAAGGAGAAAGTGGGAATCAGCTCAGAGATTGATGAGGTGTTTGGGAAACATCTCTTAGTCTATATTTTAGAAGGAATTCATTTCCTCTACTTTTCAAAGTAATTTTCCTTCACATGGGAGTATGATTCTCCACTATTTTGGGAGGAAAAGTATGGAGAAACTATATATATGTTCTTAGTCATGGATGAGTAGAGCAAACGGATTCAACAGAATCTCTTTCAAAGGGAAAGGGAAAGTGGAATAGATTCCACTAGCAAAGCTCTTTTCCTTAGAGAAGATTACAACCAGAGACAGAGAGAAAGTATCACTTTCTCATTTTGGGTTGTCTAGATAGAAGTGGCACTCTTCTATCAAAGACAAGAGGGAGATCAGCTAATCATGATGGTTAAATTGCATCTCACATGGAGACTCTAGAGAGGAACAATTATGTTACTCCAATGATGGTCTTTGACTAGATGAGATAATCTAGTTATTGTTGGAGCAAGTCTATGAAAAGCCTAAGTATTGGCTTGAGTCCCACAAAGTCATAGAAAAAGCCTTAAAATGAAGACTATGTAAAGTTCACTTGTGAACTACCTCTTGTAACTTTTGAAGAGTTTACTTAATGTAAAAGTGAAAGAATCTTAAGTGGTTGAGTCCACTTGATCAAGAATGGAAAGAGGAGCCACGAATTTGTGATTTGTGGTAGGTAGAGAATAAAATCAATCATTGATTGATTGGAGAGTGATTGAGGGAAGTTAGCCTCCCAAACTCAACTATAAATAGATGGCAGTTTTAGTCGTGGTTAGAGAGACCTATGTGAAGACCTCCAAGAGCTGAGCTTTATGCCATATCAAGGTGTGATTACAAGGCACACATATGTATCAGTAAGTCATTGTATTGTACAAGCAATATACTTTCATTTTCATGATTATTTGAGTTCATCTTTCCATGTTCTTGTGAAGTGTACTACTCACTGCCATTACTCTCAGTTTTCTTAGTCAGCTTGCAGAGATGTTTTCTCTTAGCTTGGTGCATCATTTTCCGTGATTTAACTTGGTAACGTTAGCTCTATAAGTGTAATATAAGCTCACAAATTTTCATGTCATTTGGATGTTGCAATCTTCAGTTATGTTCATTTGAAGTCAAGAGGGTCTGTTCATCTTCACTTCTTTATCAGGTACCCGACTTTTTCACTCATCTTGTCAGAGGTGTTTCTCCATGGTTACTCATCCAAATTCAATGATTTAAAGCTTGTTGGATTCAGAGTATTGTCTAATATAACCATACAAATGTTCATAATCATTGGATTCCTACATTTTGAGTTATGTTGATTTTGCTGCTCACTGGTCTCAAACTGTAGCAGCCCGTGAAAATCGGGATGATGTGATCAATTGTTAAAACTCATTCTCAGTGTGTGGTTCATTATTTTTGATGCGATTACTCTTGAAAGTTAGCTCTTTAAGTTAACTAGACTTCCCCAAGAGGAATTAAGCTAATTGCTGCTGTTCTCAAAGAATTATGTAAAACACTGGACACGTGTATGAACCAAGAATAGCAAGTTTTCACCTCTAAGCTAACTCCAACTTATCTGTTTTGATCTATCTTTTTGAGAGTGATCTTCCAAGGTACATAGGGTGTCTAATACATCCATTGGCAAGCTAAAAGGGCCCACCATATACTTCTGGAGTTCATTTGGCTGGTGTAGATCAAGGATTTTGCAACACCTCTTCATCTTCAAGCACATGCCTATCCATCTCTTCACAGTGGTATCAGAGCAAGGTTGGACAACATGGCAGATGGATTTCCTTCATCAATTGACAAATTAGACAGAGGTAACTACTCAGCTTGGTCATTAAGAATGGAAGCCTATCTCCAAGGTAGAAGTTTATATGGTTATGTGGCTGGAGATGAAGTTATGCCAAGTTTCAGGAACAAAAGTCAACCAACACAAGAAGAGCAAGAAAGATTGACCACATGGTGCTCCAAGGATGCACTTGCAAGGTCTTATCTCCTCAACTCTATCTCAGATTTTTTGTTGCCTCACATTAGAAGTTGTAAGACATCTTAGGAAGTGTGGGATGCACTTGAAGTTTTCTTTTCTTCAAGTACTAAAGCTAGGAAGCATCAACTATGGCTGGATTTCACAACTCTCAAGAAGGCTCCCAAACAAAATGTGACTAATTTTGTCACAAAGCTCAAGGACATAGCGGATCAGCTGGGAAGCATTGGAGAGTTAATAGATGAAGAGCAAATTGTAAGGCAGGTCATGAATGGCTTGAAGGCAGATGACAAGTGGGAAGCATTCACCACAGCTATGGATTTGTACATGGACATGCATGTACCTGATTTCAACACACTCAAGAGGCAAAGCTTATAAAAAATGGGGAAAGCTCTAAAGGTAATCAATCTTCAGCTTTATACACGGATAAAAGCAAGTCTAAAGATAACATAGGAAAGGCAAAGAAAGTGGATGATGAAGCAGGTACATATCAAGCTAACTATGCAGGTAGAGGAAGACATGGCAGAGGTAGAGGAAGAGGAGGTAGAAAAGGCAAGGGGAGATCCCAAGACTCCAACTCATGTTCTATTTGTGGATTAACTAATCATACAACTGAAAATTGCTTTAGGAATTCCAGGAATCAAAGAGGCAGAGGATACAATAGAGGAAGTTATGGCTACTCAAGAGGAAGGTTCAACAACTACCATGGCAACTACAACAACTACAATCATTCAAACTATCAAGGATGCTACAAAGGAAAGAGAGACTACAATAACTACACAGAAGACTCAAACAAAGAGGATTCATTATTGATCATGAACATGGCTATGCCAAAAAGTAAATCTGATGAGCATGTTTTCTACATAGATTCAGGTTGTTCAAATCATGTGGCAGGAAATGTGGCACTCCTATCAGATTTAGAAGATCCAAGGAATAAGCATGAGGTACAAACAGGAGATGATACAAAACATCCTGTGGAGAAAATAGGCAATGTCAAAGCACCTGATGGAAACATCAACCTACTCAGTAAGGTACTCTATGTCCCTACCATTACAAAGAATTTGATAAGTGTTGGGCAGATAGTAGAGAAAGGATTGCAAGTCAAGTTCACAAAAGCAGGAGCATTTGTTGAAGATCCAAGTCAAGGATTCAGAAAAATTGCAAAAGGTGAAAAGACAGGTAGATTGTTCACATTTGAATTACAGGACACTAGAAACATTGCTCTCTTTAATTATGGTAGTTAGACAGTCACAGAATTGGAAGTATGGCACAAAAGGTTAGCACATATTGGTGAAAGGTCATTAAAGCAAATCTGCAGGGACCAAAGTGTACTTGGACTCCCTAATTTGTCAAAACAACATATGATTTATAAGTGTAGTGCATGTCAATTTGGAAAGTCTCACAGGTTACCATTCATGAAGAAAGGTTATATGCATGGAGATCTCTTGGAGTTGGTTCATACAGATGTATGGGGACCTAGCAAGGAAGCTTCAATATTTGGATCAAGGTATTATGTTTCCTTTATTGATGATTGCAGCAGATGGACTATCCTATTCTTTATGAAAAACAAAGATGAAGTTTTTTCATGTTTCAAAAGATATTTGGCTCTTGTGGAGAATCAAACAGGTAAATCACTAAAAAGGCTAAGGTCAGATGGAGGGGGAGAATACTTCTCCCATGAGTTTGATTCTTTTCTTCAAGAAAGAGGAATCAAAAGAGAGGTAACTACAAGGTACACTCCTGAGCAAAATGGAGTGGCTGAAAGAAGGAATAGGACAATTGTTGAAGCTGCAAGGTCTATGTTAAATGAAAAGCATTTACCTAATTACTTATGGGCTGAGGCTGTATCTACAGCCACTTACTTGATTAACAGGTTGCCTTCAAAATCCCTTGATGGGATGACTCCATATGAGGCTTGGAATGGAAGAAGACCAAGCTTAGATCATTGTAAAATTTTTGGATGTATTGCTTTTGATCATGTTCCTTCACAGGTTAGAGGCAAGATGGATCCAAAGGCAGAAAGGTGTGTATTTATCGGATATGACAACAATCAAAAGGGCTACAGGTTATACAACCCTACCAACAAAGGATTCTTGGTAAGCAGAGATGTAGTTTTTGATGAGAACAATTCATGGTATGAAGATTCATGCAGGAAGGTCAATTTACCATATGATCTTAAAGGAGATTTTCCAAAGCTTGGTAGAGAACAACCAAAGATTGAAGAACAAGACACCTCAGAGGATGATGAAGAATCTCAGATGGAAAAGGTCAAAGCATGGAAGTCTAAGGGTAAAGCAAAATTGCAGGAACTTGGACATGAGGCAGAATCATCACATCATGGCCTAAGAAGATCTATGAGGGAAAAGAAAAAACCAGAAAGGTGTGGGTTTGACACCTCATTAGTAACTAAACACTCTATCTACATAGCACATGATATAAACCAAGAGGAGCATCATCATTTGAAGAGGCGAAAGCAAAGTAAGAATGGAAGCATGCAATGAAGGAAGAGATTGAAGCACTTGAGGAAAACAACACTTGGGATTTGATGCCCAAGACTTCATCCATGAAGGTTATAGGCTCAAGATGGGTCTATAAACTCAAGAAGAATTCTGATGGTTCAATTAACAGGTATAAGGCAAGGCTTGTAGCAAAAGGCTTTGCACAAACTCAGGGAATTGATTATGAGGAGACCTTCTCTCCTGTGGCAAAGATGCCTACTATTAGGGTTTTTCTTAGTATTGCCTGTTCCAAGAATTGGAAGATACTTCAACTAGATGTAAAGAATGCATTCTTGAATGGTTGGATAACAAAAGAGGTATATATGGCACAACCACCTAGTTTTGAGAACCAAGTTTATCCTGATTATGTGTGTAAACTTAACAAAGCATTGTATGGTCTCAAGCAAGCTCCAAGAGCTTGGAATTTCAGGCTTGTTTCATTCTTGCAGGACAAAGGCTTTCAACCAAGCAAGGCAGATCCTTCACTCTTTATTAAAAAGAGTAATTCCGAGGTCATCTACCTATGTGTATATGTAGATGATATTATATTGACAGGAAATGATGTAGATGGTATGAAGAAGATCAAAGATCAGATGAGAGAAGATTTCAAGATAAGTGATTTGGGTTCACTTACCTACTTCCTAGGTTTGGAAGTTGTCTACAAAGATCATGGTTTGTTTCTCACTCAAAGGAAGTACATTAAGGACATGTTGGCAAAATTCAAGATGCAAGATTGTAAGATTGCAGGTACTCCAATGGAGGTCAATCACAAATTGAGCTCACATGAAGATGAACTCATAGAGGACATCACATCATATCAAAGTCTAGTGGGTAGTCTCAACTATGCCACATTGACAAGAGTAGATATATGTTACAGTGTGAGTGTGCTAAGTCAATTTATGCACACACCAAGGAAACCACATATGGATGCTGCCAAAAGGATTCTCAAGTATCTCAAAGGAACCATAAATGAAGGATTTTATTATCCTTATGTATCTGATTTAGGTTTGAAGATATTTTCTGATGTAGATTGGGCTGGCTCCAAGGAAGATAGAAGGAGCACTTCAGGTTATCTTACCTTTGCAGGTTCAAAGCTTATTTCATGGTCATCCAAGAAGCAACCCACAATTGCTCTCTCTTCTACTGAAGCTGAATATAGAGGTCTTGCCATAGCTACACAAGAAGCTATGTGGATGAAGACATTATTCAAAGATCTTGGATTGGAGTTTGGAACTCCAACTATTTTTGGTGACAATATGAGTTCTATTCATTTGGCTGCTAATCCTATTTTTCATGCAAGGACTAAACATATTGAAGTTCATTATCACTATGTACGAGAAAAGGTTCTAAGCAAAGAGATTCAAATATCATATGTGTCCACTCATCAACAATGTGCAGATATTCTAACCAAAGCATTGGATGGTACAAAGCTTTGCAAATTCAAGGCTATGATTGGTTTGCAGGTAATCTTCGAAGATTGAAGACCTCAAGCATACTTGGCTTGAGGGGGAGCTGTTGGAGCAAGTCTATGACAAGCCTAAGTATTGGCTTGAGTCCCACAAAGTCATAGAAAAAGCCTTAAAATGAAGACTATGTAAAGTTCACTTGTGAACTACCTCTTGTAACTTTTGAAGAGTTTACTTAATGTAAAAGTGAAAGAATCTTAAGTGGTTGAGTCCACTTGATCAAGAATGGAAAGAGGAGCCACGAATTCGTGATTTGTGGTAGGTAGAGAATCAAATCAATCATTGATTGATTGGAGAGTGATTGAGGGAAGTTAGCCTCCCAAACTCAACTATACATAGATGGCAGTTTTAGTCGTGGTTAGAGAGACCTATGTGAAGACCTCCAAGAGCTGAGCTTTATGCCATATCAAGGTGTGAGTACAAGGCACACATATGTATCAGTAAGTCATTGTATTGTACAAGCAATATACTTTCATTTTCATGATTATTTGAGTTCATCTTTCCATGTTCTTGTAAAGTGTACTACTCACTGCCATTACTCTCAGTTTTCTCAGTCAAGTTGCAGAGATGTTTTCTCTGAGCTTGGTGCATCATTTTCAGTGATTTAACTTGGTAAAGTTAGCTCTATAAGTCTACTATATGCTCAAAAATGTTCATGTCATTTGGATGTTTCAAGCGTCAGTTATGTTCATTTGAAGTCAAGAGGGTCTGTTCATCTTCACTTCTCTGTCAGGTACCCGACTTTTGCACTCATCTTGTCAGAGGTGTTTCTCAGTGGTTACTCATCCAAATTCAATGATTTAAAGCTTGTTGGATTCAAATTACTATCTAGTATAAGCATACAAATGTTCATAATCATTGGATTCCTACATTTTGAGTTATTGTGATTTTTCTGCGCACTGGTCTCAAACTGTAGCAGCCCGTGAAAATCGGGATGATGTGATCAATTGTTAAAACTCATTCTCAGTGTGTGGTTCATTATTTTTTATGAGATTACTCTTGAAAGTTGGCTCTTTAAGTTAACTAGACTTCCCCAAGAGGAATTAAGCTAATTGCTGCTGTGCTCAGAGAATTATGTAAAACACTGGATAGGTGTATGAACCAAGAATAGCAAGTTTTCACCTTTAAGCTAACTCCAACTTATCTGTTTTGATCTATCTTTTTGAGAGTGATCTTCCAAGGTACATAGGGTGTCTAATACATCCATTGGCAAGCTAAAAGGGCCCACCATATACTTCTGGAGTTCATTTGGCTGGTGTAGATCAAGTATTTTGCAACACCTCTTCATCTTCAAGCACATACCTATCCGTCTCTTCACAGTTATTGACATTAGTCAGACTAGGAGTAGAGTATGAATCTTCTCTTTAGGGTTCTTAGGAGATAGGGATCTATCTAACCTATTGGGGTACCAAAATCTTAGTTGATGCTTCATCATGAGGATGATGTGCAAGCATCAATTTAGAGAATGGTTACTTAGGGATTATTTGAATCTCAAAAGGAATGCTTTTTGCATTCATATGGCTAACTACAGGGAAGAGAATATTCTAGAGTTTGCACTGGTGCCAATATATGCTCTTCCATTAGAAGTTAGTCCAATGTTGAAGGATGACAAACCACAGACTTCTTGGTTGGTGAAATGTACAAATTGCATTTTACTACCAAGAAATTCTTATGTTCCGACTAGATGATGGATTTGTATAGTTCACAAGGTAGTTTAGATTAAACTACTACTTGTAATTACACTCAAGGTTATCAAGACCTAGAGTGGTATGAGGGCAATCTATCATTTAGTTCTAGTTGGGTTTGGAGTCACTTTTTATGGGACTTTCTTCTATAGTTCACAGGATTCTATGGTTTATTATCTCCATTATGATATGGTCAATTCATTTGAGAGTATACACATATATGGTAGAAGAGAAAAAAGTGTTTATGTATATATTCTCTTGTTTTAGAACAAGTACAGTCCGACATGGTCGGGAGGAGGAACCATGGCAAAGTCCTCTGTGTGTCTTTTGAAGTCGTACGACAGCAAAAAGGGATCGCTTCACTTTGGCATCGAGCTGAGATTCAGACAGCAAAAGTTTTCAGCATATGAGAGGTTCTATGCATCCCCTAATTCCAACACCATTCAATGTATCTATGGCTTTGAAGGATTCCGATTGCGATGTTGCAAGCTTGTTTGATGGATGTAAAAATGTTGAGGGTTCAGTACAATTTCAGAAATTGAATTTGTTTCATTATTACGAACACAATCACGTTTAACATTGAACTTGTACAAAGAAAAACAATGTCTTAGTACTATGGAGTTAGAGAAGAGTGCACTGGTAAGTTCCTCCTTTGATTTTAAAGTTGTACGAGTGCCAAATTGTGAAGGAAAATGGTTAGAAAGAACTAGATTGAGAATGAGTCTATCCATCCATTAGAGATAAAATTGAACTTTACTTGGAAAAATAATTAAGAAATATGGAAAAATATATTATAGACTTTGTGTTGTTTTTTTTAATAGCAACTATTGCAGGAACTAATACTATGAAGAGAAATTTCTGCCTCATGTTGCAAATCGAACCAAGCTTGTAACTCATGCAACTATTGAAAAAACACGGAGGCACATCTTTGTAGTGCTAAATTTTTAGGAGGCTAATGAGTTATAAGCACGTCATGGTACCACATTGTTTCTATTTACTCTAGTTATTCATTAAGCACATCTATCCTATTCTATAAACTCATGGGGTTGTAAGGAACAAAGAAGGTCCCTTTTAAAATAGGAAGTTTGGCCAAGGCCTAGTCACCCTTGCTTGAAATAATAATGAACAATCGTATAGAGAAGGGGCATTGTGCCCTTGGGATCTCGCATATCCCATAGAGCACGGATATGTTGGCCTTAAGCAAAAACAACAATTATGGCTTGAATTAACTATGAAACCTATGTTTTAGAGAGAGTTACAAAGAAGAGGAATGAACTTTTTGTTTCCCTCATGGGGAGTCCACTTAATTTTGATCTCATTAGTCTCAAAGTCAAACATCCTATGGTGTGTGAAGGGATGTGAATTTCTACAATCACATTTTCTAATGCCCAATAGGACAAGCGAGTTTTCAATCGACATTCTTTTGGATGGATGTCAAAGATGGTTGCCCTTTTGTTTTTGGATATCTTCCAAAGAACTTCTCACCTAATGGAATTCCACAAGGAAAAGGAGAAACCTAAGGCTTCTCCATATAACCCTTGCTTCAAATTAATTTGAAAAATGCAAAAACTTGGCAAGAGCCTACCAAATTAAGACTTTTTTAGGGCATGAAAAAGGAGATGATGCAAGTCTTCTCTACCGCATTAAAGGCACTGCTTACACCACAAATGGGCATCAAACATTTTATCAGGTTTGAGATTCATCCAAATACCTTGGTGGAGAATTAGCACATAACTAGTTCAACCGTTATGCCCTTAAGTAGCTTCTTACGCCATAACAACTCACAACTTGCCAATGATTTTCCTTTATAATTAACCAATTTATATTCCAAAGTAATGATGGTTTGCTTCTTAGAGCTCCCTAATAAAATAACATGATGTACTATATCGATCGTCCTTGTTAACTACCCAATCAACATCAATATATATTTTTGACACTTAGATCATCATCATAAGAATAAAATAGAAATTAATTGATGGTGTGCTTGATGTACACTTGAACTTATCTTGTTGACGTAATATGCTCATGTGCATGCACAAATTGAGAGAGTACACCTTTTGCATATGGAAAATCAAGCGTGGTATATGTTCCATAAGTTAATGAACCAATTATGCTTTTATATAATGTAGCCTCTCCTTGGAATACCACCAACTTTTTGTTGGGATACATAGGCTATGAAAATGGCTTACAACCACTCATACCAAACTTTTATAGAATATCCAAAAAGTATTTTCTTTGAATCAAGAAGATGCCATTGTGTTCATAGATTAACTTTATTCCTAATAAGTACTTTAGTGTTCCATGATCAAATATCTTGAACTCTTCTTGTGATAATCAGATCATCCAAATGAATGCATATGTATAGCATTTTACTTCATTTAAAGTGATGGATCTTCAACACTTTCTTTGTATCCACAATGTGATAAATAATCCACTATCCTCTGATTTTAAGCCCTTGGGGCTTGTTTTAGTCCATATAATGATTTCCATAGCTTGAAAAATGATTTGGGTACCTAGTATTAGCACATCCTTGAGGTTTTCTCATGTAGGCTATAGTTTCAGGCTCTCCATTGGGGAAGGCATTCTTCATATCCCAATCATATAATTTCTTTGATGTGTCCACTCCAATCAAAGTCGTAGTTGTTGGAATCTCGGCTAAGGGCTAAAAGGTTCATCATGATCAGTCCCAAAGCTTTGGAAGAAGCCTATAACTACAAATCATGCTTTGTACCTCTGAATGGAGCCATAAATTTCTTTTATTTTTGTAAACCCACTCTTTATATATCAACTTCATGCCTTCTTGAGATCAGAAAAAGCTCCAATCTTGGTTTTCATCAAGTGCCTTTAGCTCTTCCTTCATTGCCTCTTGCCAATCCATCCATTTATCATGTTCATAACCTTTCATTCTTCACCCTTGATTACTTGAGTCATGTATGCATAATTCTTTACAAAGAAATTATCATATGTTAGTCTTTGAACTAGATACCGTACTCTTGAGGACCTTCTTTCACTTCATTTAGGTGTGGTTACCATCTTCTTTCTTTCTTTTACCACTCCTGAAATTTGAATTTCTTCTATCTCTTTACCTTCCAGCATGCTCTCATCCTTATACCTTTCTTCTTCAGTTTAAATCTTCTCTTTGCCTTTGTTTTTTCTTTTGTGGGAGCTGATATCTCTTTCCCTAAGCCGTGCATTCCAAGATGAGGTTGCCGTTGTGCTTGGGCCACTTCAATCCATTCTTTCTTCAACTCTATAATCATTTTTCTTATTCGTGTCATTTATTTCCTTAACTTGCAAGAAACATGTGAATCCATACCAAGGCCTCAAATCATCAAAGACAACATCTGCTTACCTTGAGATCCTTGGTACTGGGTTTATAGAGTTTATACACCTTTTGTTCCATAGAATATCTCAAATGGATACACATTTTAGATTTTGCATCTAATTTTGATCTCAACTTTTGAAGTACATTTACATACCATATGCAACCAAAGATTCCAAGATGTGAAATGCAAGGTTTTCTTCCACTCCATGATTCCTCAAGGGTTAAATGTTGTATACCTATTTTAGGAAATATATTCATGATGTATGTGGTTGTATATGTTGTTTCTTCCTAATAACAATGTGGTTTACTCATTTCATTGAGCATAGACCTTGGTACTTCTATTATTTGTACATTTTTCTCTTTGCTACCGCATTTTCTTGAAAAGTAACCCTATAAATTTATTTTCTTTTGACACCATTGACCTGCAAGAACATATGAAAGTCATGGGAGAAGTACTCTCCCACTCCATTAGATCTCACAATTTCAATAAACTTTCAAGACTACTTCTGCACCTCTACGTTCAATTGCTTGAAGTAGTGGAATACATATAATTTGATCCTAATTCAATAGAAACAGTCTTTCCATGAAAATTTATTAATCATGATACAATATACCTATTTCAAGCAAGGGATGATGTCTGAGAGATCTTGTGTCCCTAATTTGACTAAAAGAATCTAGGGCAGAGACAAAGTTTGGAAGTATCCAGTATCCAAACATGAGTTTTGAAGTCCAAGACAGAGAAAGACTCTTTTGGAGTTAGAGGATGGAGGAGAACATGTGTAGATGCATGGATAAAAAGATTGGAGGCCTTCACTTGAAGCGATACTTTTGTTTGCCATCATTCCTTTTATCACCTCTAAATTTAGGGTGACCCACCATATAAATAGGCGCTGCCTTCACTCAATGAAGAAAAGAGACATTGTTTTATGTCTCATCTAAGTGTGCTTTCGTTTTGAGTCTACGCGATTTTTGGTTGAAGTCGCTCTGATGTCTTTGTTCTGCTTCTGTTGTTGTTTGCCTTATATGATCAGCGACAGAATGCACAAGTCTGTAGCGCAAATCATCGACCACTAATAGCTATGGTATTTTGGTCACGCTTTCCCTTTTCATGCGTTCCCACATTGGATTGCAATTTCAGTTTTTTATGATTGCTTTCTTTTGTGTGTGAGTAAGTCGCTCTGCATATGCTTGTGCTGTTTTCTGTCTAGCAAACGAGCATGTACATGCTTTTCGATCGGTAGTTGTAAAAGAGGGCACAATGGATCAAGATGTTCATCTGTGAGCAACTTCAAACTGAGAATTGCTCTCAGTTGATTCTATCCGATGATAATGACTATGCATAACAGTGGCTATGCCTAAGTCCTTTTACGGGTGGGGCATATGTGCTATTGGTTCTCTTACTATTCTACGCTTCTGTGAGACATGTTTCCAAAGGAACATTCACGATGAAAATCCGTATTTTGCGCATTTCAGTTTTAAGCCATGTTTGAGTGTCGTACATTAACTACACCAACCAAATCAATAAACTTCTTGTGTGCTGTGTTAATGCACTTTGCCATCTTGTTTCCATAGCTGCATATACCAGTCAGCTGGGTGAATGTGCGCCTAACAAATCCTTCATGCGTCCGCGTTTTCTCCATAACAAGTTGGTGTGTGCATGAGCTTAATCAGCATAAGCGTGTGAACATGTGCGTGCGCGTGACTCTGAACATATGGACAGGAATGGACTTGGAATATGCAGCAAAAGGATGGCAAAAGACGACAACCAACTTATGTGTGTGTTGGTGTGCTTGATTATGTTTTGCGGTTGCATGTGAGTGCTACCTATGAATGTTTGTGCATCTATGTGTTTTTAATGTTTGTGTGTAATGAATGTTTTTGTTTGTGCTTTTAGGTGAAGGCACACCATCGGGTTTTCTTCAATTAACCATGCTTGAGTTCGACATCCGGGACTTGATATTTTGCTACGTTCACACGTCTACATATACCGATCATTAACCATTGAATTGAATCATGCCACCCATGATGTTTGAACTCAATATGTTTTCTATTTCCTCTCTGCTACACGTTTGTTTCGTTTTGAGTGTTGGTGAGAAAGAATCCTCATTGGAATTTTATAAGTTACCTTGCGTGAATTTGACATCTCATGCATGAAGTTCTGCGGAGTTCATTTTTCCATGAATTACAAGTGAGCTGATGATACGTAATGTTGGACTACAAGATGATGAAGTGTTTCTCTCCCACTTCTTGATGAAGAGGTGATTAGGTGGCTTTTCAAAATGATATAATCAATAATCTTTGCATTTCTAATACCTTTGGTTAGTTCAGTTGCGGCCTTCACTTGAGTCTACGTCAAGCACCTTGCCTACGCCAAATATCTGTATGAGTGAGCTCTAAAACATTCACACTCACATCGTAACTTTTCTTGAAGGGAAGCCTTGATTGTTTTCTGTGGAAAGCTACAAAAATTTCATGCAACATTTTTGAGTTAGAAATTTTTCGGTCCATTACCAAGCTCCTCTCCTTCATACCCTTGAGCAACATGCACGCACGATACAGATGGTAGTCATGTGTGATATAGATGTAAAACTTTTCACATAGTCAATGTCATTTTGTTGCACCTATCCTATGGAAACCAATCTCTCTTTGTAGTGAACAATGCTACCATCTGAATTTTCTCTTAATCTTGTTAGCCCACTTTGTACTGATTACATTTTTCCCTTTTGCTAAGGCATATAAATACCATGTACCATTCCTATGTATGGAATCCATGTCTGATTGCATGACACTCATCCAATGTGGATCTTCACATGCATCTTGAAAAGTAAGTGGCTCTTCATTACATGCTCTTGAAACAAGGGAATAGGACACAAAATTACTTAATGGAAAAAACTTGGTCTTCTTCTACCAAGTAAAGGTACATTCAATTTGTTGTCTTGCAGAGTTTTTTTTAGCCACTTTGGCATAGTTTGTGCAATCTTGATAGACATGCACACATTATGTAATAGATTGTCAACATGTATATCATGCATCATCTGAATTTCATGCTCATTTTCAACCATAGTTTGATGCAAATGTTCACCCATATTTGGCTAGAAATTTCCTGCAGTTTCAATCATTTTGGCTGAAAACTTCAGCCATTTTTTATACATTTACAATTTTATTTTGTTAGAGCTTTTCACCCTTTGATCCTGAGTTGTCTAGTCAACATGGCCATAGTCAAGCATAGCACGTTAGAATAAAGGCATGAGTGTATCAAACACATCTTGTGAGCTAACTCTTAGTTTTTCTTTGCATTCAAGTAGAGGGAAAAATGAATTTTCATCGAATACCACATCTTGGCTCACAATGACTATGTTTGTCAATGGATTTTACAAATGATATCCCTTACTTTCAACACTATAGCCATCAAGTATACATTTCTTTGCCTTGCCATCAAGTTTGTGATATTGTTTTGATGGCACAAGAGCATATGCCAAACAACCAAACACACGCATATGACGTAGCCATAGGTTTATATCCATTCCAACCCTCATAAGGAGTGATGACTCTCAAATCTTTTGTAGGACAATGATTCAACACAGAGTTTGCACTTATTATTGCTTCCATTCAAAACATGTTAGGAAGATTCTTTCCTTTAACCATACATCATGCCATTTCAAACCGAAAACACGATAACAGAACGACAATTCAAAAATCCGGTTCTAGTTATTAATAATTGTTATCTCATTAGTAATGTTTGTTTTTAACTCTGTGAACAAGTAATTAGATATGGTCTCGGAATAAAATTTCAATACGGATCTTTTTTTTTACATTGATTAGTATCAAGGTTGCGATGTATCTTAGTGCAAGCACTTATATAGCACTTCAATATGTTGAGGTGTTCAACATCCTTCGTTTGGGTGTGTAAAGGTGGGGATCATATTGCATAGCTTGGGTATAATACGATTTCTCCACTCTTCTTCTATTAAGACAAATAATCGAGTATGAAAATCATAGAGTGACAGCTATTGTTCTATTTTAGTCATCATCATGAACACTATATGGGCCAGCTTCACGGGTAGATATAGAGTGAACGATCTTCATGTGGAATTATTAAGGCGAAACTAGTAAAAGAGTTATTTCTAAGTGTATGAGGTTCTTTATTTTATGAGTGAGATTTTTTCCCTTAATCGCTCAAGAATTAAGTTTGTTATCATCATTAATAGATCTTACGTAGAATAGCATTATTGACATATTTCAATAGAAACTCTCCTAGGAGACCATGGATAAAAATTTTTAACGTTTCTCATGCATATTTATTTCTATATCTTTCTTACCTACTCACCTTTATAGTATATTGAAAAGGGTTGCAAAGTATCCTTAGACCTACCTATTCCTCTAAATATTCTCCAATGATGCTTGAAAGTTTTAGAGATGGAAATAAGAACTTTTTCCCTAATCCAAGAACATAAAAAGGTTTAACCAATATCTTCTTCTCTTTTACACCACTAGGGTGAAAAGAACACGCTAGATTCCTATGAAATTCAAGAAGACTTTGGGGAATTTCCCATCCAACCATGTGTTCTAATAATAATTGAGACTGTTTGATACACCATTTTCACAACTTTGATGGACTACTTTACAACATTTCCTTCCCCTCCTTGCCCTTTAAAAATGATTCTCAAAGATATTCATCTCAATGCAATAGATTTTATAATTGCTTATTAAATCCTATATAGTTTCTTATTAAAATTTTAAAAGCAATCTCTGAAAGACGTCGATGATTTAAATCTCCACTTATCTTCAAAACCATTACTCCGTTTCCTGAAGCATCATGTAAGTGTACTCTGCCCAAACACTGTGATGTTTAGTTCCTTGTGTCCATTCTTTGGAGTAATAATGTTAAGGATAGGTCTATAAGTTCAATCTATTTAGCCTTAATCTTTACTATTTGGAGATATCATACCATGAAACATTTAAGGTCATAAAGGCGTTTTGTGATTTTATGGATATCATACCTTTTTGGAACCATAAAATAGAATTTCTTTCATATGCAAAGTGTTCCTAAACCTTGAGTTAATGCATTAGTTTATTTTTTCTTCTATAATATGAAAATTTATCAATGCTCGCGTTTAAGATATTCTTGGTTGTAGAGTAAAATCCCTACATCCGATCTTCCAAAATGTTCCTATTTCGATATCCATATGCAAGCTGAGCTAATATCCTTGCAAGAGTGCATTATGAAGCTTTGATGGAGATTCTAAATATTCTCTCTAAATAGCTACTCATTCGAATGTACAAGCATTCCTAATTGGAATTCAAATAAAGTTTTGAGCCACTCTTTGTACATGGTTGTGGGGAAAAAAACATTCATCTATTTCCAAAATTACTTATGCCAACTAGTAGATCTCCTTCATGAACCCAATCAAATGCTATCATTCAATATAAATTTAGTGGATTCTCCATTCTCAGTTTGAGATGGAATTCAATGTACAATGCACAAAGTAGGGCTATAATCTTCTTGTTCCCTTCATGCCAGACCCATATGCTTTCGAAACTTTTGTTCGCGTAAAGAAACAATCGGTGGTGTTTCAAGGTAAGAGAGGGGTGGCAAAGGGGGCGGGGGGATTTTACAATTCCTTACTCTTTCCCCTATGAAATCTAGGGATATATCTATGATCTAGTCCCTAGAAACCACTCCATGGTTAGTAGCGCATAATTCCAATAAATATTTTTGGATCGCTTCACTTATAATCACGTTCCTATGAGACATTGAGTAGCCAACAGTCTCGTCCAAGAGATCTTTATTCCAACTGGTCGGTTGATCTAGCATCAAGTGTTTGTGAACGTGCATCCACATAAGGGTACTCTATGAGAAAATGGAAAACTAGGTGACAAATATCCTCTGATATACTAGAACATTATTTACACCATGGGGATGTATCTAGAATTTTACTTGCTCTTGCATTGTATGCAAATCCATTGGTGGAGATTTTTCTATGAAAGAACCGCTTCCTTAGTTTCCAACAACGAGTGTCAGTTAGTGCATCGTTTGTTTTTGCGACTATAAGGCAGTTCTTGAACTCTCTTTAACCTCGGTGTAACTTCAACCTTGTTTCCATTTGTCCACTTTATCCCACACTGATGTGGCGCCTATTGGATGATGACGAGGAGACACTTTTTTTACTTTTCTCAAACAATAGCTTTTGATGTGAGTAGACACCAATCATAATAGTTGTGTCTCGCTAACAATCTCTCCTTTATTGTTACAAAATAGCTTTTCACTAATGCAATCCTTTTTTATCGCAGATTCCTGACCCTCTTGATTTTAGCAATAATTTAGATCGTTTTAGGATCACACTCATCAACAAAAAAATTAAACATGACGTAATCCAAGTTCCTCGATTGGAGGCGGGGGTCTTGAAGGAGAGAAAGGTTTTTTGTATTACCAACGATCAACTTTAACCAAGAAGCCCTATCGCTTGTACAAGCTTCGATCATTCATTTAGTAGCAAGTTTCGTTAACCAAGAATCCCTATCGCTTCTACGGGCTTCGATCATTCATTTAGTGGCAAGCTTCATTCACCAAGAAGCCCTATCGCTTCTACAGGCTTCAATCATTCAGTTAGTAGCAAGCTTGTTCTCTATGGCCTCAACATCAACAATGCCTAGGTTGCCCATGTTCTTAACACTTGAACATTTGACCTACTTGATTCAAGGAATCCTTCGTATTAGGATCAATCCTACAAGAAAAGTTTCTATCAGATCTTTCCATCTTGCAATCTCATGACAATTTTTTAGAATTTCACTCCTTTCGAGTATTGGAGTTCTTTCCATCTTGCAATCTCATGACAATTTTTTAGAATTTCACTCCTTTCGAGTATTGGAGTTTGGTTTCGATATTATTAAGAAACTATTCCCATCTCTGAATCATCTTTATCCCTATACCCGTTGGGATACCCAATAGATGAAATTATTATTCTTTCATAATATCTTTGCAAGATTGGTTCATAAGATATTCGAGTGGTGCTGCATTATTATCTCCAAGAAATCTTTGCATCGTTAATTTTCGAGGTGGAGGATGATCTATAAGGATACTAGCAAAAGAAGAGTAGACAAGCGAGATCGTTTAAAACTTTGCAATAGAGAGAAATGTATTAGTTTCATTTGCAAAACCTTAAGAACCATCTGGTCAATACCAATGGGATGGGAGATCCATCTCACCTAACCATTCTCGATTTGGTAGTTGATTGAGAAGCTCAAACCAATAAATAATCGTGTCATAAAGAGTTGTCCATAACTCGCTACAAAAGGGAAAAGGAAAGAAGAGGCTAGAATGGTTGTTGCAAAGGTCTCTACATGAAAATAAGAGTCCATAATCTTTTGCAAAATAAAGAATGGGCATTCACTAGTGTTTGCAACTATGACCCATCTTCTCATGAATAGTGTATGTTTGCAATTAAACTCATATGTGTGGCACTTTGATAGTGGTGAGGCTCTAAAGACGGCATTCTCACAGACATTTCGACCTAGTGACTCCTCAGAAAGAGCTCTAGACCAGCTAGAGAACCTAAGGCTAAGATCAGGTGAATCCTTCCATGAACTTCACACTAGGACAAAAGCACTTGTTGCACCTCTTCCACATGCTCTAAGTGATTTCTTGGTTAAAAAATTGATAGAAAAAGCTTTGCCCAGGTCATCTCAGCTAAAGCTATGTGAGTTTCTTAGATTGGATGCAACCCTCAATGATTTTGTTGTAGTAGCATCACGCACTGAAGAAGCTAGGCAACATTTTGAAGAGGATACACAACCAAACTATGCTGCAGAACTAGACCCTATTGGGGAACTGAGGAATGAACTGGGGGCATTGAGAATGCAACAAAATCACCAAGAAGAGAAGGTCTTGCCACCGCTATGTCACACTCATGATGAAGTAGCCAAACTTCATCGTGAGTTAGAAGATTTGCAGACCACTGAGGATATAAGAAGGCAGATTTGGTGTACAATATGTAACAACAATGGACATTCCAATGCTAATTGTCCTAACAAGGTAAGCTGTCAATTTTGTGGAAAGAATGGCCACGAAGCTAGAGATTGTTACTACCTCAAGGGTACACAGCAACGAGGTAACCCTCAAGCTCTAGATTCCTATTATGCTAGTACTTCAAATGTACCTAATAGGGAGGCGAATCGTACAACGAAGCCTAGATATAATAGGCCATTGATGTGTTATCGCTGTGGTGAGTATGGCCATATGCAAAATAGGCGTTCCCTTCCAGAAGATGCACCTCCTTGTGAGCATTGTCTAGAGGCCAAGGATCACTATACCAAAGATTTCCCAAGAATCCACCTCACTCCAATTCATATGATTATAGTCTCCCCACAAATAGAAGGTATTACCACTCAGTCCTATGCTGTTTCATCTTCTTCGATGCCCATGATGACTAGAGCGAGACAAGCGGCAACAACCCGTAGAGAGGAACAAGAAGGACTCGATGAAGAGGAGGAAAAGAAGGTTGGGTGGAAGGAAGAAGCAAATATTGAAGGAGCTTATGAAAGGATGGCTACTTCACTAAAGGACCAACCAACAAGTCTGCAAGAAGACACACATGTGGTAAACACTGAGCAGATCTTGAAAGGTATTCATCATAAGGTAAGTCTGTACAAACTCATAAAGATGGTTTCAAAAATAAGGAGTGACTTATTAAAGATTATACACTCCTCTCACTTAAACCAGCCACCTAGCATAGATGGTTTCATGGTTTATTTTCCTCTTGCACCCCTGGCAGACTACCAAAGCTCAAGGTTATCAATTTTTATAAAGGATGAAGCTCTCACAGGTGTGATCATAGATGGAGGCTCTGGCATCAATTTGATGCTAGATTTCACAATGAGGAAACTAAATTTGAACCCCACCAAGGTGGCACCATTCACAGTAACACTAGTAGATCAACATCGAGTTGCACCACTTGGCATTATTGAAAATGTACTCATGATAGTACAGGGTTTTCCCTTTGTTCTGGATTTTGTTGTTATTGCACTTCCACAGGAGACTTCTTATCCGTTACATCTGGGAAGACCTTGGTTAAGGCAAGCAAAAGCTTTGCAAGATTGGGAAAAAAACAAGGTGTGGATTTCACCAAACACCAATAGCCAACTGCAACTACATTTGGAAGAAGGATTCAACTCAGGGAAAACTACTCGATATACTGTGGACACTCAAGTAATGCCCTCTTTACCCCAAGAAGATGATACATTATTGAATTGGATGATGGAAAGTACACAATGTATTTTCTCTTCAGAAGTTTTGGCATTACGTCCTCGGTTTACATTTTGTAGTCATATCGGACCATCATATCTGATTGGTATGATGGAATTCTCAATTTTCTAACTATTGGAAAACTTCCAGAGCATTTGACACCTATAGAAAAGAGAAGATTACTCCTTAAAACCAAAGTGTACTCACTTATAAATGGGAATTTATATAGATATTGTTAGGATGATATCTTGAGGAAGCGTGTTTATCCAAAAGAGGTAAATCTTTTTCTCCAGGCCGCACAGTGAAGGGCATCAAAAAGTGGAAGATTTGGCCCACAAAATCATCCACAAAGGACTATGGTGGCCTCATATATATAGGGATGCAATCAAGTTTGTTAAAGAATGCCACATTTGCCAGAGATGTGCTCCTATGCCAACCAGATTGAATTTCCAACCATTAGTCATATCTACAGGATGGCTCCCATTTGAACGATGGGGTCTTGATTTCATAGGACCTATTAGTCCAACTGGTCACCCTGGGGGTAAGAAGAATATTTTGATGGCCACATGCTATGCAACTAAATGGATAGAGGATAAAGCTACTATGGACTGCACGGCTTTAACAGTAGCTAAGTTTTTGTATAAACGTATTTTCTCAAGGTTTGGTTGCCCTCTAGAAATCACTAGTGATAGGGGAGCACATTTTGTAAATCAACTGCTCCAATTTATATTTGACAGGTATAAGGTTTTTCATAAAAAGTCTTGTGCCTACTATCCAAGGGCAAATGGCCAAGTAGAAAGCTCCAATAAGATTTTGATTGGATTGTTGCGCAAATTATCTTTTGATAATCAAAACTTTTGGCCACAAGCATTGATCGGTGCAATTTGGGCTTTTAGAACTACAAAGAGGGGAACCACTGGCGAGAGTCCATTTCTCTTAGTATATGGAAAAGAGGCATTAGCAACATTCAAATTTATCATCAAAAGAGAAATTGGAGCCAAAACCATTGGAATTGAACCTCCCATTAGGAGACTGGTCGCATTAGAAGAATATAGAGAAGGAGCAATGCAAAAACTTCAGGAAACACAAAAAGAGCGCAAGAGACTTCACGACATGTATCTTAGGTCCAATGAAGTACAGGAAGGATCCATGGTTTTAGTGCATGAGGTCCCAGCAATTTCAACCAAATTGGCACCCAAATGGATAGGACCATACAAGGTGGTAAAGGTATTACCACATGGTGCAGTGCATCTAGAGGATTTGGAGGGTAAGAGGATACCCCTGGTCAATATCTCCAGGGTTAAGTCAAATGGGAAGCACTTCGTTCACTGTATATACCGTATTTCATGCACTGTTTGCAGTTTGTTTTGGTCTTATTGAAATAAGCAAATAAGGAGAAATTGCACCGAGACGGTGCAAAGTCTTGATGTAGGGGTCTGTAGCGCCACGCCCGCATCTCTCTTTCTCTCTCTCTCTCTCTATCTCTCTCTCTCCGCAGCCCCTTGTGCCCCTCCTCTTTCCTCCCACCACCCCCGCAGCCCCCGCACCCCTCCTCTTTCCCCCACCACCCCCGCAGCCCCCATGCCCCTCCTCTTCCCCCACCACCTCCGCAACCCCCACCACACCCACAACCCCCCACCACCCCCGCTCTCTCTCTCTCTCTCTCTCTCTCTCTCTCTCTCTCTCTCTCTCTCTCTCCCCCTGCCACCCCCACTCGTTCTTTCTTGGTTCCCTTGATAATTTTCTTTGCACGTTCCTCTTGATTGGTAGCAATGAAATCGGGATCATAAATTCCACGAGTTGAACCATTTGTTCCATCAAAGGTCGCAACTCCTTCTGAATATCGATATCTAAGACCTTTGCCCGAGACATTGCATTCGCAAGATTGGCTCCATTAATATCACATCCACCAAATACAATGTCATTGGGGTCAATGATAGGAAGTAGGCTCTTAAATGGTGCATACACCTCCCTCTCCTTGGAAAGATCCAAAACGATAACTGGAAGCTTGTGTCAACGACCCAAAGTAGTTATCATGCTGTACACCATCCTTTTTTAACCAAGAGATCCCCTTGCGGTCTGCAATGACACCTGCCATGAGCATTGAGCCATTGTTTCCACCCGAATCAACAAGCATCACCCCACCAACCCCGCTCTCCCCTCCTCTCTTCCCCCACCACCTCCGTGGCCCCAACCACCACCACAACCCCCTCCAACCCCGCCCTCCCATCCTCTCTCCCCCCACCACCCCCATGGCCCCCACAACCACAACAACCCCCTACAACCCCTCCCTCCCCTCCTGTCTCCCCCCACCACCCCCCGGGCCCCCAGCACCACCGCAACCCCCTCCAAGCCCGCCCTCCCCTCCTCTCTCCCCCCACCACCCCTACGGCCCCCACCACCACCGCAACCCCCTCCAACCTTGCCCTCCCCCCATATCTCCCCCCATGGCCCCCACCCCCATCGCAACCCCCTCAAACCCCGCCCTCCCCTCCTCTCTTCCCCCACCAACCCTGCAGCCCCCACCACTACCGCAACCCCCTCCAACCCCGCCCTCTCCTCCTCTCTCCCCCCACCACCCCTGCGTCCCCCACCACCACTGCAACCCCCTCCAACCCCGCCCTCCCCTCCTCTCTTCTCCCACCACCCCCGTGGCCCCCACCACCACCGCAACCCCCTCCGACCCCGCCCTCTCCTCCTCTCCCTCCCCACCACACCTGTGCCCCCCACCACCACCGCAACCCCCTCCAACCCCGCCCTCCCCTCCTCTCTCCCCCCACCACCCCCCGCGGCCCCCACCACCACTGCAACCTCCTCCAACCCTGCCCTCCCCTCCTTTCTCCCCCCACCAACCACCGTGGCCTCCACCACCACTGCAACCCCCTCCAACCCCGCCCTCCCCTCCTCTCTCCCCCCACCACCCACCGTGGCCTCCACCACCACCACAACCCCCTCCGACCTCGCCCTCCCCTCCTCTCTTCCCCCACCACCCTCGTGGCCCCCACCACCATCGCAACCCCCTCCAACCCCGCCCTCTCCTCCTCTCTCCCCCACCACCCCCGTGGCCCCCACCACCATCGTAACCCCCTCCAACCCCGTCCTCCCCTCCTCTCTCCCCCCACCACTGCCGCAATCCCCTCCAACCCCGCCCTCCCCTCCTCTCTTCCCCCACCACCCCTGTGGCCCCCACCACCAGCGCAACCCCCTCCAACCCCGCCCTCCCCTCCTCTCTCCCCCACCACCCTCACACCTCCCGCACCACCCGCAATCTCCCACCACTCCACCCACACCTCCCACACCACCTACAATCACCCACCACTCCACCCACACCTCTCACACCACCCACCATCTCCCACCACTCAAATGTAAGGGTTAAAAGCTACTACAGGAATTATGTGGATTATGTGAAGGATGTGCTTCTAAGGGTCATTCCAATATCACGGGCCGCACATAAAGAGGATCCCAGCTTGCATGCAAAAGTGTAAAAGTGTAAGTGATAAAAGTGAAAGTGGAGAAATGTCTCTTGCCGCCAACCATTCCTGACGACTGCATATTCTTGAGGATCCAATTCAAAACTGGTGGCATATTTGATCTACCCCTCCAATTTTGGGGCAATCAATCGGCGATGTCAGAGAGAATCTATTACTCTTAAAATATTTAAAAAATTAAAAGATTATTTGATTGATATAAGTTTGGTTAAATTATGAAATTTTTGACTAATATTTGACTTTAATTTCTACAGGAAAAGAAGTTTGCTGAATATTATCAGGATGGGAAGTATTTATTAGGGGTATAGATGAAAAGTCAAGGGTTAGTTAAGGGGTTTTCTATGTTTTGAAAGTAAATTTAAGGGTAATTAAGGGTCAACTATAGGTTCTGATCATGTTTTAAAGGGTTTTAAATAAATTACAAGGGTAATTAAGGGTTAAATGTATGTTTTGAGCATGAATTATAGGGTTCTAGTTAAATTTTAAGGGTTAAATATTCATCCTAGAGGGTTATGGAAGGTTAGAAAATAGGTTTATGGGTTAGTTGGAGTTAATTGCTGTGGTTTAAAGTTAGTTGTAGGGTAAACCTAAAGTTAAATGATTAAATAAGTGGGTTGTAGTCTATAAATGAATTATTAAATAGGTTAAACATATCATATGGAACCTTAGAAAAATAATTCAAATAGAAAAATATATTATTTAATTATTTCCATTAAGCTTATGGTTATAAAATAAATTTAGATGGGTTAAATTAATTTTAGACTAAAGTTTAGTATTTATTCTAAAAGTCTAGTATTTAAATAAATTAAAAAAAGAAGTCAAAGGTTATTTAAAATCAAAATACTATGGTCCATTGGATATTTAGAAGAATTTTTGAAAATTGGGAAAATTCAAAATAGAGAAAATCCACGCCTTTTTTCTTGTTGGAGTGTGGTTGAGTTGAAGAGGAGTTTAGGTAGTTTGGTTCAGTTATCTAAGGATAAATGTGGGCTATGGTGGGCTTCTCTCATCTATTTAAAGAAGGGAGTACGTACTCACAAGCTCATGTGATTTTCAGGTACTTACTATGCTCTAGACTATAGTCATATTTTTTTTGCAGTTAGTTCTATGTGAGCTCTCTGACAGGAGGAGAGAGAAGACCATCTCTCTTGTCCTTCAATTTTTGGAAAAGCAAATTTTTTTTGGAAAAAGTCATTCATCTTTTCTTTTCTTCTTCCTCCATTTTTTTCCCCTTTTCCCTCTGTCTTTTTCTCCTTCATTTAATACTATTCTTTTTTTTCTCTTCCCCCTCTCCCTCCCTTTCTCTGCCGGCGGCGCAGCAGAGCTACACGCGCAGTAGAGAGAGAGAGAGAGAGAGAGAGAGAGAGAGAGAGAGAGAGAGAGAGAGAGAGAGAGAGAGAGAGAGAGAGAGAGAGAGAGAGAGAGAGAGAGAGAGAGAGAGAGAGAGAGAGAGAGAGAGAGAGAGAGAGAGAGAGAGAGAGAGAGAGAGAGAGAGGTGAGAGTTTTTTGTTTTTTTTACTTACTTTATTTTTTTTTTTGTTTTATTTAATGTTCCTCCCTCTCTGCCCCTCTCTGCAGCTGCCGACGGACACAGCCGCCAGTGCAGTAGAGAGAGAGAGAGAGAGAGAGAGAGAGAGAGAGAGAGAGAGAGAGAGAGAGAGAGAGAGAGAGAGAGAGAGAGAGAGAGAGAGAGAGAGAGAGAGAGAGAGAGAGAGAGAGAGAGAGAGAGAGAGAGAGAGAGAGAGGTACAAAGAGGGAGAGAGAAAGAAAGAGAGTTTTTTTTTATTCATTTCCTTTCTTTTTTATTTTATTGTTTATATATATATTTTCTCTATATATACTTTACTTTTTAGTTTAGTTAAATTAAATAATTTATTTATATATTAAAATATGATGTTTTATGTTATTTCAGTATATTTATTAATCAAATACTTAAAATAAAAATATGGAATGCATATGTAAAGGTATATAATGTATATGGATGACTTAAAATATGTTTGTGTTTTTGTATATGTATTTATTTATGTATGTGTGTACATATGAATATTTATAACTTAAATGTATTTGTTTTAATATAAGTATATATGTTTACGTATCTATTTATGTATGAGTGAGTGTGTGTTTTTGAAAATAGATTGATTGCTTAAATGTATGATTTGGTTATCCTAATCTTTTTTGTATGTTCACAGGTAAGAGACAAGAAGGATTACCCTAACCAAATATTTACCCTATTCTATCTTCTTTTATCCTTTCCATTTCTTTTCTTACCCTTAACCCAAGCTTCTTCAACCCTTAGCTTTGATAGATACCTAAGATCTTATACCCATATATTATGTTAAGCATGTTTAGTCATTGATTGTACCCATGTTAGTGCTTGAACCTATGTTAGTTGTTAGTGCATGAACCATGTTTGATATTAGTGCATGTAGGGTATGTTAGTTAATATTAGTGCATGTTAGTGCATGATAAGTATATTAGTGCATGTAGGGTATGTTAGTTAATATTAGTGCATGTTAGTGCATGATAAGTATATTAGTGCATGTAGGGTATGTTAGTTAATATTAGTGCATGTTAGTGCATGATAAGTATGTTAGTGTATGTTAGGTATGTTAGTTAATGTTGATGCATGTTAGTAAATGGTAATACATGTTAAATCTTAAGCAATGCATGCTAGATGTTAGAAGTTAGGAATGTTAATACATGTTAGTTAAGAAAGTGCATGTTAGATGTTAGGATATGCATGTAAATGATAGGTATCTTTATGAATGTTAGAAGTATATTAAGTGCATGAATATTGTTTTGTATGTAAATATATATTTAGCTAATGCATGTTAGAAATTTATCCATGTTAGTTCATGCATGTCAATTAATGTATATACTCTAGATGTTATGTGTAGATCATGTGTAAGCATGCATGTTGATTTATGTTATGCATGTAGGATAGTGTTTGCATGTATGTATACATATCATGCATGTTGCTTGATGCATGTTTGTGCATGTATGTTCATGCATGATTGCTAGTGCATGTGCATGTATGCATGATCATTTATGTATATGTTAGTGTAAGTTCATGCATGTGTGTGTTTATGCATGTGCATGTATGTTCATGCATGGTTGTTAGTGCATGTGCATGAATGCATATGTTTTTGTTTGCATGTATGCATGTTCACTTATGTGCATGTATGTGTTTGTTGATACATAAAAATTTATGCATGTTAGTTAAATGTATGTTCATTTATATGCATGTGTGTATGTTGTCATGTATGCATGTTCACTTATGCATGAATATGCATGCATTTGAGTTATGTTAGGGTATCTAAGTTATGTATGCATGTATATGCATGGTATGTAGTGTATGTGTGCATGTAATTTATGTGTGCATTTCATGTATGTATGCATGTATATGTATGATTATGCATATGTTTGTTAGTATAAGCTGTTAGTGTTAGTGCATATATGTTTATACATGTTCATTTATGCATATGAATGCATGCATGTGAGCTATGTTAGTGTAGTTTAATTTGCATGTTCATGTGTGTGCATGTCATGTATGTAAGTATATATATGTATGGTATGCATATGTATGTTAGTGCATATATGTTTATGTATGTGTAATTATGCATGTGCATGTATGTTAATGCATGGTTATTAGTGCATATGTATGATTGCTTGTTGCATGTTAGTGCATATATGTTTATGCATATTCATTTATGCATGTGCATGTATGCATATGAGGTGTGTTAGTATGCATGTGATGCATGTTAAGTTTATATACTATGTATGAATATGTATAAGTATATAAACAATGTATTTATATGTTAGATGTATATTAAAGTAATCACATAAATGAATTATTTATTGCAATGTATATGTTTAAATAAATGGATGTACTTAAATACATATGTGCTTTAGGAAGTTAAATATTTTATATTAAGCTAAGTGTTTCTAATTATGCTAAGTTTTAAATGAGTGTTAATTTCTTATAAAAACATACTAATTTCTCTGATGTGATTTTCAGAGCACTGTTGGTGAACTGGAGATTCATGTGATTTGCAGCCTGTTGATGAACTGAAGATTTGCAGCAAAAAGAATTACTTAGCTTAAACTATTGATTAGCTTGTATAGGTTATTCATTAAGCTGGGATAGGTTATTATTTTATGACATTATCTTATAAATGTGTATAGGAATTTTATCATTAATTTAGTGTCATTTTCATCCTATGTCTAAAGAGGCTTCTTCAAGTAGTTCCTTTCTACCTCCAACTACATTTGAGTTATTATTTCCTAAACGAGTTGAGGAAGTTGAAGAGTTAGTTAAAAATAAGATAGTTAAAGAAACTTTGCATGATCCTGATAGAACTTTGCATTTACTTTCCACTGTTCCACCTAGCATTGAGAATAGTGAAGAATTTTTCCCACCAACTATAGATAGAAACGACGATAATTTTCAAGAAGATTCAAACGAAACTGAATGCATTAAAGATCAAGTATTTAGTGAAAAACTTATCTCATCATCTTACTTTGACGCTATAGAAAGTTATAGGAACGCTTTGCCCTACGGACATTAGGAAAAGTTATACTTGTTCCGCATAGTCACCCTGCGTGCGCCGTTCGCGAGACGACTGAATTGATCTGCCAGTCGTCAGAAATCGCTCCCACATTTTGAACCCGATGTGAACAACGGCACAGTGGGACAAGTATAAAACTTTTCCTTTCTTTGCATATGCAGTAGCTTGGTTTAGACGACGTGGTTGCAGCAGCTTGAGGTGGTCATCGTGCAGAGGCAGATAATACAAACCTTGTAATTCCCTGGTTGTTGAGGGTTGAGCTTATGCTCTGAGCGCCTCCACGGGAATAGGCAAGTAGTAAACCTCATCTCTACACCCTTACCATCAAGATTTTGAAGAAAAACGTTTGCACTCACAACACTTAGATTTTGTATTAGGCATTTATGATCAACAAATGTAACTTGAAAATTTCACATGCACACTAGCTTCTGCTCCAACTGTCAGGTGTCAGGTATATTTTCTTAACTTGCAACTGTTTGTGTCTATTTAAGTAGGATTTTAGGAAAGTTTAAGATAGTAGGAATTGCTATATTTAAATTTCATTTCATTTGAAAGATAGAATTTAATTTTATTAAGATAGTAGGAATTGCTACAACTTTAAATTTCATTTCATTTGAAAGATAGAATTTAATTTTATTAAGATAGAAGGAATTTCTACATTTAAATTTCATTTCATTTGAAAGATAGAATTTAATTTTATTAAGATAATAGGAATTGCTAGATTTAAATTTCATTTCATTTGAAAGATAGAATTTAATTTTATTAAGATAGTAGGAATTGCTAGATTTAAATTTTATTTGAAAGTTAGAATTTATTAAAATTGTAGGAATTGTTAGACTCAAAAAGTATTCTTATTTAAAAGATAGTATTTATTTAAGATTGTTTGCTTAGTACAATTTTAACAATCAAAAAGAAATTTATTTGAAAAGTTAGTATTTAGATTTAATTATTAAGAATTGTTAGAATAGCATAATTTAGCCTGAAAATTCATTAAGAATTTTTCATTTGGGAAGTTAGCATTTATTTTTCAAGACTTGTTTAAAAGTTTTAAATTTAAGTAAAACTGGAATCAGGCAACTTAGTTAGTTTGGTAAGGGAACAAGAATCTAAAGTTCAAGAAGAAGTTAAGGATTATATTAAGAAACTTAGGTTTAGTTCTAACATACACATCAAAATGGATGAGTTATTTAAAAATATGATGTCAGAAACTCAAGGCCAAAAAGTAGTAGAATCTATGTTAAAAGAAAAAGGTAAATTTACTAGAGTTAGCACAACTAATTACTTAGACACTTTTGAAGATCTAGCAAAACTACACGGTTTGCCAATTGATAAATGGGTAACATTTTTAGTAAGACTTGCAATAGGTTCATCCATTAGTGTTATAGAACCTCATAAAGCACTTGCATGGGAAGAATTAAAAAAACAATGCATAACAAATTTTACTTAGAAGATTTTAGTCAACACAATAGGGAGGGATTTATGAAGTGACTTAGCACTCCTAAAACCCAAATATCTCTTACACAATTACATGGGGAATTTATGAAGAGATTTTCACAATTACCTGAACAAGATAGGACTGCACTTACTCCAGATATAGAACTTTATTTCTTAAAAGTTTTGCCTACAGACATTAGAAGTGAAGTAGAAAGAAGACTAGAGGAACCCGGAAAAAGATATGGTTTAACAGAGGACTGGGGGGTACTTAAACAAGTAGTTGAAGTTGTAGCACAAATGAAACAGAGGCAATCATTATTATATGATATGAATTTAAGCTTTCCAACAGTAGGACCAACTAGTCAAAATCCTAAAATTAATATAAACTCTAGTTTAACTGAACAAGCATCAATATCTAAAGTGCCTAGTGAGTTACAGTTTGAAATACTATTTAACAAACTAGATAATATGATGCAAATGCACACGAACATATCTAAGGAAGTGGCAACACTTCAAAACACAGTTCATTCCTTAGTTAGTCAAGATAGAACAATTCTAGATCCTCAGTTTACTCATGCCCCACAAATGAATCCTATACCTATAGCACCTGTAATGAATCAACAAGTAGCTCAGAATAATGAACGAAGAGGTGCACCCACCTGATGATGTGTTTGGTGTGACTCCACTGAACATATGTCTTATGCTTGTGAATCATTAAAAGAGGCAAAAGAAAGAAAACTAGTTATTGATATTGATAAAAAACTATGTGACTATCGCATCCACCTCCCTCTAACTATAAATTGGGGAAAAGGTGGAATGCAAAAACTATATGAAAATATATTAGAGGCACAAAGAAGCTCATCTGGGGTTAGATTAGAATGCGATGAAAGTGATTTAGATGATGATACATCAAAAGAAACCAAAAATTATTCAATAGAAGCATTGATAAAAGCTAGAGATGATATAATGAACAAAACTGCATGGAACTCACCTATAGATAATTTCTCTATCTTCTCACATATCGCAAATGTGGAAGAAAAGAGAAAAAGGGATGAAACACAAGATTTAGATGAGTCTAATCAAAGAGTAAGTAGAAAACAATTAAGAAAAGAACCTAAAAATGTACAATTTAATGAAAATACAAATTTAGATCCAATTGAGCAGAAAAGAAGAGATATAAGGGAGGGTAAACAACCAGAGACATCAAACAAACCTAATGAATTAGAATCAAAGACTAGTGAAGAAATAGAAAAAAATGAGGAAAAAACCAAGAAACCCAAAAGAATTCCAAAAGCTATTTTAACTTCAGAACTTGAACAAAAAAATGACACAAAGAAAATACTGTATGATATTATTTTAAAAACTCAAGTGACTATGCCACTTGAACAATTATTTACTATAGCTAAATTAGAATTTAAAGATAACTTTATTAAGATGATTAAAAGAAAGAGATTTTCCTTAAATACTGATATTGAAATGCATGACAATGTAGATGTAACTCATATTTCTAAAGATTCCTTTTCTTCTGATTCTGATGATGAAGAAGAAAGTGAAGGATATGTTAATAAAATTTTTTTAGGACCTATAATTCCAGATAATATACAAGAAAAATCTGAAAGCACACTACAACAGATCGATGGTATATCGAGGTTTCTACCAAGGAAAATGAACGCGGCTTTATTTGCCGCGACGCCGGTGTAGAGGTCGGTCTCCGCGTCGGTACCAAAGGGTCGGTATAGGCGCCGGTCTAGACGTCGGTAAAAGCGTCGGTATATGCGCCGGTATATGCGTCGGTATAAGCGTCGGTATAAGGGTCGGAAATTGGTTCCTACTGCATACGCTCCTGGGTGTACCGACGGTTATTCCGATGACACTACTGGGAGTACCGTCGCTTATACCGACGGCCATACCTACAAAGCAGAATGTTTTGGCTTTTGCTACAGCAACATTACCATGATGTTGCTGAACAAAAGACAATACACTCTACCCAAAAAAAACCGAGTACATGTGATGTGTACTCTAATGACAACCGAAATATGATTTCATGAAACAGAGTATTATTGTACACAAAAGAGATCGATAATCAGAATAAAAAATGAACCATGTACAAAAGAAGTTATATATTTCAATAATGAAGCAAGTACAAGAGTGTGGCAAACCACTGTCATATATGACGCTTTTACAAAATGTGGCAAAACAATGTATTGCCATATGGAAATCAAATACAAAATATTGGTCTTTCACTACCATACACATGCAAAGAACGTTCCATATCAACAATCCTACAACAAAGAACAATAATGGAATGAGATAAATTCACATGAAAATTACAAACAAGTAAAAACCAAGTTTATAAATTAATTACCTCATCGCAAAGGCTCCCATGAAACTACCGCACCGCGTCCCTCCAAGTCCTGCAATAGTGCAGTCAACCCATGACTATATCCATAAGACTCCTCCGATCATGTTGGAGGACGACCCATTGCCAGCTCCTAAAACAAATATAGAAAGATTAGAGAAATATATATGAGAAGTTTAACACAAATAAATTCTATAAATGAAATGGTACTTACAAACTCATGACACATCGTGTCATATCTGCCGCTGCCCAAATGTGACGGTCCAATCGTGTCTAGACGTGTGGCTGCGGCATTTCGCTGCTCGCGATATCGATCAGGAGTCTACTGCTGCTCATCACGAATCATGTCCCACTCCTCAGCATCTAACCACACAGGCTTTGGTAAGCCTTCTCTGAATGCATCACGAGCCTCGGATCATCGATGCGACATGACCTCACGTGCGATATGCAGAATCCACTCTGAACTGACAATTGACTGTTCATCGGCTGGTCAGAACTCCTGATAAATCGTTTGTGTGATATAATTCTTCCGATCTTTATCCTGTTCACTCCATTTCTGCATGATGGAGTGTCCAAACTCGATGGAACAAAGCTGTCGTATGCGTGCACGCATTTCTTTGCCGGCTGCATCAATCACCGGAGCTCCATCTCGGATACTATACACCTTGGAGTCATCATGGTCATGAGCACCCCAAGGTGTACGTGGTGTACTACATGGTGTACTGCGTGGTGTACTGCGTGGTGTACTGCGTGGCGTACCTACATCTGAGGTACTCATCCTAGGAGTAGAAGGGGGCGACACAACGTCCGTCGCACTGCCTCCACAACAGGCGCCGCCTCCGCCTCCAGACCTACCTGTAGATCCACTCCTAGAACCTCCTGCTCCAGAGCGTGACCTCGATCTACGAGACGGGCTAGACCCTGTATCACGCTGAGGTGTCGAACGCACATGTCTACTAGTAGATCCAGTAGGAGATGGCTGCAAAGATGGTTGTGGTGGAGTCACAAAGCTAGGAGACATACCTCCTACGGGAGTAGCACCACCCTCAGGAGTGACACCGATAGGAGTGACACCGGCGGGAGTGACACCGACGGGAGTGAGGCCAGCAAAAGTGAGACCGACAGGAGTAAGGCCGCTAGGAGTGAGGCCGGGAGGAGTGCTACCATGAGTGATCCAATACTGTGATGCAGCGGCCATATACGCAGGAGGAACCTGAGAGATGAACTCCAAAAACTGCTCCTCTGTCATGGACTGTGGAGTGACTAGAGGACTGTCTCCCATCGTGCTCTGTAATAAAAGAACTCAAATAATTAGCATGCGATAAGAAAAATAATATAGGGAATAAACAAAAAAAAAAACCAATAATTAGTACGTACAAGTGTTTTATTCAAAAGTCCTCTATTCTAGCATCCTCTTGAAGATCCGATGCACCGATAATATCTATCTCTAAATTGATGGCTTCTAAATCGCTTGCTATGCTGGTTTCCTCCTGATCATCGTCTATTGCTTCGTCTTCTCGAACAATGACCTCTTCTTCAATGACCTCTTCTTCTGAAACAATGATCTCTTCCTCCTCAACTATTGAATAAATCTCTGAGTCCACTAGAGATGGACTTTCTTCTACATCTGCGTTTTCAAAAATTTATCTACTACGTGGAGCGACATATAAAACAAATAGCCACTCTGGATCTTTTGAATCTGGTATAAAAACAATTTGCTCACAGTGTTGGGGAAGTACAAATGTATCCCTTTCATCTGTCCATAATCTTGTGGAGTCGACTTGAAGCAAACTGCTCTTATCTCGTCTCACCGTTGCGTTTCTTCCAGAGGTGACTACTTTGAAACATTTCACGTCAAAAACAAAGTAATCAAACTTTCTGAAAGATAGTTTCAAGATGTCTTGAATCACACCACAATGATCTAAATCGCCTTCTAGAGCATTATCATCTCTTGCACTCACTCTACTTTTTTGCAAAAAATTCACCATCACTCCACTATCAAAAGTAGACCGGTTTTGATCGATTCGTGCGATTCGAAAGTGTCGTCCATGAGACCATAGTGCACCGTACTTGATATACTCCCAGTCACATCCTTTTGCGAGTTCTTCTGCTTCAGTGATATCTTCACCCGCTGCCTTTGCTTGTGAAACCGCTGCATCTAGCCATCTGCTCGTTGGAAAAGGTGGGAGAGGTCGAAGATTTTCTGGAAGAGGCAAAAATTGAGTAGAACGATTTCTTCGAAACTGAGCTCTTTCCTTTGCGTTAGTTTCCTTGGCAAGTTCATACCTTTCTAACCACTTTTGCATAGGCTCAGAGTTAACTATGCAAAACTTCATTGCCTTCTCTCTGAAAGCTGCATCCATTTTTCTTTGCAATCCTTTACCTTGTGGTTCATCGCCTACGAGATGAACATCTTCATCATTGCTCCATAAGCGAGGCATTTCGGGATCCGATATACGTAGAAACTCAGTAATGAATACAAGAGATTCTTGTACAAGCCATCCCTCTGCCATGCTACCCTCTGGACGTGCTCTCTATCGAACAAACCCTTTTAATGTCTTCATAAAGCGCTCTAAGAAGAACATCCATCGACTATGGACAGTTCCTGCTATTGCAACTTCATTTACTACATGAACCAGTAAATGAAGTTGAATAGTGAGAATACTTGTGGGAAAGTATTTCTCTACCATACAAACAACCTCGATAGCATTGAGTTTTGCACTCTCTATGCTATCTCTATTTATCTCTTTAGAAGATATCCACCGTACTAAAGAACTAATTTTATAAATGGTTTTTCGTACATCCTCTCAAAGACAATCTTTTAGGGCTACAGGAAGCACAAACTGTAAAAACTTGTGCCAATCATGAGACTTGAGTCCTGCAAGATCGTCGTTTCGTGTGAAAGCAGTCTTTAGACATCTCATGCATCCAGTAGGTGTACGAAACTCTGAAATTGTTTTCTTCACTTGTTGCTCTTCCATCGTGCGAAGCACCCAAGGAGCTCTCGGTAACGATACTGTTCCGTTGGGCTTAGTAATTTCCCACAACTCTCGCATACGACCTCGCTCTTCTAGGTCGTCCCTTTGTGCTTTGCTTTCTTTCTTTCCGATCAAAGTTTTCCAAAGCATCTCTCCCACATTCTTGAAAATATGCATCGGGTCTACCAAATGATTGATCATTAATTCACTCCAATAAGGGAGTTCATGAAAAATGGACAACCGTTTCATGCCAGCAACTGGATTTTCTGAATCCCACAGTTGTTTCCAATCGCTAGCTTTCATTTGGTATTGCGCTTGTCGACCAATTTGTCCTTCACATAAAACAGGCCCATCAGGCAAATATCTATGATGTCCTTCATAGATAGTTTTACGTAGTGCTTTGGAATAGCGTGCTTCGAGTCGTGGTCCGCATAAAGGACAAGCATGGTAACCCGAAATCGATAAACCTGAACATTCACCATAACCAGGCCAATCATGCATTGTCCACATAAGTATGCCTTTCACTCGCACGTCTCGTCTTCTTATAGGTTGAGACATGTCACGCACAGTGATCCCATCCCATAAAATGCACAGTTCTTCTACAAGTGGTGCAAGATATACATCCATATTTTTTACCTTATACTTACCTGGTACAATAAGAGATAATAATAAATGACCTTTCTTTGTGGCCAACCATGGTGGGATATTATAATTGACCAAACATATAGGCCATGTGCTCCATGAAGAACTGCGTAATCCAAATGGATTCACTCCATCCATAGCTAGGCCTAGACGTATGGACCGAGGCTCACTAGCAAACTCTGGCCACTTACTATCTATGTGCTTCCAAGCATCACAGTCAGCTGGCACTCGCATTACATTATATGTAGACCTGCTCTTTGTATGCCATGACATTAACTCAGCTATAGATTTGCATCTAAACATGTTCTTAATTCGTGGAATGATAGGAAAGTGGCGAAGAACCTTTGCGGGGATTGCTTCGCCTATAACGTCTTCTCTAAATCTATTTGCTCCACACTTTGGACATATGTGGAGATGCTCATACTCATTCCGAAAGAGAATGCAATCATTCGGACACGCATGAATTTTCGTATAATCCATTCCAATGGACTGTAAAAGTTTTTTTGCATCTCCACGTGTTGGAGGCATGTCATTGCCCTCTGGCAAAATTTGATCTTTAAGAAGCCTGCAATAAGCAATTAAAATGATATTAGTAAATGAAGTTATTGTGATACAACAATGAAAGCCAATTTGTTCTCCACTTTCTTGAACAATTCAATGACACTACTATCTGACCATCCATAAATGGATTGCAGATTGAGCATCGCGAGTGAAGCACGTAGTACAAATATCTTTGCTCCATTGTAAAGTGGTAAACGAGCTAATCTTCGCATGTTTTCATATTCTTCATCAACTTCTGATCGTGGAATTTCTGTTGTGTCCATGAAACAGGAGAAACTATTCTAGGGTCAACACATCCTATTTCCTGAGGATAAAGAGAAAAAGCTCTACGATGTTTTTTAATCATTTCATGAAATAATTCACGTTCAGTTGGTAATAAAAAAGAATCATCATTTCCTATTTTTATTAATTTAATAGTTTCTTCAGTAAATTTATGACCTATTTTAGACATGTCACGTAAGATAGGATCGTTAGCTACTTGTTTAATTTTTAAATCACTTCCTTCAGGTAAGGCTTGAGCTACGGGTTTCACTTTTTTATCTACTGTTTTATACTTTGTATTAATTTGAACTTCATGAAAATCAGAAACAAATTTTGAAATTAAATCATATTCGTTTAATGAGTTTAAAAGAATAACATGTAATAATTTTTCATCATGTAAGTTTTCGTCAATTTCATCAAATAAAGTAGAGGAAAAAGAAGTTTCAATTATATTTTCAATATTTTCAGTTTTAGACATATATCCTTTATCTTTAAAATATTTTTCATATTTTTTTATTGTTTTTCTAGGAATATCTTTATTATTTAGAATTTGTAATTTTGAAGATGAAAAATAAACAGAAACATTTTCTATTTTATTTACACATTTATGCGAGATATCAAACCAGTTACCACTGTTGTCTCGCTCAACAATGGTGTCTAGTAAAAATTTTGATCAAAGTATGTTCGAGAATCACTAAGAGGTAAATGACTCTCGTGCATTTTCTCTTGTGATCTGATAGGTGTTTTCCTAATTTGTTCTCTATTTCTAATATGGTTTGGGTTAACAGTCATTACTTTTAAGGATTGTAAGTCATCTTTTGATCTAAATCTAGCATACGCGGATCCATCGTCCATTATTTTTGTTTCCATACGAGTTTCACATATAAAGGGTTGTCCTAAGATAATTTCATAAGAATAGTTATCTTGTATGAAAAAATGAAATGTTTCACTTATGCCACCTATTGAAATTGGAATGTTGGCACATGCTCCTAGAAGTGCACCACATCCATTGTCTGCTGTTCACATAATCCACCCATGCTGTTTATCTATAGGCCATCTAAATTTATCATATAATTCTTTTGATATTACGTTTATTTCTGAACTTGAATCTAGTAAAGCTAAAGCTATACAAGAATTTTTCCTATCTCCTAAATTTACTTTGATTTCTAGTGTTCCCCTGGACCAAAAACTCTTTTTGCAAATGCCACTACAACATATGAGGGGCATACCGATGCTGCATATACCGACGGTCATAGTCGACGTCGGTGTAAGCCTCGGAAAATCTCACTAAGAGATACTGACGGTCAAGTGACGGTCGGTATGACCGTTTTAAACGGATCGTCAGTGTGGCCCGCAACCGCCGCTATAAGCGTCGGTATAGGCGCCGGTATATGCGTCGGTATGAGCGTCGATATGAGCGTCGGTAAATTGCTGGCAACTACCGATGCGTATACCGACGTCCATACCGGCGCCTATACCGGCGGCGAATTTTTAAACATACCACGAACCCGAGAGCAAAACTTCACATTTTTGCGCGTGTTTGAGTACTGTTGGTCTACTGTCGAACTTGCACGCGTGAACGTGCATTGTATTGTGCACACACACACACACGGATCTCTCTCTCTACACACACACTCTCTCTCGGCTTAGCTCTCACATATTGGTAAGTGCTGCGCATACTGTTAGCATTTGTGTTTCTCTATGCTTTAGGGTTTCTAATTTCTCTTTTCGTTGATTTTGCAGAAGTTCGTTAGCGTCGATTGTTTGGAATTGGACGAGAGACAACCTACATTATGCTTTGACGACAACGATTCAAAAAGAGATATACTTGTAAGTGATTCTTTTATTCGCTATTGATAGAGAGAGAAGGAGAGAGAGAGAGAGAGAGAGAGAGAGAGAGAGAGAGAGAGAGAGAGAGAGAGAGAGAGAGAGAGAGAGAGAGAGAGAGAGAGAGAGAAAGAAAGAAAGAGAGAGAGAAGAGAAAGGAAGATACACATTAATTTACACATGCATACATACACACATACATGTACACACATGCATGCTTACATACACACACCTATACACACATGCATGCTTACATACACACACCTATACACACATGCATGCTTACATACACACACACATATACACATATGCATGCATACACACACACACATAGATTTACACACATGCATACATACACACACATGCATACACACATACATACACACACATATATACACATATGCATACATACACATACACACACACACACACATATACACACATACATACACACACGCATATATACACACATATACACACATGCATGCATACATACACACACATATACCGGCATGCATGCATACACACATATATACACACATGCATACATACACACATATACACACATGCATGTATACATACACACACATTTATACGCATGCATACACGTACACACACATACACATACATGCATGCATACATACACACACGTACACACACATGCACACACATGCATGCCTACATACACACACATACACATACACACACATGTATACATACACACACATGTACACATGCATACATACACACACATATATACACACATGCATACATACACACATATAATCCTATTTTTATTTTGAAGTTTTTGTTTTACATCAAATATACAAAAATAGGATAAGGGTTTTAGGGTTAAATATTTAAGATTAGAGTTTTAGGGTTTTAAATAGGATTAGGGTTTTAGGGTTAAATATTTAAGAATAGGAAAAAAATCTGAATATATAAATAATTATATATATAAAATAAGATAATTATATACATAAATAAATATAAAAAGAACTAGTGTTTTAAATAATTTAATTAAATATATATAATTAAATATATAAAATTAAATATATAAAAATAGGATTATGTAAGGAAAAAAAATCTGAATAATATAAATAAATACGTAGATAACATATATACACAAGCACACATATATATATAATACATACATACATGTAGATACACATGCATACAAAAATATACATATTTTAGATTTAAATCTTTAAGATTAGGGTTTTAGGGTTATAACACCTACATAAGATATATGCACACATACACATGCACATGTAATACATATATACATGTATATACACATGTATACAGAAATATACATATTTTAGGTCTACATATTTAAGATTAGGGTTTTAGGGTTTAGTATTTCAGTTTTAAGTCTAAGTCTTTCTGATTAGGGTTTTAGGATTTTAATACGTAGATTACATATATACACAAACACACATATACATATAATACATACATACATGTAGATACACATGCATACAAAAATATACATAGAATTTTGAGATTAGGGTTTTAATTAAATATATAAATTTAAATATATATAAAAATAGGATTACGTAAGGAAAAAAATCTGAATATATAAATAAATATATATAAAATAAGATAATTATATACATAAATAAATATAAAAAGAACTAGTGTTTTAAATAATTTAATAAAATATATATAATTAAATATATAAAAATAGGATTACGTAAGGAAAAAAAATCTGAATATATAAATAAATATATATATAAAATAAGATAATTATATACATAAATAAATATAAAAAGAGCTAGTGTTTAAAATAAATTAATTAAATATTTATAATTAAATATATAAAATTAAATATATAAAAATAGGATTACGTAAGAAAAAAAATCTGAATATATAAATAAATATATATATAAAATAAGATAATTATATACATAAATAAATATAAAAATAACTAGTGTTTTAAATTATTTAATTAAATATATATAATTAAATATAATTAAGTAAAGAGAAAATTTGAATATATAAATAAATATATGAATACACAAACAAACATACTCATATACCTATCTATATTCACATATATATACATATACACATATATATACACATGCATACATATATATACATGTTTTAGTTCTAGGTCATTTGGATTAGGGTTTTAGGGTTTTAACACGTACATAACATATATACACACATACACATACACATATAATACATATATACATGTATATACACATGTGTATAGAAATATACATAATTTAGGTCTAGATCTTTAAAATTAGGGTTTTAGGGTTTAGGCATACATATAACTTAATTAAGAGAAAAAAAATCTGAATAAATAAATAAATATATATAAAAAATAGGATCAATCAAGAAAAAATCCGAATATATAGATAAAATAGGATAGCTATATAGATTAGGATTTTAAAACTAGGATTTTAAGTTTTTTTAGGTATTTAAGTATTTAGGTCTTTAAGAGTTAGATTTTTAGGTTTAATAAAAAAAGAAATATTCTAAAATGTCCATATTGTAGCAGATGGCTTCTTTGGATCCTGAAGAGAGAATGGCATGTCCTTGCACACAGTGCAAGTATCAAATTTATCGGAAACGACGGATTTGTACTGCACATGTTAGAGAGTATGGATCCTTTGATAGGAGTCGACTGGAAAACCTACGCTATCATTCCCATGGTCCCCCAGGTGAGCCAATGGATCCAAATGACATTGCACCGGTAACATCTCGTGGACAAAAGAGAGCAAAAAAGCATTTAGACGTAGAAGCAAGCACTAATAATATTACACAGAATGAACATATGGAAGAGATGCTTGAAGCTTTGATCATATTTACTGTAGCCCATATACCTTGGAATCTTTGCCCTATACCAGTTCCAAAGGCTCATTTACCTGAGCTAATGAAACTGCTTAAGGAGAAGATGAAAATGAAAATATTAGAACCTTTCTCTGCACCTTATTCTAATAGATGGTTTACTGCTCCTAAAAAGAATGGTAAACTTAGATTTATTCAAGACTTGCAACCCGTAAATAAAGTTACTATTAGGAACGTGGGAACCGGCCCTATTGTAGGAGAATTTGCCGAAGCTTTTGCTAGGCATTCTATATACTCTATGGGTGACTTATATTCAGGATATGACTAGTTTCAGCTTGCTACTGAAAGTAGAGATATTACCACGATGAAGACTCCTTTAGGATTAATTCGTATGTGTACTCTTCCTCAAGGAGCTACAAATTCGGTAGCACATATGATGAACGCGATGAATAGGGTTCTTCATGACTTTATTCCTAATGTGACAATGCCGTTTATAGATGATATCCCAATTAAAGGATGTGAAGAAAAAGAAAAAGATGAGATATTAGATGCATTAGGATGTAGGAAATTTGTAGCTAATCATATTTTAGATTGTGAAAAAATTCTAAAAATATTTGAAGAAGTAGGATTAACTTTTTCTATAGAAAAATCAGTTTTTGGAGTTAATGAAGTTTTAATTGTAGGACATTTATGTGGTTATTAGGTCCTAGGCCTTATCCTCAAAAAGTAGATGCTATTAATAAACTATCTGAAACTTGTAAAAACATTAGTGAAGTTAGACGTTTCTTAGGAGCATGTGTATTTTATGCAATTTGGATTCCGCATTATGCCCATGTAGCTAATCCATTGTACGATTTACTTAGGCAAAATAGAAAATTTAAATGGACTAAAACTCATGTTAAAGCGATGAAAAAATTAAAAAATTTGCTTTCTAATGCACCAGTTTTGAAACGTGTAGATTATTCAAATAATAAACCGATTATTTTAACTGTAGATACTAGTCCTATAGGAATAGGATGGGTAATAGGTCAAGATGATAGTGAGGGAAATAGATATGCAATTAGATTCGGAGCTAAAATTTTGCATGAAACTCAAAAGAATTATCCTCAAATAAAACGTGAATTATGGGGTTTAGTTACTGCGTTGAAAACTGATAAAGATTATTTTATAGGAGCTAATGTCATCATAGAAACAAATTGTTTACCTTTAATAGGAATGATTACTAACTGTTCTTCTCCTGATATAGCTATGTTAAGGTGGATATCATATATTAAGTTTATTAATCCTATTTTAAATCATATTTAGGATAAAACTAACTCTATAGCAGATATGCTTTGTAGGGCTAAATTTGAAGATGATGAATTGACTAAAACTGATTTAAATGTAATTAATTATATTTCTGATGTATATGTATATGAAAAATTTAATGAAAATGAGTATGAAGGGATTTGGTGTGATATAGGTTATTATCTTAGTACTCTGAAGCAATTACCTGTTTGGTCAGCTAATAGATTTAGAGATATTAGAAACCCTGCGTTTAATTTTTTCCTAAAAGATGGTTTTATTTAGCGACATGCTAAAGGGAAAATTAGATATCCACAGCGAGTTTTAGGAAATAAAAAACTGCAAAATAAAGTTATGATAGATATGCATGAGACTCTTTGGGCATGTCATAAAGGCTTTTACGCAACTTATGATAAAATTAGAGAAGCCTACTGGTGGCCGGGTATGTATGTGAATATACGTGACTTTGTTAGTACTTGTACTACATGTCAGGTACATTCGTCAGTTAGGCATAGAGAACCTTTGCACCCTACCTACCCTCCTTGTATTCATTACAAGTGGGTAGTTGATTTAGTGACCATGCCTAAAGATTAGATAAGATGAGATATATAGTTTTAGCTAGAGAAGACCTGACTAATCATGTAGAAGGTAGAGCGCTTCGTACGAAAAATACTTATAGCATATGTAAATTTTTGCTAGAAGAAGTTATTAGTAGATTTGGCTATGTAGAGAAGATAGTGGCAGATAGGGGAGAGTTAGATGCTAGAGAGGCTAGAGAATTCTTTGACCAGCATGGGATTCGTCTGTCTCTCACTACTGCTTATAATCCAGAGTCTAATGGTAAGATTGAGCGGGGTCATCCCTCTATTGTGAAGGCAATTTCTAAGGCCTCCAATGGTGATACGACGCAGTGGCCTAGATTCCTTCCTTTTGCATTATGGGCAGATAAGATGACGTATACTAGGTCTACAGGATTTATGCTTGCAGAACTAATGTACTGTCAAAAGCCGATTTCTCCTATCCAGTCCCAGATTATTTCATGGACGACACTTCCGTGGAATAATGAGATGACTCGTGAAGATCTAATTTCAGTTAGGATTATGCAGTTAAATATAGGTAATAAAATGATTGAAGAAGCTGTTCTAAAAATTAAAAATTCACGTCTTAAAAATAAAATCTATTTTGATAAAAAACATAGACTTAGAACTTGTACTATAGAAGTAGATGACTGGGTTCTAGTTTATGATAACACATTTGATACTCAGTATGATGCTAGGATAAAGTTAATTAAGAGATGGTTTGGACCATTTGTAGTTGTGACTGTATTTGAAAATGGTACATTTAAGCTTAGAGAATTTGATGGTTCTTTATTGAAAATTTGATTGCAGGAAAAAGTGTTAAACTATTTAAAAAGAGAAATAATGAAGAATATGAAATTGAAGAAATTGATGATGATGATGATGATGCTGATGAAAATGAAGATGATGATTAAAAATCAGGTGAAACAATTTTGATTATTGATTCTTTGATTTTTTGTGTATATGCATGGCATTACTGCATGGATTAAAAGGATATGTTTGAATTTATTTAAAAACAACTCAAATAGAATTAAGATGTAGAAATATCTGAAATATTTAGTATTGAAACATAAAAACTCGTATTTATATGAACTGAATCAGAAAGTTAGATAGAAATTTTGGAATTGGAAGCTTGTAAACGAAAAGATAGCTTTATTTTGAATACATGTATATGCTTAAAATTTTATCCATTAGTATATGGGATTTTGTATTCTGCTATTTATTTCTTATGAGATCTGACCTCTAAATGAAAATAATAATAATAATAATAATAATAATAATAAAAACTTCATACCCAATTAGCATATATGTATGTGTTCGTTGTTGGTGCGTTATGTTGGGCTAGTAGGCGGGTGGACCAACCTTGGTCGGGTGATCAAGGCCACGAGCTCACGCTAGTTTCATCATAGGCTCAACCTATATGTTGTCATGCGCCTGCATGGGTCGATAGGCGGGTGGAGTTACTCTGGTCGGGCGATCAGAGCCACGAGCTGACGTCGATTTCATGTAGGGCTGACATAGTTTTGTCGTGCGCTATGCCAGGTTGGTAGACAAGTGGAATAAACTTGGTCGGGTGGACAAGTCGAGGCGTCGCAGCCAATTTCGGTATAGGCCGATTTGTGAAAATTAAAGAAAAAGCTAAGTTGGGATGAAGTAAAAAAGTAAAAGAAAAATGATATGAAAAAAAAAAGCAATGAAAAGAGAGTTAGACCATAGGAAATAAAAATAGGAGGCATATAATTCTATTACCTGATGAGAAATTTTTTTTGTATATGCTGCTATACAAGATAAATTACCTATTCTAAGCAAGTGACATGAACAGAAGGACTATAAAACTTATGATTTATTCTTATAAATGCTTGTTTAAATGTGGATTCAGAAATATGATAAGATATTTTTTATAACTTATATCTACTTTGTGCTTTTTTTTAAATGACTTGTACTAATCTTTTTAATTGCATAAAGTTTGAATGCATGATGAAATAAAATTTTGAAAAAAAATAAAACTTATTTTCAAAAGAATTTGATCTGTTCCACTTGAATCTACAGGTTGGCCCATCGGGACGATGTGCAGGTTTAGTGGGGGCGGATGTCGGAGAGAATTTATTACTCTTAAAATATTTCAAAAATTAAAAGATTATCTGATTGATATAAGTTTGGTTAAATTATGAAATTTTTGACTAATGTTTGATTTTAATTTCTGCAGGAAAAGAAGTTTGCTGAATATTATCAGGATGGGAAGTATTTATTAAGGGTATAGATGAAAAGTCAAGGGTTAGTTAAGGGGTTTTCTATGTTTTGAAAGTAAATTTAAGGGTAATTAAGGGTCAACTATAGGTTCTGATCATGTTTTAAAGCGTTTTAACTAAATTACAAGGGTAATTAAGGGTTAAATTTATGTTTTGAGCATGAATTATAGGGTTCTAGTTAAATTTTAAGGGTTTAATATTCATCCTAGAGGATTATGGAAGGTTAGAAAATAGGTTTATGGGTTAGTTGGAGTTAATTGATGTGGTTTAAAGTTAGTTGTAGGGTAAACCTAAGGTTAAATGATTAAATAAGTGGGTTGTAGTCTATAAATGAATTATTAAATATGTTAAATATATCATATGGAACCTTAGAAAAATAATTCAAATAGAAAAATATATAATTTAATTATTTCCATTAAGCTTATGGTTATAAAATAAATTTAGATGGGTTAAATTAATTTTAGAATAAAGCTTAGTATTTATTCTAAAAGTCTAGTATTTAAATAAATTAAAAAAAGAAGTGAAAGGTTATTTAAAATCAAAAGACTATGGTCCATTGAATATTTAAATGAATGGTTGAAAATTGGGAAAATTCAAAATAGAGAAAATCCACGCCTTTTTTCTTGTTGCAGTGTGGTTGAGTTGAAGAGGAGTTAATTTAGGTAGTTTGGTTCAGTTATCTAAGGATAAATGTGGGCTATGGTGGGCTACTCTCATCTATTTAAAGAAGGGAGTACGTACTCACAAGCTCATGTGATTTTCAGGTACTTAGTATGCTCTAGACTATAGTCATATTTTTTTTGCAGTTAGTTCTATGTGAGCTCTCTGACAGGAGGAGAGAGAAGACCATCTCTCTTGTCCTTCAATTTTTGGAAAAGCAAATTTTTTTTGGAAAAAGTCATTCATCTTTTCTTTTCTTCTTCCTCCATTTTTCTTCCCCTTTTCCCTCTGTCTTTTTCTCCTTCATTTAATACTATTCTTTTTTTTCTCTTCTCCCTCTCCCTCCCTTTCTCTACCGACGGCGCAGCAGAGCTGCGCGCGCAGTAGAGAGAGAGAGAGAGAGAGAGAGAGAGAGAGAGAGAGAGAGAGAGAGAGAGAGAGAGAGAGAGAGAGAGAGAGAGAGAGAGAGAGAGAGAGAGAGAGAGAGAGAGAGAGAGAGAGAGAGAGAGAGAGAGAGAGAGAGAGAGAGAGAGAGAGAGAGAGAGAGAGAGAGAGAGAGAGAGAGAGAGAGAGAGAGAGAGAGAGAGAGAGAGAGAGAGAGAGAGAGAGAGAGAGAGAGAGAGAGAGAGAGAGAGAGAGAGAGAGAGAGAGAGAGAGAGAGAGAGAGAGAGAGAGAGAGAGAGAGAGAGAGAGAGAGAGAGAGAGAGAGAGAGAGAGAGAGAGAGAGAGAGAGAGAGAGAGAGAGAGAGAGAGAGAGAGAGAGAGAGAGAGAGAGAGAGAGAGAGAGAGAGAGAGAGAGAGAGAGAGAGAGAGAGAGAGAGAGAGAGAGAGAGAGAGAGAGAGAGAGAGAGAGAGAGAGAGAGAGAGAGAGAGAGAGAGAGAGGTACAGAGAGAGAGAGAGAAAGGTACAGATAGAGAGAGAGGTAGAGAGAGAGAGAGAGAAAGAAAGAGAGTTTTTTCTTTATATTCATTTCTTTTATTTTTTATTTTATTGTTTTTATATATATTTTCTCTATATATAGTTTACTTTATAGTTTAGTTAAATTAAATAATTTATTTATATATTAAATTATGATGTTTTATGTTATTTAAGTATATTTATTAATCAAATACTTAAAATAAAAATATGGTTGTTTATGTATGTGTGTACATATGAATATTTATAACTTAAATGTATTTGTTTTAATATAAGTATATATGTTTACGTATATATTTATGTATGAGTGAGTGTGTGTTTTTTAAAATAGATTGACTGCTTAAATGTATGATTTGATTATCCTAATTTTTTTTGTATGTTCACAGGTAAGAGACAAGAAGGATTACCCTAACCAAATATTTACCCTATTCTATCTTCTTTTATCCTTTCCATTTCTTTTCTTACCCTTAACCCAAGCTTCCTCAACCCTTAGCTTTGATAGATACCTAAGATCTTATACCCATATATTATGTTAAGCATGTTTAGTCATTGATTGTACCCATGTTAGTGCTTGAACCTATGTTAGTTGTTAGTGCATGAACCATGTTTGATATTAGTGCATGTAGGGTATGTTAGTTAATATTAGTGCATGCTAGTGCATGATAAGTATATTAGTGCATGTAGGGTATGTTAGTTAATATTAGTGCATGTTAGTGCATCATAAGTATATTAGTGCATGTAGGGTATGCTAGTTAATATTAGTGCATGTTAGTGCATGATAAGTATGTTAGTGCATGTTAGGTATGTTAGTTAATGTTGATGCATGTTAGTAAATGGTAATACATGTTAAATCTTAAGCAATGCATGCTAGATGTTAGAAGTTAGGAATATTAATACATGTTAGTTAAGAAAGTGCATGTTAGATGTTAGGATATGCATGTAAATGATAGGTATGTTTATGAATGTTAGAAGTATATTAAGTGCATGAATATTGTTTTGCATGTAAATATATATTCAGCTAATGCATGTTAGAAATTTATCCATGTTAGTTCATGCATGTCAATTAATGTATATACTCTAGATCTTATGTGTATATCATGTGTAAGCATGCATGTTGATTTATGTTATGCATGTAGGATAGTGTTTGCATGTATGTATACATATCATGCATGTTGCTTGATGCATGTTTGTGCATGTATGTTCATGCATGATTGCTAGTGCATGTGCATGTATGCATGATCATTTATGTATAAGTTAGTGTAAGTTCATGCATGTGTGTGTTTATGAATGTTCATGTATGTTCATGCATGGTTGTTAGTGCATGTGCATGAATGCATATGTTTTTGTTTGCATGTATGCATGTTCACTTATGTGCATGTATATGTTTGTTGATACATAAAAATTTATGCATGTTAGTTAAATGTATGTTCATTTATATGCATGTGTGTATGTTGTGCATGTATGCATGTTCACTGATGCATAAATATGCATGCATTTGAGTTATGTTAGGGTATCTAAGTTATGTATGCATGTATATGCATGGTATGTAGTGTATGTGTGCATGTAATTTATTTGTGTATGTCATGTATGTATGCATGTATATGTATGATTATGCATTTGATTGTTAGTATAAGTTGTGCATATATGTTTATACATGTTCATTTATGCATATGAATGCATGCATGTGAGCTATGTTAGTGTAGTTTAATTTGCATGTTCATGTGTGTGCATATCATGTATGTAAGTATATATATGTATGGTATGCATATGTATGTTAGTGCATATATGTTTATGTATGTGTAATTATGCATGTGCATGTATATTAATGCATGGTTATTAGTGCATATGTATGATTGCTTGTTGCATGTTAGTGCATATATGTTTATGCATATTCATTTATGCATGTGCATGTATGCATATGAGGTGTGTTAGTATGCATGTGATGCATGTTAAGCTTATATACTATGTATGAATATGTATAAGTATATAAACAATGTATTTATATGTTTGATGTATATTAAAGTAATCACATAAATGAATTATTTATTGCAATGTATATGTTTAAATAAATGGATGTACTTAAATACATATGTGTTTTAGGAAGTTAAATATTTTATATTAAGCTAAGTGTTTCTAATTATGCTAAGTTTTAAATGAGTGTTAATTTCTTATAAAAACATACTAATTTCTCTGATGTGATTTTTAGAGCACTGTTGGTGAACTGGAGATTCATGTGATTTTTCAGATATGATTTCCTGAAGATTTGCAGCTTGTTGATGAACTGAAGATTTGCAGCAAAAAGAATTACTTAGCTTAAACTATTGATTAGCTTGTATAGGTTATTCATTAAGCTTGGATAGGTTAGTATTTTATGACATTATCTTATAAATGTGTATAGGAATTTGATCATTAATCTAGTGTCATTTTCATCTTATGTCTAAAGAGGCTTCTTCAAGTAGTTCCTTCCTACCTCCAGCTACATTTGAGTTATTATTTCCTTAACTAGTTGAGGAAGTTGAAGAGTTAGTTAAAAATAAGATAGTTAAAGAAACTTTGCATGATCCTAATAGAACTTTGCATTTACTTTCCACTGTTCCACCTAGCATTGAGAATAGTGAAGAACTTTTCCGACCAACTGTAGATAGAAACGACAATAATTTTCAAGAAGATTCAAATGAAACTAAATGCATTAAAGATCAAGTAGTTAGTGAAAAACTTATCTCATCATCTTACTTTGACGCTATAGAAAGTTATAGGAACGCTTTGCCCTATGGACCTTAGGAAAAGGTATACTTGTTCTGCATAGTCACCCTGCGTGCGCTGTTCGCGAGACGACTGAATTGATCCGCCAGTCGTCAGAAATCGCTCCCACAGCGCATGGTCACTGGACGTGAGGAATCAGCAAGGCCTTCTTGGCCTATTGGATGCCTATAAAAGCAATGGACTAGTACTCATTGGGGGCTACACATATACAGATACGTGCAGGGCTTATTCATGGCATCTCCTTTTGTCCTCTCTTTGCACTCTGTGGCTGAGGGGGGAAGTACCTCAACCCCTAAGCAATGACGAAGCGTGAATGACCTCCACAGGTATCCTTCTTTGACCTCTGCACACAAAAAATTCTCTTACTTAGAGCTTATGCAGAGAACTCTAGTGAGCTTTTGTAGAACTGTAGTAGACATCAAGAGCTTTCCAACAAAACAAATTTCACTTCAAATGGATGCTTACACAAGGAGAAACAATGTCTACAACATGAGCTAGTTGAATGCTCACAACTGCTAGTCAAGCAGATACCTCACTTCACTCCAGCAAGCTTTTCTCAGAGATTATACAAAGAATGAATTTCAAACTTGAGTCAACTTTAGAGGACTCTAATAGCTACCCAATGACACCAAAATCATAGCAAATGGATACATAGAGAAGGAGAACCAGCCCTTACAACAGAGAGCAAATTATTTCCAACAGAGCCTACACACCAAGAGAGATATCAATCACACATCTTCACTAAAATGAATGTTGCTCCCAGATTACTCAGAGAATGATCCACAGACTTTGTGAGCATAAAATAGACTCTAATAGCTATCCAATGAGACAAGAATTACATCAAATGGACACAATATGAGGGAGAACCAATGCTAACAACGCAGGGGTAGAGAGTTGCAACACTGCCTGCGCACACACATAGATATGTCTACTAAAAGAAAAGAAACAAGCAAGCAAGGGGCTTGCTTATCACAACTCCAGCACTTAGTGTTCACTTTACATGAGCTAAAACTCCAAGGAGATGGGCCAAAAGAAGTCGAGATACATGCTCCTTTTATAGTGAGAAGTGTGCCCCTAAAATCTAGGAACTACCTTCCCAAATCAGCCTCCTAACTTGGAGGACTTAGTTGAGATGACTTGGGGAGTGGTTGAGTGACTTTTATTGATGGAATCTCGTGGCTTTTGGATTCCTTTGATTGCTCTACATGTCCATTCAAGATTCCCCACGAATTTGTAGCTTGAAGCTTGACTTTTAACACTCCCCCTAAAGCTTCAATTCTTCGTTCTCATCCAAGTTCCTTCATGTTGATGCATTGCTTGAATTTTGAAATCTTCATCCCATCGAAAGGCTTTGTAAACATGCCCGCAACTTGGTCCTTGGTACCAATATGATGTACTGAAACTTCCTTGGATATCACCTTTTCCCTTATGAAGTGATAGTGCACTTCAATATGCTTGGTTCTAGCATGATAGACAAGATTCGATGCTAGATGAATGCTACTCATGTTGTCACAAAAAATTGGATATGTGTCAACCTACAAATTAAGCTCCATAAATAACTTCTTAATCCACATTAGCTCACATGTGACTTGAGCCAAAGCTCTATACTCAGCCTCCGTGGAAGATAATGCCACCATGGGTTGCTTCTTTGAAATCCATGAGATGATCTTGCTACCTAGCATGACTAGGTAACCACTTGTACTTCTTCTATCCT